>JBCFYV010000024.1:26079882-26679882 GCA_039000515.1 Timema cristinae
TAACCAGAAACCGTATGCTTAATGTGAGATGGAAGGAGATACAAGATAAGGTATGTATATTTACAGTTTTTACAGCAGAAAAACATGTTTGGCCAAAATAAATAAAACATTAGTTCACTAGATATATTTAATTTTAATTTTCTACACGTAGTAAACTGAACAGTTGTTGAAGATTTTATAGGGGCATATGAAACAAAATCTTTTTAAAATGAAAATAAAATGTCTTGTACTAATTCCGCGATACCCATAGCAAATATTCAACAACTGTTGGGATTACTATGTGTAGAAAATTAAACTAAATCTATCTACTGAAGAAATATTTTATTAATTTTAGCAAAAATACATTTAAAATAAATTTTTTAAATATTTACCATAGCTCGCGTTCACTTCTATCTCACATTAAAGTAATTCGACCTTCTTATATTGTTGCGTAGTTTTAACAAGTATGCTATAAATAGTGATTCAAATATTTCAAATCATTATGGTACAGGAAAGGAGGATAGAAAACATATAAAAGACGAACACAAAATGGCTTTTACAATGAAAAGAAGAACACAGTTCACAATTAACACTGCTGCCATGGGATAAGGAGGTAATGGTTGCCCCTTGAAAAGCAATTTTCTTCAAGAAGCAAACATCATCTACTTGTCCAATGACAGCAGTGTTAAGTTTGAACTGTGTTCTTTTCATTGTAAAAACCGTAATGTTTCGTTATCTTTTAAATGTTTTCTATCCTCATTTCCTGTACCTTCTTTCAAATATATAACTTAGAACAAAATACCTCAAAAAGCGAAAAGAGGTTTTCCTTAAAAAGATAAATCATTACAATTAAAACAATTGAATCACTATTTATAACTTAATAATATTACACCTGCTTACACCTAGCACATAAATATTAACTAATTGGAAACTAACACGAGCTCATATAAGAATAGTTAATATTTTTGTCATCACCTGGAATTGAAATAGGGTCTTTTAGACAGCCCGTATTCCTTTGAAATTGAATACAAATATTTAACTACCCCAAGCCCTAACATTTTCAAGTAATAGAAGTATTAGAATATATTCGCAACATCTAACTTATTATTTTAGTTACCATTTGCGAATATGCCAAAACTCCTTTAGATCATTAATTCATATGTCAAACCAATAATTTACGATCACAATATTTTTCTCTAAGCAAAATAATAAATTACACTTAGTTGGCATCAGAAATTACATGTCAGACTTCAAGCACTAAGTAAAATGTTACTTAACTTTCAACATAGCTCATTTAGAGAACGAACAACATCTGATGAATGGTTTTAAAATGTTTGTTGAAGTCGTTCCAGATGCTATCTTATGCGTTTATTTATGTATTTACCTTAAGGGCATCTGGGAATTCCTATACGTTCTCGCGTGCAACTTTCTCATTGTGATTATTTACAGTTGATTATAGGGCGATGTAGCAATATAAACAAAGAGAGCAGATTTAACATTTTAACAGCAACAGTCAGATTTTGGTAAGAAGTAACTTTTGTAAGATACAGCTAGTAAGGCTGTAACACCAAAACCTTGCTCTCTCTATTAAAAAATGTTAAGTATATAATGTTAAGACCTATGTAATATATTTTATCCCTGCGACTTTACTACCTGTTTAGATTATACGCATATAATGATAATTACTCTATTCTGGCAAATGTGTAATTAAATAATTTATGCTTCAGTATTTATATATTTATAAAATATCAATAGTATTTAAAAATATATTTATTCAACATAAATGCTTAAACTTTATTCAAAAAGGCCCATAAATGACTCAAAAATGACTATTAATGACCCCAAAATATGACCCACAAATTCAAAATGACAATGTCAAAAAATGACCAATATAAAAAACGCCGGAGATTATGAACATGAATTTGTTCACTTGAGCATTGTCTATGATGTACAGTAACACAAAAAAAAGTCATCAAAATCTGGAACCTTCTTATTTCCAAGGACGTAGGAAGATAATTTTTCTAGGAGGGGGGGGGGGGCTGCTAGAAAATAGTACTTTACCTTTAGCCAATCATATTCCGGGGGCAGGTCCGGATCCCACAAAGTCCCACCTCCCACTTTTTACACCCTTTCTTATTGTATTTATAGTTTCAGTACTTTGTTTCCCTATCAGTCTTTATTTTTTCAATCCAAATTTTAAAAAAACAACGTTTAATAACTTTCAGATACTGTACCTCAAAAAGGAAGAGTTTTGAAAATTATGTTTTTGTGAACTCTTGTTCTTATTTTGAGCAATTTAATTTGGGAACATTATATATATATATATATATATATTTAAAGATATACAACTACATTTTATAGTACTAATTTACTAACAATGTTTACAAACATAAAAATTTAAGTAAAGATGAGTATAATATGTATTATACAACATTTAAATGGCAACTAGCACTGTTTTTGGTAGGAAGAACAATAGCTGGCAGTTAATAAGTTTAATGAAACAATTTTAATATGTATTCATACGTAAAGTAATTTTATCTTCAGATGTCACAACACATATAATATAGCAAAATATTATCAATGTTGGTTGCAAAGAAATATGTTTGAATTTTTTTAAACTGTTCTTCCAACCAAAATCAGGTTATACCTTTGACGGCCCCAATCAGATATTTTAGAATGGTTGTCCCCAAAAATATCAAGAAGAGAGAAAAAAAAATGATAGGTTGCTCTTAAAGTCAAGGTATAAACCTCTTCATATATCAGCGTATATGAGATGAAGCCGTCATTGAGTCAAGGTCTTAAGTTTTATTGGATTGATCTTGGCCGTTAGAGGACAGACAGGTTTATTGATAGCCTAGTTCCCTCAGAAGGAGGGGGAAAGTCTTACTTTCAAGAGTGGACGTGTCTGTTGGAAACAAGGGAAAGTTGGACAAGGTCAGTAACATTAACCAGGCATTGATCTACGTTTTCACACTAGCATACGGCCATACTTAAGATAAAAAAAAAAACCCACCGCAACCATGACATCAGCATGTAAAACCTTGTCATACATGAGGGTGGCCCTGTTTATGAGGTATTTTTCCCGGTCAGATATCTACTATAGTCCGACACCTTAGCCCAGTTGGTAGTGTGTCTCACTACTTAACTATGAGGTGACCTGGTGGTCTAGGGATAAGGTGTCTGACTTCTGAGCTGGCGGCCGGGGTTCAATCCTCGGTCCCGGCACAGATTTATCTGACTACCAAACCCTTCCTTCACCTCTGACAAGACATCTTGTGAATGTGTGGAATGCCAGGCCTTCACCGTGGTTCGGATTCCACGTTAAACTGTAGGTCCTCCATTTCATCTCACAATCACCCTACCATTATACATTAGCGTAAGTGCGTATAACCCGAATGGGTAGTAAGACGAAGTGCTAATAATAATAATAATAATAATACTTAACTATGAGTCTCGGGTTCGATTCCCGAGTTAGCCGAAAATGTATCATTGATGAAAATATGAGTTTACCCATTCATATTGATGAATTAACGGCTGGGGGCTGGATGTTGTGCTTGTCCTAGTCTTAATTTAGGTTCTAAGGCATATGAAGGTATGATAGGCCTGGCCAGCTGGTAGTGGAAAATACATGGCTTGAATAAAAAACTGACCCAGGGTGTAGATTGGAACTAGTATTGGATGTAAAAAAAGATAACTACTATATTAAATACAGTAGAACTTTTCTAATTCGAAGTTCAAGAAATATATTTAAAAAAACTAGAAGTATCCAAAATTCGAATTAACCATTTTCATGTGTATCTAAGCAGCTGGTATATAATAAGTCAATGAACTCAAAACAAGCTACATATATTCACACACATTCTATATAAGTTATATAAAACACACATACACAATACAAAGATAAACAAGAAAAATTTAAACACAAAATATAAAATTCATTTCATCACCCCCCGAATCCAAAAAAGTGGTTTTTGATTTTCCGTCTGTCTGTCTGTACCTCCAACTAGAGCCTAAACTATTTTACCGATCAGGATAAAATTTGGTATCTAAGGTTTTCATAGGGTTGCCCCGAGGGTTTTTTGGAATCGGATATCTAGCCTTAAAATTAAGGGTAATTTACTGAAGGGCAAAAAGAGAAAAAGTCGATTTGCTCAAAATCAGCTTTAACGATTTTGATTAAATTTCATTTCTAAACATTTATAAATATTCCAAACAAAATGGCATTTCTTAATATTTCGGCAAAATGACTTTAAGGGCTCCGGTCTGATGCGTAAATTATATATTTTTTATAATATCTCCTAAACTATTTAAGATATGAAATTACTTATCGTTACAAATATGTAGGTCTCTTTATAATACAAATATTTTATAAGAAGCAATTTTTTTTAAACCAATGACTTTCAATCTATTCGTAAATATATATATTTTTTAACTTTCTAACACAAAAGGTAAAAAATATTGCGACCGCAAAAGAAATTTTAACCTGAAATGTTGATGGATATCGACGACCCCCCCGCCCCCAACCCTAAAAAGTGGTCCATCTGAGTGGTAGCATGTATTTTAATATGTGCTTGACTATAATCAAAGCGAATGTTTAAAAGTAATTTGAACTTTTTTATGCGTAAGCTTTGAGGAAAAAAAGCCTGCACTTCAAAAAGCATTTTTGCGTACTGAAAGTCTCTTAATCCATTTTCCATGGGTTTTGGAGCCATTCTACAGTTTGGTAGATAATGAATCCATCTCTTGAATATAATCTATGTTATCAATACAATTGCGGGTGACCTGATGGTCTAGGGGTAAGGTGTAAGACTTCTGTGCTGGGGTCCGGGGTTCAATCCTCGGTCCCGGCACAGATTTATCTGATTACCAAACCCATCCTTCACCTCTGTCAAAACATGTATTAATCACAACTTGTTAATGTGGGGAATGCCAGGCCTCCACCGTGGTTCGGATTCCACGTTAAACTGTAGGTTCTCCATTTCATCTCACAATCAACCTACAATTACACATTAGCGTAAGTGTAAGACGCGGAGATAGTAGTTGTAATAATAATAATACAATTGCGCATCTCTTTGTTATCAATCTCACTCTCTGTCATCCATTTTGAGTTCTCACATCTATTAATCAATGAATGCAAACTAAACATTTCAGAATTTTCAACCAAAAACCTTTTTTCTAGACTTTGTCTTACCATATACATTGATTAAAATAAATGGTACGGCGCACCGCACAGACTTTATCTCTCTTTTATCTTAAAATAGAATGTTACTAAAAACTCATAAGGTTTTATTTAACAAAATAATGGGGCTGTAGAAATATTACACCGAAGATCATAAATGAAATAATATACACTGTTACTTTATGGCATTAGGAACTAGGAACACTTATAGAAAAATTGAGAAAAGAGAAACATCTTTGTCATCAAAGAGCATAAGAATAAAATTCATTTTCAAAGACCTGAATTAAAAATTATATTTATTTCCTTAAAGCTTAAAAATGGTTAGTTTCATAAAAATATATTTCAAATAAAAGATTTTAATCCTTAATAGTACTACAATTTACAATGATAGGTTATTTTGTATCTCAAATAGTTGTGGAAAAATGATCAAAATTGGAAAATTTATCTTATGTAAAGTAACCTCAAGTTATTTTCATGAGAAAATGAGAATTGCCATCTAATTTATTATATAAAATAAGTGTCTAGATATAACATTTAAATTTATTATATTTTTGCCTTTCAGTAAACTACCCTTAAATTTGGGGTTAGACATCCAACTCCAAAAACACTTCGTAGAGGGGGTACCTTATGAAAGTCCCAGATAAAAAGTTTGAGCTCAATCGGTAAAATAGCTTAGGCTATAGCCCGGGATACAGACAGACGGCATTGCGAAAACAACTTTTTGGTTTCAGGGGTTTATGAAACGTCAACATTTATCAAAATTTCGAGTTCAATTTTTTTGACGTTCTCAATAATTTCTCTCCGAGGTGTCAATAGAAAGTAAAAAAAAACCTTATGTAAGATGGATTCTGACACCCCTTCCCCCAACCCTTCCCGTAAGAAAACGCAAGAAAATAGGTTGTAGTCACGTATAAAGGAGAGTGGAAAACAATTTTGGAAAAACCATCCTCAGTACACCTGACCGGGATTCGAACCCCAAACTCACTGTCATCGGCAGTCCATTCTAACGTGAGAGTGACACATTAGACCATTCAGCCACTGAAGTAAGTTTGCAAATATGGGCGTAGAAGATTTTTGGATGTTATTAGCGTCTCGTGAGCACTTATATAAAGCAACTCGAAGTCTTCACACACATGGGAACGTGGACTAGATATCAAGGTCATCTAGTATGGTTTGCAGGTAATGGGTATGTCGAAGCTATAATTCCAGCCGAGTAAAATTAAGATTGGTTTTATTAAACGCTTTCCCCCGCTTCCTCTTCACATATATGGACACATTTTATTTATAGTATAACTTTCTCATCCCTACTTCATCATTGTAATTAAATGCCTATAAACCGGCTGGCTAGTGGGACGTGATAGAAATATAAATGATACGAAACAATCGTACGTAATTTATCATTAAATATTTCCAAAAATATGTTAACCGTTACTCTTAAATGAATTTTTATCCGAAAAACTATAATACAATGTTATTTATCATATAAAACCATTTTCAAAAACCTAATTTTAAAATCACGATTTCGTTTTCAAGGTATGAACATACAGCATATTATACAAATCGGGTTTGAATTTAATCCGTCAAACTATCTCGGCTGTGGCCCCAGTCCATTTACTTTTAAAGGTATAGACTGATTTTTGTAGGAAGAACACTAGCTGGTAGCTACTTAAGTTATTAAAACCATTTTAATATATTCATAAATCAAGTCATTTTATCTTCAGCTGTTACTTTTGACAAATATTATCAATATCTATAGAATAACACAACTAGTTTAGTAAAATGTTATCAATGTTGGCCGCAAATATGTTTGAATTTTCTGAAATGTTCTTTCAACCAAAATCAGAGTATAGCGAGTCTTACCTTGAGTGATTGTACTATGTATCTAGTTTACAAGCTACATCATAGTAGTACCAAGTGAGGTAAGTTTATTGCCTTTTATAGGGTACAAATAGGCATACATACAAACAGGAAACCAATATTTATTTAGCTATGCGGTACACCAAATCCCGAGGTCAAAAATGTTCACGGTTTTAAAAACCTTTGAGTGGTTTATACCTCATCTGATTATATCTTATATGGAAGAATCAATTTTGATCCAGCAGGAGTTCAAACCCTGACTCTCGCACAGGTGGCGGATCGGCGTTAGACGTGTTCGTCAACAGCTGTCTCATTCTAGATAAAATAATAAATACAGTCCTATTTTCATAGGAAGAATCTTATCTGATAGCTATAAAAGTTACTATATCTAATTTCACGTATTTGTACTTAAGGTCGTGTGATCTTTAGTTGTCACTTTTGATAGGCATTATCAATACCTGTATAATAACTCTAATAAAATAGTAAAATATTATCAATTTTGGCTGAAAAAAATATGTTTGTGTTTTTAAAGGTCCTTTACTTTGACACTTGAACTGTACTTCTTCAATATAGATTTGCCTAGTGGAGTTTTTATTTTATTTTATGGTATGAGGAGGAGGTGGGGTATAAGTGTAAAGTTGTTGATGAAATTACATGGTTGTTTCACGAAGCTTCTTTGGGAATCCCCCGGCCAAATAATTTTTCTTAACAATGGATGCCTCTAGAAGCTATTTAGTGGATGTGTTCATGTGGTAATTAGAGGTATGGTTAAAATAACACAGATCATAATTATTAGAGATGAGTCGTATACACTTTTTTTCTCAAATCCTAATTTTCAGTTTATCCTACAAATCCCGAACCCGAATCCTAAATAAACATTAAAAGCATAGGAGGTTAGCTGTTTTTACTTGTTATTTATCTTCAATTCGGATTTGATTCACATTTAAGTGGTTACTAGTAAGCTCTACAATATACCTAAAAAATTAATAATACTCAAAATTTTAAATACGTATATGTATATATTATTAAATCTATTATCCAATTAATTTTCTTTTTCGGATCCTTGAACCGGGAATGTCTTTAAGGGGCCGTCCTTAAATTACATAAGGTTTTTTTGGGGGGGGAGGGAGTCAGTATGTTATTACGTTTTACTACAAGGGGAGCGGGTTCAGAATACATCTTCACGTATGGTAATTTTTTATCAAAGTTTATGGCAAAAATATATTTTAAAAAATTATTCAGAAAATTAATATATTAATTATAAGCTTTCGCTTGTATTTAATTACTTATTTACTACACCTAATTTTGCTGTAACTAAAGTATTTTATGCATATTTACACCACAGGAGATAGGGAAAAGAAAAATAAATTTTAGCGGAACTTTCCCATATTCACTTGAAGAAATAGTTGTTTTAGCCCCGCGTCTTACAACCTATTCGAGCTACACGTTTATTATTATTATTATTATTATTATTATTATTATTATTTAGCACAACGTCTTACTACCCGTTCAAGTTATACGCTTTAAGTACTAATTACGCTATTGGATTAGGAATTGGGAAGGTTGAATTAGAGGTAGTGAACCCACATTTGCGTGGAGAGAGAGTGGAAAACCATTTAGGAACCCCCCCCCCCAGTTCACCCGACCGAGATTCGAACCTAGATCTCCCCGTCATCAGCAGTCGAGCTCAACACCACTAGCGCCTATACGTTTATGTAAAGCCTACTAATTGCGATACTGGGTTAAGAATGAGGAAAATTATATTTAAAGGAAGTGTACTCTCAGTTGCGTGGAGAGAAATTTGGGAACCAATTATAAAAAAAATCAGCCTCAGTCCACCCGACCGGAATTCGAGCCTTAATCTTCCCGTCATCAGCAGTCTAGTGTAATACGAGAGTGACACCTCCGTCCATTTTGCCACCAAAATAGGTGTAAAAAGAGTAATAAACAATCCTGAGAAGGGGTTAGGGGGGGAGGCACGTCAGCACAGCCTGGTTGTATGTCTGTATTCGAACTCCTATCTCCTTGTGATCCGGAAGCCAGACAAGATGAGATTGACGCTTTTATCTGCGTGTACACCTGTGCGATTTGGTGAGTGAACGAGGGATTATTATTATTTATTATTATTATTATTATTATTATTATTATTAGCACCGCGTCTTACTACCCGTTCGGGTTATACGCACTTACGCTAATGTGTAATGCTAGGGTGATTGTGAGATGAAATGGAGGACCTACAGTTTTACGTGGAATCCGAACCACGGTGGAGGCCTGGCATTCCCCACATTCACAAGATGTCTTGTCAGAGGTGAAGGAAGGGTTTGGAAATCAGATAAATCTGTGCCGGGACCGAGGATTGAACCCCGGCCGCCGGCACAGAAGTCTGACACCTTACCCCTAGACCACCAGGTCACCCAAAGAGGGATTAAATAGAATCAAGAGCGTCAAGGTCAGCCACCAGCTTTCTCCGCCGATGAGTCTTCAGGATATTAACGGTCGGATCCCAGCTGTTGACCTGAAGTAGAACAGACGGAATGGAAGTGGCTACGAATCAATTTTTATTAACAGGTCTGACGCACCAATAACGTAGGATTAAAAAAAAAACTTGCGTATAACACCAAGATTTGTTCCCCCATCTCCCTCTCCCCCTACCCAACCACGTCTTACAATCCCTTTCGGGCTGTACGTACCGTACATATATTTTTATTCACTGATGAGTTAGGTATGAGGAAAGTTGAATTTATAGAGATTATACCTGCATTTTCGTAGAGGAAGAGTGGAAAACCATTTAAGGAGAACCACCTTACAGTGCACTCGACTGGAATTCGAACCTCAATCGTATATTGAGAGAGTGACGCGTTTGTGCATGCAATCTTCAATGCGAGTTGTTTAGAAATTAATACCTCTAGCTTGGTAGGATTAAGAAGTGCAAAATTGGGAACAATTTCACCCCCATTCTCGTACAATAAGTATGGCTAACAATTTAGGGGGAAAAAATTACCTTGGTTACACCCAGCCACTGGGATATCAGCCCCAACCTCTCCATCAGCGATAAATCATACCGAATAACTTGAGCGTTGGGCACCAATGTGGGTCATCAAGGTTATTAATAACTCAATCTAAGGGGTAAGGATTGAGAGGATGATTTATAAGGAAATTCATCTGTTCCATCCAGTTCAAATTATTACACTCTATTCCTATCTTGAAGCAATTTATTCCTATCCACCTCCCTATCTCTTCCAGATCCATTCTAATCTATCCTCCCATCTGCGTCTAGGTCTTCCTAATGATCACTTCCCATTGTGTTCATCAATAATATCCTGAACACGGTTCTATAATCTCCATCTGCGCTGCATGTCCTGCCCACCGTAATCTACGAGACTTGATTATCCTAACACTGGCTTGTGATTGCATATAATAACAGTAATCTTAAATATATTTATTTATAATTGTTTTTTCTGTACAAACAATCGTTTACAAAAAATAATTGTTAGCCAACTGAGAGTATTTAGAAATTTGGAACATCAACCGCACAAAATTTTAAATATCGTTAATATTATTCCTTTCCATATTTTGAGATCCACGAGATTCTCACACTGATAAACCAGATAGATTCATCACCAAAGTTGATAACTGTATCAGTAGCCATGTTGTGTAAAGCAAAAGACTCGAATTGTGCTTTTGTTGGGGTAGGACAGTGTCTGGATAACAGTCGAGTTCATTTGAAGCCGGTTTTCAACATGAGATTTATTGCTGTGCTATTTCCATCATATCCTCACACTAATGCGGGTACACTTCATCTTGAACCTTAGTCCTCAAACCTCAGCTCTTATATTAAGATGCTAACAACACATGTGTGAAACAAAAATGTCGACTATATTCGTTGTTGGTTGTATCAGGCAATGTGCGGCTGAGAATTAATTTACTACGTATCCGTAGAATGATTATTCGTACAAAAATAAGTTAAAAGTTTTCAAAGAAAATAACATCGTGTTACTAGACTTAATAGAACATAGTCCCCCTAATAGTTTGCTTAGAGGAAACAATTTTAGTATCGTAAAAGAAACAGTAAATTATGTTATTAAGAAAATTTAAAACCAACGTTTCAAATATAAATGGTCATGGCGAATTATTTTATGGCACTATTATATAATTCGTGTTATTAATTTGGTACAAAATAACGTTTATTATAATTGAATGTGAAAATTGGTTCATGCCTCCCTAAGATAGACCATCAAAATTGTATTGCATAATTTTAACACATGTATAATTATAAGCTTTAAATATTGATTCAATGACTTCAAATCAATACAGCTCAAGAGTTATAAGGGGTCAAACTTGCTATTTAATGCTTGTTGCAGGTGACCTGGTGGTCTAGGGGTAAGGTGTCAGACTTCTGTGCTGGCGGCCGGGGTTCAATCCTCGGTCCCGGCACAGATTTATCTGATTTCCAAACCCTTCCTTCACCTCTGACAAGACATCTTGTGAATGTGAGGAATGCCAGGTCTCCACCGTGGTTCGGATTCCACGTTAAACTGTAGGTCCTTCATTTCATCTCACAATCACCCTACTATTACACATTAGCGTAAGTGCGTATAACCCGAACGGGTAGTAAGAAGCGGTGCTAATAATAATAATGCTTGTTGCGTACCATTGTTAAGGTAAAATAATTTATATATGGGTCTGAAATTAATTTAACCAGGCATTTATATGAGGTGTATACAATGAAATATGTATAGCATTGATAATATTAATATTAATTAAATAGTATTATAAATATGTCATTGGGTACACATCATATGAATGTCTAGTTATACCAAATATAAGCAACATACATTACTTTACCTTAACAGTGGTAGTCAAAAAGCATAAAAGAGCAAGTTTATAAGTTAACTCGTGAACGTAATGATTTGAATTCATTGAGTTACTATTTATAGCTTAAAATTGTTCAAATTGTGCAATTACATTTTGATGGACAAATTACCTTAAGAACTACCCGAGAACTACCCACGAGGCCTAAAATGTGGGTCTAGAAAAAAAATTAGAGCTAACGACTCTTATGCTCTCGATTTTTTTTTTTTTTTTTTTAGATATTCTTGGACAGTGAATCGCACGATGTTGCACTTAGTCACACGGCTTGACACGAGAAATGGTTTTAAAAGCCCGTGCTAAGCACGGCTCTCGTTTTCTCTATTGCCCCTATTGGAGGATGAAAATATCTTGAAACCCAAGCGTTAGAAAAACAGATGTTCTTGGGAGAATTCTTTTTTTCTCTCATGCGGGATCACCATTTGGAGTTTTTCTTTATTTTTTTTCTCTCACGCGAGATCACCATTTGGAGTTTTTCTTTATTTTAGTACTTTCAAAACCATGGCGTTTTAAAATAAGTGATAAGAATTAAGACGGTTATCTTTAATAAAGTGCACCCACACTAGCATAGAGCTAAATCATGTTTAGGAAACACACCCCTAGTGTACCCGGTCGAGATTCAAACCCCGACCTTGTCAACACCGTTAATCCAGTATATTGTGAGCTTGATGACTTATACCAAGCGTGGGAACATATTCTTTTGCCGACTGCCACTAACAATGGTTGAACCTACGAAGGAAATACCTAAAATTTGAAGAGTATCTTATGTACACTCGGTTCACCCTGAAAGGTAGCATCTTACCTTGACGGATTACACCATGGTCCTATCTTATAATCTGCCCCATAATAGAACCATTACAAATAAGCTTAACCATTCAGGGTCAAATAAAAATGTATGTGGGGCTATGTAATTAAATATAGGTCTTATACAGGATGAGAGGAAAATATTTTGGGAGAAAATAAAAGTGTATAGGAACTTATTGTTTATTATTCTCAATAGTTTCTGAGATACACCTTTTTGATTGTTGGGGCGCACATATTTTCCCTTCTCTTTCCCTGACGCACCCTGAATGATCCAGTTAGAAACTTAAAGTTGTGGAGACACGCTTAGGTTTAATGAAGCGTTATAGCAATGCCACAAATCTTTACACATGTCGAATACTCCGATATGTGTATGGTTTTTTGAGATGGGAGTGCCCTTTCTGCCGTTGCAGAATATTGCCGCAGTTCTCCAAAATTGAATAATTCCCAATCGGAAAGCCTTCGTTATTGTTTTCAAAAATTTGCGTACTAGCTATGTACTTCCCAGTGCTCATATCTCATCAGATTGAACAGGTCAAGAACATGTAAACGAAGAGGAAAACATTCTAGAGCACAGCCCTACTACGAGTACACGACGAAGTAGTTGGCGTATCATTGTTAAACAGAGAAGAGTAAACAAACATTGCAGCTCTTTGGTTTCTATCACTATTACTTTCACCGTGTCCGGCATCTGCACCCGGGAGATGCTGCAATACACCTCGAATTTTGTCAATGGACACACGGTCATTGCTGATTAATACCAAACATACTGTTCAACTATGGGGCAACCTTTACCCGTGAAGGGATTAATAGCAGTTGATACAGTAATTTTTGGGCTGAAGAAAATCCTCATGCAACTGTAGAAACTCATTTCTTACAAGGTTTTGCAGTAAATGTGTGGTGCAGTGATATCAACGATAACTCAATTGGTCCTGTTATCATTGACAGTCGTCTAACAGGTGCAAAATACCTATAATTGCTGAAAATTTAGTGCCAGGACTTCTAGAGGATGTTCCTTTGGAAAAAATGTCAAAGAATGTACTACCAGCATAACGGAGATCCACCACATCATGCTCGTGTAGTGACTATATATCTGAACCAAACATTCCCTGGGCGATGAGTTGGCAATGGTGGTCTGATTTATTGGCCGCCACTCTCTCCAGATTTTTATTCCCTTTGTAATTGTTTATAGAGATAGTTGAAAACAGAAGTTTACCGAACAAAGCCTAATACACCAGGTGAATTGATTGCTTGCATTTTGGATGCTGCTACTTGTTCAAGAGAATGGCACGTTACAGTGAAATAAACGATTCAAGATCTTAGGGCACGATTTGTAAAGTGTATTGAGTTTCACGGTTCAATTTTCTTGCATTTGTTAAAAACACGTAACACATGTAACATTCATATTCAATTCAAACAGCTGTATTTTCGAAACTATTGAGAGTAATAAACATGTTCATGTAACTTAAAATTTCGCTGTACAATAACTCATATAATCGTCTCCCAAAATATTTCCCTCTCCTCCTGACTCATTGTATATACATATATACAATTATTTACATGAATTAAATTATAAATATATATATTTATGTCTACAGATTGATCCGTAGTATATTTTATCCACTGAAGTGAATCAGTAAACTTTCTTAGAGCACAATTATTTATCTGTGAGTGTGGCGAGATATTTCTTATATGATTTGTTTTAGTGTATAATTTATAAAGAACCGACGGATCACGAATATCGTCTTTCTTACCTTAAATGACCTACGGGATGGAGTTTGAGCATTTTCCTTATACAATAGAGACCACCGATTTGGGTACTATTTAGAGTCAATAACCATTATTTCTGGTCATCCTATATTTCTGTTCCAAACCAGGTGTGTCTTCCGATATGTCTTGGGGAGCAGTGAAGGGTGGATGTAATTCAATAACTAACAAAAGGTTCTGGTCTAAATCCCACGAGCTAAGGACAGGACACAAGACAAGGATAGGGTGCCGTGAGAACTTGGAATAAAGAGTTGGGTTCTGTTATTTAATCTAGTGTTTATTCTTTTGAACTGTGTGTGTCTTTTTACCCTTTTCGAACATTCGCAACAAACAACACTTTTTTTTAGTACCACGTCTTTTTTTATCCGTTCGGGTGAACGTTTATATACTGATTACGCTTATGGTTTTAGGGAAAAGTAAAGCTACATTTAGAGGAAATGTACCTGCATTTTCGTGGAGGGGAAGTGGAAAACTATTTTGTAAAAACCTTTCTCAGTTCACCTGACCTATATTTGAACCTATATCTCCCCGTTATCAGCAGTCTAGTCTACTGTGAAAGTAGTTTCTTAGATCATGCGGTCACTGAAGAGGGTAAAGGTAACATCACTTTTAAGGACACCACCTACTTGAAGAAACTAATCCTCATACTGCAGCATTTATTATGTAAATTGTACTTCGGTAGCTTCAAAACAATTCAATTATCTTAAAAAATGTATTGATACCTTATCAAAAGTTGACATAATTGGTTTGAGAAAGGATACCTCTATGCATCTAATTATTTACTTTGATTTCAAAGCCACGATATTTTACATGGAACGTCGCTTAAAATTAACCAATTTTATATTCTCATCTGATTTATTTTAAATTATAAAATTTAAATTAAAAGCTTTTTAATCCTATAGGATTATAACATTTTAGAAAACATTCTAAGGAAATTTTAAAAAGGAGCGTTATAATATAAAGATAATAATACTTTAAACTTATGGGCTAATAATTTATACTGTAATAAAAATTAATTAAAATCTTGTTAAAAGTATTTAAAGCTTATAAAAATTTCAAAAAGAATTAATATACATAAAAAAGGATTGAATTGCATTTATAAAAATATCAAAAAGACTGAATCAATTTAATAAATTCAATCCTTTTTTTAATGTAAATTCTATCTTTTGAACATTTTATAAATTGTAAATGGATTTAACAATATTTTAATTAATCTCTATTACAATATACATTATTAACACATCAGTTTAATGTCTTAATATCTTTACAGGATTATGTTGATAATTTTATATTCCATTTTGACGTGAACCATATGATGAAATAAGAAATCACGTCTTTAATAAAGCGGTATTTCTAGACGTCTGCATCAAGTATCAGTACTCCGTCTGGCAGCTCCCTTAAGTACACGGGATTACAATAGTGAATTTTAAAGGTGATGCACTAACGTTTGCCTGGAATAAAGATAAAAAATAAATCACTTTTATAAATATAGCAAAGTTGTTAGTCTTAAGAATCAGGAATGCTAACTATGGGACCAGCCCGACTGGTTTAAAGAATGAAGTGAAAGATTATAACTTGTCTTAAGTTTCAATGGTGGGATTAAATTTCACTGATAATCTTACAAACAAGACTATTAGCTAATTAATTTATGGGGGTCAAGGCCAACCAGGACCAGTAAAATAATCTGCACAAGTATTTGCTAAATGAAAAAAAAAATACCTTTGTAAAACTATTAAGTGCCAAGTCAAGTTAGGTGAGAGTGATTCTGAGATAACGACTGAAAATATACAAGTACAAGTATTAGTACTTAACGCTCTAAAGGGCTCGTCTAGGCTTGTTTAAATTTTCATCCATCACTGCTTATGATTTGTCAGGGTTGTCCGCATATTTAAACTAATCAGATGAAAAGGTAGAATTTAGAGGAAGTGTACTCTCATTATAATAAAGTAGCTACAAGGAAACAATTTCTGGGGAAAAATCCACCTTAGTACACTCAGTTGGTTGAGATTAAAAATCCCTTCTCCCATACCTACAGAAGAAAATATAATAGATGGGAGTGGGACTGACACCTTTGTCCACCTGACCACCGAGGCTGGCTCTCAGCGTATGATAGATTACCACATAGATCTTCTTAATAGAATTTTCTTCACGTGATAGATTTTAAAACATTAAAATTATATATATATACACCCGCCTCGGTGGCGTAGTTGGCTAACGCGCTAGTCGTGTTGAGCTCGACTGCTGAAGACGGAGAGATCGAGGTTCGAATCTCGGTCCTGTGAACTGGGGGTGGTTTTTCCTAAATGGTTTTCCACTCTCACTTCACGCAAATGCGGGTTCCCTTCTTCTAATTCAACCTTGCCCATTCCTAATCCCTTAACGTAATTAGTACTTAAAGCGTATAACCCGAACGGGTAGTAAGACGCGGTGCTAAATAATAATAATAATAATAATAATAATAAAAATTATAAAGGTCGAAGAAGTTTTATTTAGGTACTTCTCATTTAAGTCAACAACCCCAAGGTTGGTTTGATGTTATTTCTAGCCATTTGGAACTGGTCAGCTCTTCAGCTGGCTAGTGTGGCCTGCACCATCCGCTATAAATCCCATGTACTAGAGGAGTTAAGAAAATGTGTAAATTCCTCGTTGCCTTCCACACTGAATATATATGAGCAAACGTTAAAGAGCCTACCAATTTTACCGGAATGTTATTTTCACACACCTTCCAGGGTTCTTTAACATGCAACAATCGACATGGGACCGACTGCTTTACTTCTCCTCCTAAGTCAGTCATGTTACGGATTTTTATCGTTCAAGAAAAATCTATCGACCTTAACAGGGATTGAACCCACTCACGAACATCGGGTCCTGAGACGAGCACTTTACCCCAAGATCACCGAGGTCGACTTGATTTGTGATCTGTCTCTGTGTAGCTGGATAAATAGTTTCTGTGATCTATAAAGGCACGCAGCGCAATTCCTCTGGCCGTGTTTACTGTGCACGTCCAAGTCTTCATACTCTTGTCAGGAAAATATTCATATTATATAAGCAAATTAATAAGTTGGGCGGCTGTCAAATTGTTAAGTTTTATGTGCGCCAACTGTTGTATAAAATCATGCATACGAAAATAAATTTAAAAAAAGCCTGGTATATTTGTGTGTGTCTTAAGATAACATTTTCTAATGCATTCAACATCCTATCAAACAAGCTAAAAACATTCAAGATTAATATTTCTTTATGTTTGTTACAAATTAAACAATTTTTAATTTTATAAATATTTACATTATTTTGTACAAATTTAAAACAAATTGGTGGTAATATTTTATCCAAGTCTAAGCTGTAATAATTATAAGTAGAACATGATATGAGATATGGTTTCAGACGTTACATAAGCTATTAGAAATAGTTTGAAACGTTAACTTATGTGAACTGCAGCTGCCACTTTTCATGATTATATCAATACAAATAAAATAATACCATTAATAAATAAAACTTCACTACATTATTTATTTTTCAAGCTAAATATTTTTCTTCATTCTTAAGGTAGACTGGAAAGGGACTTTAGAAAAGGTCAATGTTTTTTCTGTTTTATGGCAAAACAGTTTTTTGGCTAAAATAAATAAAATATTGACCCAGTACAAACATAGAGTTTAATTTTCTTCACGTGTTGATATCAACAGTTCCTGAATATCCATCATGAACATAGTGGTACTAGATGAGAGACTTTTTAAATGAAGAGAAAAAGTTGTCATTAAATTCCAGGACAACCTTGACAGATATTCAAGAACTGTTGAGGTCAACATGTAAAGAAAATTAAATTTTATATTTGTACTGGAGCCATATTTTATTTATTTTGGCCAAAATAAAGTTTTGCTATAAAAATTGCCAAAACACTGCCTTTTTCTCGTGTCCTCTTCCATCCCATCTTAATGTGTATATTTAAAATAAAAATTGTTGACACTAACAAATTTTATTTAAAATTATTTAGAAATTTTAAAAAACATTTTTATATAGAGACAATATTATAAGATTTTGTAATTTCTATGTTCTAGATATTGTTTTAATAATTAGTATCAAATATTTTTATTTTTAAATATTGTATTAATTTAGTTTAACGTTGTAATGATATTGTTTTGGACCCCTCTCATATATTAAAAAGGTCATGGATGAAATGTATTTTTTATTTAAAGAACTGTATACAAAATTTCCTTTTAATACTTCATTCATCAAGCGTTTTCAGAAGTAATTTCAATGTATTGCATTTTAAAACTTTCTTTCTTTCTTTAAAACACTCCCTCCGTTCTATTTGAAAATCAGGTGATGGATAAGCTCGCTGCTTTTACCCAATGGGAAGATAGCCTTCACAATATCAGGTTACCAGAAATTATTCCATTAGTTGGTTTTAACACTGGTGTCAAGGAGGTTCAAGGAGCAAGGGGTAGGTCATATATAAGCAGCTTGTGCGTATAAATCTACACAGGAAAACTAGTAGTAACACAGAAAAACATAATTTTGAACAGCATTAGCTCCGACTCTCCACATCAGTTTGTAAATGAACAATAAACTGTATCAATGTCAATTTTATAATAATGAAAGTGGAACTAATAAAATAAATAGTGTACAGTGTTAAATCTTTATTAATTTCAACAATTAACCAATGAGTAATACTAGAGTGAGAAGCGTAAAATCAAATCGTCATAGCCGCGTGATTTAAAAAATGTGCTCAGTAAGGCATTCACGAGTCCCCATCATCATAAAACCTGGTATCGTTGTTATACTTACTGCTCAACCGTAAGGCAAACACGGGTTCACATTATTATAATCCACATCCGCATCATCATCAGTATAAAATCCGGAATCACGATAATTGGTGCCTAATCACGAGGCGACTTCAGCTATAATTGGCGCCCAACGTGGGCGATATCACTATAACGTATCTCTACTCTACCTTTTATCGATGTCTTGATAAGTGGTTTAACGACTTTGCCTAGCTGGTGAATTCAAAGTTATTTTGTGAAGCGTGTTGCACCATAATTGCACTTAAGCATGAAATCTGTGGCTTTTTCTGACCGTTCTTACCCCCATTTTTTAACACCCTTCCACTCTTCATCAGATTTGCGTGGCTACCTGTGTCAGGAGGATACAAATTCCACTCGCCACTCGGAAGACCAACAAGTCACCTTTTCAGTGATAAAGTTTCATAAACAATAATTTCTCATGGTGATGGCTAAGTGAACTAAATGCACTAGACCAGTGGTTTACAACCTGGGAGTCGTGACCCCATTCAGGGTCGTGGCATATATCAGGTGAGGTCACATTGCTGGCTGATGGTTATAGCGTTTTGTTAACTTATTAAATTGAATATTATTATAAGAAGGCGCAAAATTCAAATACAGTAGAAATGTAAGTGGTTAAAATTACAAAAACTGTTTGGTTACTAATTAGGTTCCTTTTGATTAAATAACTCAGACAGTTGCTTGTTGACTTAGTTTGCTGTTGGAGTCCTGTGTTTAGGTGAGGGGCATTGCTCTCATAGCTTTCTAAATACCACTGGGCTCAGTGATTCTTTTTTGAGACATATTAGTCGCATTCATATAAATAATATATAAGTAGTTTACAAAAATTAAATCAAACACGTTGGATCAACGTCACGCTCGTTTGGCTTAACTGATGTCAGGATTTCTGCAGTAGAAATGGTATTATGGGCACTTTCTGGAACAAATCCTGTTTCATTTGGACTGAAAGAAAAAAGTTATTAAATGTCAAACAGTTGAATTAACATTTGGTGAATATTATCACCATTTTAACTGTTAGTACACTAAGCACTATCACTCTTGAAGTCAATGCACAAAAAAGTGCGGGGGGGGTAGGGGGGGGGGGCGATGAACCGTTCACTGCTGCAAGCTAACTCGTCTGTCTTCTTTAATGACACTTCTCTTTCGCTGCAAACATAGAGAAATGTATACTAGGTTATTCCTTTCTCTATGCTGCTCACTATTAGCCCCTGGACATCATTATCTTCCATTTCTATTTTCTATTTTTCTCGTTTTCTATTCTAGAGAGAGATATGGTTTAACAGACTTTTATTAATCTATATTATAGCAGGAATATGACTATGTGTACTTTCCGCGAATAAATAAATTAGCCTAAACTGTAGACAATTAAAAAAAAAAAGTTTACAAAAAAAACTACTTTCAGATCCAAAAGATAGTTTTAAAATTACGAAGGACTATTTTTAGAATTATTTCAGAATTTATGGTTTTTGTTTCAATATTCTATTTTTAAAACTCGCTGAATAAAAAGCAAAAACAATAACATGGGAAATCCTATATTGTATTGCTGGGACGTCACAGTTAGGTAACGTCGTTAATAATACATACATGATTAAATAAAACCCCTTTTTTTTTAGTGTTATGTGAACAATTATTTAATTAAATAAAATTATCCCTGAAAAGTCTTAGTAAAACATTATACCGGAAAAGACATAATAGGCCTATGGCGTTAAAAAAAAAAAGAACACTTTATTAAATTAGTAGTTAGCTAGAACTTTCAACGACTATCGTCTTTCCCAGTTATAAACTGCACTGTGAGAAATTAATAATATGGTTCGTTGGTTGTTGTAATAAGCGTAATTAGTTATTCCCAGGCGAAAGAATCGACTAAGTCAACTTTATTGCTTATTCAATCACAGAGTTTGTACTAAAGCCCATCAACAGATTAGATGTCTTATGATTTTTGTGCAAATCAACATATCAAGAATTAAAGCAAACAAACTTGAACACTTTATTTTATCATATTTCGAACCTCGTCATAATAGCACCTATACATGCATTAATTAAAGTAAATTAGACATATATATATATATATCTGCGTGACTGCCTCTGTGGTCTATTGGTCATAGTTCCTGGCTACAGATCCAGAGGTCCCGGGCTCAATCCCCGGCTCTATCAGATTTTGTGTGAAGCAATGGGTCTGAAACGTGATTACCTCAGTCTAATGAGGTCAAATGAGGAGCTGCTTGAATTTAAAAGGTAGCTGCTCTGGTCTAGAAAACTGAGATTAACAGCTGTGGGTTTCGTTGTGCTGGCTGACCAAATAAAATTATCTTCGCCAACAGACGGTGGCTGCTAGGTCGGTATGGATCAAATGTGGGTTGATGCCATATTGTTTATATATATATATATATATATATGTAGTGTGTGTGTGTGTGTGTGTGTGTGCGGCTGCGCGCGCGCGTATTTATGTTGGAAAAAATTAAACAGGTATTAAGTGTAAAATGTATTTTATTATTTGCTTGGATCGTTGATTATATTATCGCAGTGTCCAAAGTGATAAGTCACTTATGGTCGGTAAAGGGATAGGTTTAGATGTGTGGTTTAGTTGTCAAAAATGTCAAAACTCAAGTGGTTTAGCTCATTTTGAATGCTTTCATATCTTTCATCATAGGTATAGTCATGAACAAAATGTTCCTTGTTGTCTTATTTGTCAAGTTTATTTAAGTATACTAAGGGTGGGATCCTAGAACTTTCGAACCCTTGAATCTTTAGAGATTAAACCATTTCAAACCAAGATTTAAGAAAATCATTCAGATTTAAATATTTTTAAAGCTTTTATTAAATTTAATAGTGGTAAATTTAGCTCAATATAATTTAGAAAATAAGTTAACAATCAGTTTCCAGGTCATTCATTTTTCACTCAATCACTGAACATAAGTTCCAATTTCAACCAAAAAAATCTCATTTAAACACGATTTAAATTCTCTATAGTGACTTAAGAATTAGTGAGAACAAAATAAGAATTGAAAAAGAAGAAAATAATACCAATTTGTAAAAGTTAGCTATTCCTTATGCCTGTCATGTTTTCTAAAACTCAGAATCGAAATTCGGATTCGAGAATATTTAAAGGTTATAAAGGAAAAAGAAGAATACTCACATAAGACACATTTTCCAGGACAATCTTTATATCTCACACCTCAGGAGGACGCCAGAAAATACTTTTTAAAATATTTAAATATGATCGTAATCTAAAGTGCTTTAGAAATGTTTCACAATTGTCTAACAGATAGCAGCACTAACTCAATTTAACATAATTGGACTTACCCCCTTTTTCACCCGTACCCTTCAATTGGTTTATAATAATATTTAATAATAACTTAAAATTAATTAGTTCAACACTTAGGAGTTTAAAATAAATGATAAATTTATGATAAACTCTATTTTTACAAGACACAAATACATTTGTTTTCCTAGTAATGTAAGTTATGTTGTTCCATTTTGTTGTTACAGTTTATCCACCCCTGAGAGCAGCCCTCCATCGTCCCCTGGCTAGAGAAAAATCCAGATGCCTCGTGACATGACAATTTCTGGCATTCCACCAAGTTCACTCCAGCGCGCAGATAAACATTTCAAAAATACCACCGTGTAGGAAAATGTTGCTTTCAAAATTTGTTGGCCTTCACTTTAGTAGATGTTGGCTGATTTGATTTCTAACTGTCAACTCATGTTTTAAAAGTCTACGTTAATAGCTGCGAGGATGAGCGCAACTTGAACACGTCAGCCATAAAAAATGGGTTACATGGATCTACGGAATACCATGAATATGGAGAAATATCTGTTTAGTTGTTTTTTTTGCGTGTTTTAACCTCGTGTTACTACTTTTGTGGACTTTCTGCAGATTTATATAGAGATGAGGAAGGTATAATTTAGAAGAAAGGTATCCAAATTGAGTGGGAAACGGGAAAAATAAAAGAATCAGTACACCCAGCTGTGATTTAGCGTCACCAGAAAATAGAACTATATTAGACTGACGCCTTTGCCTGTGTGCCCACTGGGGGGTATATAATTGGTTAACGTTGCGGAATATAGGGGAAACTATTTTGTTATTACATTTAACATAAGAATTAAAAATTGATTCCAACCGGGGTCTACGGATTTTTTCTTGATCGATAAAAATTTGTGGTACGATTTTCATCGAAGTGAAAGTAAACTCATCGGTCCCATGTCGATTGTGGTATGTAAAATAATCATAGAAGGTGTGTGAAAATACCTTTACTGGCAAAACTGCTTTTTTCTCCTCTTTCCTTGATTTAATTTAGTGTGGATATCTAATTTCAAAAAACCCTAAGAGGAACCTTATGAAAACTCTAGATATCAATTTTAGACCAATCTTTAAAATAGTTTCAGCTCTATCTCCAAGGTACAGCAGACAGACAGACACGGCATCGTGAAAGCACTATTTTTTTCTTGTTTCAGGGTTCATGAAACGTAGATATATATCAAAACTTAAGTTAGATTTTTTTTTTACGATCATAACACTTTCTCTCCGAGGTTTCGAAATAAAGTATAAAAATGAACACACATAAATACAAACTGCACTCTCCATACACAAATACGATTTATTACGTTACTTACAAAAATACACCTGAGAGGTACTTTCACAATAAAAACCCGCCACCCCGTGCATTCATAAATCACCTCTCGTTGCTCATGTGTCGTCCAATCAGTTTTTTATTATCGCGTTACTACCTGTTCAACTTATACACATATATGATCAATGTTATGATGGAGTAGGGATGAGGAAGGAAGCATTTAGAGATAATTTACCCAAATTTGCTTGAAAGTAAAGTGGGAAACTATTTATGAAAAACCACCCTCAGTAGAACCCAACTGGGATTCAAACCCCAAACTACCGGTATTCAGAAGGTCATTCTAACACGATAGTGACGCCTTAGACCATTTGGTCACTGATGGGGACATCCAATTGTTGATTAGTCGTGTATTGATTGGATGAATGTCCTTTATCTATATCGTTCGTATATATCACACTTAGAAGTCAAACTAATTCACAAACGACGTCAACAATATTTTCAGCCTAGGTACTTGGATAAACTGTGGCATAAACCATGACATAAACATACAAATTTGTTCTTTTCACGAGTCATTTAATTTATTTGAGGTATTTAACTTGCACGTTCTGAACCGACTGATTATATCAGCACACGACATATAAACTAACTTAAATCTAGAAGGAACACAACATCCTGCCCCCAGCCATTAAGCTCATCACTGTGAAAGGGGAAACACATATTTCACCAATGATCAATTTTTCGACCATTCCAGGAATCAAAGCCGAGACCCTTAGATCAATTTTTAAAAAACACGCTACCAACTGAGCTAAGGTGTCGTACTATGCAGTGCATTGGTCAATCTTCTATTAATTAATTCAGGTGTTGGCGAGCAGAGAGCGTTGAGGGTGCCCAGGGACTAAGCGACGGAATGACCAATCATTAAACTGCAATGAGCTGTCTGGGGCTCTGGGCCCACTTAACGCTCTCATTTCGCAGGCATTTAAACTGCAGATCGACAAAACACGGTGGTGAAATCTAAAATTTGGAAATAATATTATAGTTTGTTTTTGTGTGTCTGTTTCATTTCAGAGCTCCCTTCGTCCTAGCCCCTATGTGTACCTTTTACACCTGCCTAGTTACGGCACTGACAATGTCCTACTGAGGTACTCGTAGCTGACCCATTTGTAAAGTGCAACATTTATTACATCAAATTAAAATCATATTTATATGTGAATACATTTTTTTTTAGAATTACCAAGATAGTAAAAACCATTCTCCAATATATATTTTACACCCACTTAGTGAAACTACCCATTTCATGAATTGGACAAATTTCTGTCCATTCCATAAACTGTTCTCTTCTCTTGACTACTTCACGAATTTGGCAAAGAGTTGTATTATTATCATTATTATTATCATTATTATTATTATTGTAAAATAATATTATTTTGTTAAGGTAAAGTAATTAATGCTTAGGGCTGAAAGTTGGTGTAATTAAACATTAATGTGAAGTGTACCCAAATGAAATATTTATAATATTATCTGACTAATATTAATAGTATCAATATTATAAATATTTCATTATGAACAACTCAAATGAATGCCTAGTTAAGCTAAATTTGAGCCCCATACATTAATTAATTTATCTTAACAATGGTACGCAAAAATAACAAAACAAGTTTGATCCCTTCTGACCTTAATGATAAGAAATCATTGAATCATTATTTATAGTTTATAATTACAAACTTGTTAAACCTATGCAGTAAAATGTTTACTGTCATTGAACTTAAAGGATCTAGACTGAGTTTTGTGTGTTCATGTAATATTAATAAATTTGATGGATTCAATAGCTAAGCTATTATATTTGTTGATTACGGTTATAGGCTATCCGCATCTAAATATAATTCATTAAATTTAAAAATGACACTTGTGCAAGGGAATCGAGCCCGGAATATTTGAATTAGAGCATTGGCATAATGATCCAAAGATCCTGGGTTCGATTCCTGTGTTCACGTGTAATTTTTCCATTTAAAAAAATAATAGATTTGTTTGTCTAATCTTAATTTCAAAGTAAGATTTTTTTTTCTGAAATGTATTAAATTAAGTGAGTGTTCTAACAAGTAATTACTTTTATTCATCTTCCAAATCTTATTTTTAATAACTAAATAGACAAAGAAAAATAACTGAACTTATGCAAAAATATAAACTTGTAGAAAAAATTGAACAAACCTCAAATATAAATCTTACACACAGCTAAATACAAAAACGGTCGACCAAATCTGGCTCAGATGGAGTGTTTTATAAATCTACTTTCTTGCCGTTATTCCACTGTTTATAATTCGGTGACTGGAGGAAATCAGCCCGGTATTTGGGACATCCGCACTTGCCAATAGAAAAATCGTCGACTCCAGAGTGCCCGCACATCTCCACGTGTTAACCACCATCGTTTGGAAGACAACGGAACATAGTTATAAGCCCCGAAAGCTAATCAAGAAGACAGCAAGTTTTGATTTCCCAATCAAGCGAAACACCACCGAGAACCGTCAAGGTCACAGCGCTATCATCGAAACGAAAGTGGCGACCAACAGATTTCACATCGCTCAGCAAACTAAGAATCCTTTAAGTTTCTCAGAATTGTATTGACAATGTATTTTAGTTTGTTTTTTTATAACTGTAGAGATTTAAACATTTATTTATATAAACAGCAAAATAAAGTTCTGCTTAAGAAGGCAGAGGACTCAAATATTTGATTACTTGAAGGAAAGAAGAAACTTCTGAAAGCTGAAGGAAGAGGCAGAGGACAGGGTTCATTGGAATTATAAGTTCATGGGGGGTGGGGGGGGGGGGGAAATGGATTTGTTGTAGGACAGAACACTTAATAATACACTTATTATTATTATTATTATTATTATTATTATTATTATTATTATTATTATTATTATTATTATTATTATGTGGCGCTAAGCTTCGGAATTTCCAATGGATAAGACGTCCCAAAGGAAAATTAAAATCCATAGGTCTTAAAATTATTTTACACCAAGGTAACGGGAGGCAACATATAGCATGAGAATGTGTGAGAGAGAATAAGTGCGTGTGTGTAAGATAGTGTATCTGGAGTAGAGTGTGGAGTGTGTGTGAGAAAATATATGGATTGCACAAAACAATTTTCTTTTAGCAGCGAATCTTACTACCAGTTTGGTTTAAACGCTTATATTACTAATTACGCTAATAGTTTTTAAGGATGAGGAAGGTTATATTTATAGGAAGGGCATTTGTATTTTTAGGAAGTTTCCACTCAAAATCAAATGGTAACACGGAAACATGATTGAACTTATTTGTATTGACATTTTGTTCGAAAAAATTAACACCAATAACTAGACTTTGATCATAAGATAGATTGGATAAATATAATATTATTTAAAAATATTATCAAAACACATTCAAAATTAAGTGGTAGCCAGGAAACATAGATGATTTTATTGGTATTGTGTTAATACACTCCCTAAAACCCCATATTTAAATCATTAAAATGGCCATATAAACCCATTTCAGGATCACTTTTTCAATTTTTGAAATTATAATTTATACCAAAATATATTTAAACATAATTGTATAGTTTTTAATTTATAATTCATGCACTAAGCAAAACGTAAGAAAATATTTTCGTGGAATTGATTGTCTAGCTTTTAATTTGCGGATTATAGTCAATATTGTTGATTTAAATGGGAATTAACGAAATCAAAATTCCAATAACAATAAATGTTTCCCAAATCTAGGAAATTAATTCCCTCAATCAAATAATGTATGTAAAATATGTGCTAAGGATAGCTATTTTAACGGCCACTTTTTGATCAGAGGTAAATATTCAAAAATAAAGAAAACTTATAAATACAAACCAAATTATTTATTTATAACCTATAAATCATCATTGGGTTGTCTAGTATATGTATTTACAATAATTTTTATATTTGTTGCACCGTACAATTTAAGTAAGAGTTGAGTTATTTAGC
This sequence comes from Timema cristinae, assembly GCA_039000515.1. Lineage (NCBI taxonomy): Eukaryota > Metazoa > Arthropoda > Insecta > Phasmatodea > Timematidae > Timema > Timema cristinae. Next base: position 26,107,691 of record JBCFYV010000024.1, read on the forward strand.
CAAAGAGAAATATATTATTTGCAGAATGAGTTATTATATTTTGCAGCCAGAGGGAAATATTTTATTTACATTTTATACACAATCAGGGTTAACATGGTGATTCAAGCAAAGAATGAAAAATTGAAAATCTAGATATGAGGCCTAATGTTTGTTGATAATATGATCCACGCACGTAACCGGAACTTTATAAAGAAAATTGTTACAATTTTCATTAATATTATTAAACCATTCTTTATCTGGAAAGAAAATCTCGCGTTTGGCTTAAGATCATTTTTAAGTGAACTATAGAGTTAATTGAAATATATAGAGGGAACATTTTAGAAAACATTCTAAACTAGTTGAAAGTAAGGAGTGGATTTGAATTATAATTTAAGACTTAGATATATTGCTCAAAAATATATAAAAATAATTGATTAATAAATTCATTAAGTTAATTGATGTAATAAATTGAAATTGTATATTAAAATGTATAATTAGGTTAACTTATGGTAATAAAATATTGTCATTATGAACATTACACATGTAATAAATTAATTCATCATCAATTTAACAATATATAACATTAGAACATATATTTATGATTTGCCCTGTACATCAATTGACACGGGTAAATTACATTCTTAATTATATTACAAACTTGTTTTTAGTTAATGTATTACACTCAGACAACGTTACTTTTTATAGGCGCTGTTTAATTTATTTCTAAATATAAATATGTTGGTGTAGAGACGTACCAAAATATTTCTTCCCGGTTATCTCGTAGACGAAATTCGTGTTATGTGGGTCATACCTGGAATGAACGAATAGAAAAATCAAGAACGTAGCATCAGGAGTGAATCGAATACAAGTGTTCCTGGCTTATTGAAGAAAATGTCTTCGGTGCCATTGAAGAAAGAAATAAAGAAAAAACTTTACCTTGTAGGTGGTTTTGACAAAAATAATAAGTTCCTTTGTGTACTGAATAAAGTAGTAAAACAATAATTTTCCATTTACACCAGACAGCTTACAAGCAACTATTTTTTGAATGTATTTTTTCACATTTTCGATGTATTTATATATATTTTTTATTTTCTATTGAGAACTCTCAAAAACGTGAGGCCCTGAGAAGTGTGCGGCCCATAGCATATGCTATTTTGCTACTGTGTTAATCTGGTAGTACTGAGTTACGTCATACTAAATCCAGCCATAGAATTAAACATAATAATATCTTTAGTCTAAACCATACATAGAGAAACTTGTGCAGCAATAGACATTATGTGTATAATATAATAATTATAATGTAATATATTTCACAAGTTTAAAACAATTGTCACTTCAAACAGAAAATAAAATCACGTAACCCTATGGAGAAAACTAAATCATCTACACCCACTTTGATGGGCGCATGATCTAAGGAGCTACTCTCGTAATAGTCTAGACTGCCGATGACGGGTGGATCGTAGTTTGATCCCAGTCGGGTGTATTAAACTGTTTCCCACTCTCTTTCTCGCCACGCAAATGTGGATACTCGTACTATACATTTAACCATCCTCATCCGTAACCCATTAGAGTGGTTAATGCATAAGCGCATAACTTGAATGGGTAGTAAAAAGCAATGCTAAAAGGAAATCGGCCACAGACAAATGAATAATTGATATTAAGTAGGGGGTAAAACACTTAAAGCAAAGTTAAAACAATGTTTTACCTTAACAGGATATTTATTTTTACAGGTGTACACTTTAGTGTATTGCATCGCTCCACAACAGCTTGGAAAATATTTCAGATTTGAGTTTTTTCTCAATTTCACAATGAAGCATTTAGCCGAAGCGTATTCGATGAGATATGAACAAGTGCGCAACAACATTAAAAAATTAGGTACTTACCGAGGCGATACGATGATATACGAGAGATACGAACGGGTGTACTCCTACCTAAATATAACTTGTACCTCTTTTCGCATCAAGATGAGCCAGTGAGTGAGTCACTGTGTTTCAAAATATATTTTCACAAGTCTGAAAATGTACTCAACAGTAGTCATCGTGTGATGTAACTCTTTCAATCGCAGTTTAACGGAATTCTGGAATAATTTGTAGTCGGTCGGTCGGTTCGCAGTTCAAACTTTCTTATCGTTAGTCTCCTGTTTTCAAGCAGAAAACATCATATGTCTACTCCGGTTTTTTCATAGGAAGTACAACTGACACAGATTACTCCTGGAGTTTTTTTCATGGAAAGAACTGACACAGATATACTCTGGAGTTTTTCACTGACCAAAGAACTGACACAGATATACTCCTGGAGTTTTTCACTGACCAAAGAACTGACACAGATCTACTACTGGAGTTTTTATCCCTGCAGGCAGCCCAACTTACAGGAGCTAACTCCTGGAGTTGTTTTATTGGGCAGACAGCTTAAACAGCTCTACTTCATGATTTTTTTTTTTTTACTTTGCAGACAACACACGGTTTTACTCCGTGAGTTTTGATAGCCTTTTGTTTAATATTGGCGTTATTTTTAGGTATTGATATTATTTAACAAAAGGGTCAGCTTCATATCGTATGACTTAACGTATGAATATGTTAAAGTAGATTTAAAAGATGTTCTTGCTATTAGATAAGGACCTTCCTATAAAAATTGGACCGAACTTCAAGTTCAATTAACTGAACTAGGTGGTGAAACAATACTATTTCTAGTGTAGGACCTACCTAAATGTTAAATACATAAATTATGATAGTAAAATTGCATCAATATGCATGCAGAGATGGAGTTACAACTAACTCCATTAAATTATGTCCATGAAGTTACAAATAAAAGAAAGCGACATTGAAAATATTCTTAAATATGTAGGCACAAATACATCTTAATTATATCTACATTATAAAACTTCTTGCGCTTTATGGTAACAAACATTATTTTTGATATTTCACATAAGTTCAAGTACTGCAATACATTTTATTTATAAAGTAGCACTATATGACACAAGATTTTCAAATATAAATAAACAATAATTTTGATTAACTGTTAATCAAAATATTAGCATATATATTTAATAAAATGCAGTCTTAATACTTTTTTGTTAGAAATACTATACTAGAATGTGAAGAAATAAATTGTGAATATTGCATATGGGCAGTTATACACGTCTTGTGTGTATTTTTGACAACACTACCCCCGCCCTCCCCCATTTCCTTCTACATTATACCAGTGTCAGTTGTCCGCCCTAAGACAGCACTTAATATATCCTCAGTCAAAAGTACGCTCCCCTCTAGCACCCCCTCCAAGTAATGGACGTTGAATAAGTTCATATAAAATACAGTATTTTAGCATGCCAATATTGGTAGAAATATTTCAATTAGTTTAAAATATTTAGACATCGTAAATTCAGAAAAACTCATTGTATTTAAAGGTGTTTATTAAGATTTAAAACAATATACAGAATCAACATTATTATAGTATATATTTTGTTTGGCCAATAGAAGAAACGTATAAGTAAAACAATTTCAACAGTCCACATTAACTGGTCATTATTTTTTTTATCAAAGGATGGAAGGTAATTTACCTATGTCAAGTTAACGTCTCCCCTAGTGTCATACCGATCCTCACTACCAGAGTATTTCCGGTTGCTTACTTTCAGGCGTGTCGGGCTCTCGTATAGGACTACATGTAACAAACACATCCTTGATATCTACAGGTAGTAGAGTGGATTGGTGCTCACTTAAAGCAAGAGGACTTAACCATGATAAGGGGAATGGTGCATGCATTCGTTTAAGTAGAATCTTTGTTCATTAAGTAGGCTATTTGAAAAATATCTTCTTTTTTTTAAATAGTTTAATCAACAAATATTTTTGTGTAAAAGTACCATAAACGTAAATCAGATATGAATGTTAATTTCCTAGTGTTTACATTATTACTAATTATTATTGCATTTGACAGCTAAAAAATCATTAATAGGCATATATATGTATTTCAAGCCAGTTCGTTTGAATTTAAAATGCATATTCGTTTACTTAAAATACTCTTAAAGATGTATTGCCTCGTATTTGTTATTTATGTTTCAATTAGCTACTCTTAAAATTGAAACACTAGTAGATTCTGGCAAAATTGAGGCCATATTTGATTCCTTGAGATTTTAACCAAATCGCTCGTTGTTGTACAATAAGAATATAGTAGAGAGGCTGTTTAAATACCGACATATTTTTTGTGGTCAACGAAGATAACATTAATTTACTTTCCTTTTTTAATGTGCATCATGTCTTACTACTCGTTCAGGCTATCCGTAGATTTTACATTAATGGGGTAGGGATGATTAAGGTATAATTAAACTTATATATAACTATATTTGCGTGGAGTTAAGGTATAAAACCACTTAGGAAAAAACCCACCATAATTACATCTCACCTTCACCGGCAAGCTATACAATACTAAAGTGATTAGTTCGTATGCTCAAAACTAGTATTACTTTAAGAAGTTGTTTGATATTTTAAAAATTTTTTTAAAAAAAGTGTAGGCTAAATCATCAGCTGGTTTCTGATAATTAAAAAAGTTTACATTTTTTTTTAAGTTTAAAAAAATTCCAAATATTATTTACCCGAAAATGTTTACTTCTGAGAAAGGCCTAGAAACCTATAGGGTGTCAATAAATAAAGTCATTCTTTGATAGGGTCACAACAGAACATTTTAAGATAATGTGTGATTGTTTTATAGGATTTTATGTAAGTTGGCATACATTATTTAGATTTAACTTTTAACTGTTCAAAAACCTGCTGATAATTTCAGCGTACATTTAGTCGATAACAATTTTTAAAATATCAAACCACTTTTTAAATACTATGGTATATCTAAATGTCTGCAACACGCCTCAATCCTCTACTACACATCCCTGCATCGTATAGCTGCCACCTTAGGTAGTATTAAGTAAGTAAGACTAGCCAACGGGTAATTAATCGTAATTATATAATTATTAAGGTGTACTGAATAACATGTAAACGTAATACAAGAAGGTGGGACTAAGGTATCATCGAGTATAGGTATTAACTAAGTTAAGGTAATATCGACTATAGATATTTCTGGGCTACGTGACATGTAACACAGCCCCTATTCAGAGTTTTTAGTTAGGTCTATTAAGAGCAAACATTGGAAACTTCCAGGGTCACGGACTTGATCACTCTTGGATACGAAACCTCTTAAGAAAAATTATAAACCAACAGCTAGAATATTTGTAACCAGCTACGAAGGTCGAATGCTCTAAGCCGTTACACTCGCACTAGACTAAAGATTGTCGTTGACGGGAAGATCAGGGTTCAAATATTGGTCAGGTGAAAAAAGGGTATTATTTTCCTAAATTATTTTCCACAATCTCTCCACAGGAATGCAAGCATATTTACTCTAAATTCTACCTCCCTTATTCATATTCAATTAGTGTAAATATACGGATAGCCCTTAAAGGTAGTAAGAATCTGTGCATAATTTATGTATATTATGGCCAAGGCCCTAAACTGGCTACTTCGCGAATTGTATGGAGTCTCCGCGCATTGTACCAGCTGATCCAATCAAATCAAGAAATATGTATAGGAGAGAATTTGAATTCGCGTTTTGGCCAGTCTAAGTGCGAATTGACCATGACATCCCGGCCAGTACCTCAAGTGCCCCTTTAAATTCACGTGTTTGCGACAAGTTGAGACATGTTTGTTTACGGATTCACCTTGTTTTTCTAACCTAGACTAACCTAACCTCATCAATTTTATGTGATTTGTTAAACTTAGAAAATATTTATAAATTACATGTAATAAAATAGTAATGAGTTTTAAAAAAGTTTTGCTTTGGCCAGTTTCCTACGGCTATATCTAGAACCGGCTAGCCAAAGCCCTACCTACTGGTAAATCATAATATATTTCGTGCTTTGGTTAATTCCGCTGGTTTAAGCTAGAAGTGACCGATCACTTCATAAACTGGCTTGAATTTGTGTTTTAGCTGTGACACACAGACACACACACACACACACACACATATATGTATATATATATGATGGAGCCGAAACAGTTAGACGATTAGTAACTTGAAAATTAACACCTTAATTGTAAAGTAAATATTTACTTGCTAAATAAAAGCAAATTACATACTACACTTTTTCACTTTTTGAAGATAATCTCACTCAGGTGAGCTCTACCGGACGTCAGACAAACCTCTGCACGTTGTCCGTCACTTTCTTCAGCATAGATCGTACAATTGTTTTCACCCCACACTGTGTGTGTGTATATATATATATATATATATAATATATATATAAATATAATATATATATATATAAATATAAATTATATATAATATATATATATATATATATATTTCTATTTTTCAGTCATTTTTCAGATATGCACCATTCCCCTTGTAGTGTTTGAGCAAACAGCGACAACACTCACGTGAGTAGAACTGCATGAAGGTGTCTGTATCCATGAAGCCCACGTCACGTGGTGTCACCGGGAGTAGAACAGGCGTCTCCAAGCCGAGGGCGTCTGCCCCTCGAGGACGGTTCAGCAGTAACATGACGAAAAACGCAGCGAACGACCACTTCACGACCTCAACTGGGGAGAACGAGCTCCTTTTCTGCTTGTTGTGCTAGGCAACATTTCGTCGGTGGCTCGAGGAATATCAGGCCGCGTTCAGAAACCTCTGGACGAGACGAAACGTAACGGGGCGTATCCACTCGTTTGTGTTCGGGAGAGACCAAACTAATACCTCATCCCACATTGGTGATGTTTCTGTGATTAAATCCTTAGAGAAACTTGTAACGAAATAAGGATCATGAAATATCCTAAGACGTGGCTACTACAAAATATTCAAATACGCATTCACACGGTCATTGTTTTCATTCTTGTTTTATTAAAGGTACATGTGACCAACAAAAATTGTTTGTGTATGCATTCATGAAACTTTAAGATATATTTTGAAGAAGAATAAACCCTATTTTTAAATTTGTAAATGCATCTATAAAATAAATTTAAATAAAACCACTTCCTTCGAACTTTTTATTTTCAAAACAACAAATATACCTACTTCGTTTTACTTTTATTTTATAAATACATGGAAATCAATGTTTAATTTGAAGTGTGCAGGTGGAAAATTAGGGAAATTCAAATTTTAACTCAAATTAAGTCAGTATTGCCATCTGTTAGACAACCTCGAGACCTTTCTAATTCACTTATACCATGGTTAAAAGAAGTCACCAACACATTTAAATTAATTTAAAAAAGTATTTGCTGGGGCTCTTATAGGGTTTGAGATATTAAAGTTGTCTTGAAAAAAGTGTGAAGTGTGACTTTCCCTCCTCCTTTTTCCCCTTTACCTTTCATTTGCTAATTCAAGACAGCTTTTATATCTTCCGTGCATGCATCCATACAATATATGAGAATTTCTTAAATGAGTAAAAGCTACCATTTCATTCTAGGACACCCTTGATAGATATTAAAGAAATGTTGAAGTCATCATGCGAAGAAAATTAAACTCTATGTTCCTACTGGAGCAATATTTTATTTTATTTGGCAAAAAAAAAATTTATATAAAAAAAGTAAAATTATTGCCCTAAGCTCCCACCTTAAATGTGCACTGTTAATACTCGTATATTGATATTGATAATTGTTTTATTTCACTCATTTTATCAATGATACTTTTTACTTATGGTCACATTAATTCAGGACGTGCCCCGCTACCCTGGCAAAGACGCCCAAGTGAAATGTCTTTATACACATATTTATTGTTGTATCTAGATTCGATCTCAAGATAAACCCTAGTTCTGCATTTATAGTGATCTCCGTATCCTTTAGGCCTTTGCTGACTTACTGCCACAACGCGTGAAGACAAGATGCTGTCAAAAATAATGTATTTATTTATCATCGAAAATCTCTCTATATTTTTGCCTTGGAATATATAATCATCCCCTTCATCTTTCAAAATTGATTCCTCACCTTCTCGGAGTAAAGATTAATCATCTTATTCATAAATAATTGATTAATCAATATGTACTGAACAGTTGTGTAACTACGCATTTTGATAAAAAAAAAAACATAGCACGTAGAGAGTAGCGTAAGCATTTGTTGAAGGTAAGACTTACCGGTACATAATAAGGTATCTAGGGGAGAAGGTTAATTAAAATAGAAGGAAGGACACCTGCATTAGCATGGGGAGATAATTTAAAAGACAGAAAGAAAAACCCCGTTTGGTAAAAAAAAAGTATAGTGCCAAAATGTTAACCCTGACCTCCCTGTTAACAGGAACCAAGAATAATGTGAATCTAACGTCTTAGACCACTTAGACACTGCTACACTGCTACGAGTAAAACAAATTTTCGAAGCTGTTAACAAAAAATAAATAAATAAATTTGCTAGTGAACTAAAGTTTGGAAATGATCTTAAATTTTGTAATGATCTTAAAACTAACTCCCCGACAAATGTGAAGTGCCCACTCGTCTGAACGCACCCATAATGTGAGAGTATTAAAATAAGCAGAAGCTCCTCAACCTCCCTCCCCCTCCTCCTTTCACCCTCTCCCTCCCACGTAAACCAAACAAACCTTCTGCCACGCTCCTGTCATCTTAGGGCGGACCGTTTTATGACGCCGAGCGCCGGTCCGCCAAATAGTTCTTGTAACGTCGGAGAAGATATATGCGTCAAGAGGAATGAAGAGGTAAGGGGAGTCTTAGGGGAAGGGGAGGAGCAGGGGAGTGACCTTTACAAATATATCAACACGTTTTATAAATATGTTTACCATTGGTCAACTTATCCACTTTTAGAGTTTCTATATTCTTAATGTTTTCAATTCCATACGTCGGAAAAATAACTAATTCAAACAGAATTTTTACAATCCAATTTTCCAAGAAAGAATCCTTTGCAAAATACAAACTTTTTTGGCTGTCAAAATTGATAACATTTTTACTATTTTATTATTACTCTACTATAGGTATTGTAATATCTATCAAAAGTGATGGTTGCAGAATACACGACTTGCCATATGAATAAGGATGTTAAAAAGATATCGTTACTTTACTAATATCGATATTTTCCTTTCCATACGAGTATTTTTTTACTTGATACTTTTTTCTGATACTTCTATTGATATTAGTACTCGCACTCTGGTATCAGATCGGTATCGAAAGAAACAACTTTTTTGTTATCTTCACTCATGCTTGGATTAAATGCTTACTATGGTTAAAGAAGTGTACAAAATAGAGTAAAAGAATGTATATTACTAATCATATTTCGCTATTAAATAACTTTCCAACCGCTAAACTTTCATAGACATTTTGAAAGCTGGCGTGGTAAAATCTTATATATTCATCGTATATATCATACCTTCCACGTTCCAACACATAACACAGACGCGATAGACCTAAATATAATTTAATATGGTTAAATCCTTATAATTTTCAGTGTTTAAATAAATATGAAAATACAATTATTATTATTATTATTACTGTGCAAAAGTTGAAATTATTACTTGATACATTTTATTTTTTTCCAGATTAAGATTTCAATACCAATGTTTACTGTTATATATACTTTTCTTTCGATACTAGTACGGTATCGATATTTTTCTTCCGATACTTTTCTTTCAATACCACATCCCTACATATGAATCCATGAGAGGTGATATCTTCAGCTGTCAGATAAGGCCCTTCCTTTGAAAATTGAACTGTAGTTGTATGCTATATATTTCTATTGGTAAATTAATACTAATAAAAATCATTGCTTATAAGCTCGAAAGATATTTTACTTGCAAACTTTAATGTTGCTGGCGTTGAATCTTGTGGTTTTTTTTAATATTATTAGCAAAATAATGGGATTACATTTACCAAACATTTTGTTTGTGGGTTTTTTCTCTAATGTCTTTGTAACCGTTTGAGTTATAAGAATTAATTATATTGACTTCTAAAATCAATTCAGTATACAGATACACACAAGACAAACTGACAGATTAAGTTTTTAAGTTAAGCGTGTTTAATCTATGTACAACCCTCCTAATTTTTTAAGAATAAACCTACAAATATCACTATCATCATCGTCATTCAACTGTTTCCAGCCTTTGGCTGGGTCAGTTAAATAAAGTGCCTCCATATTCCTCTTTCCATGTAACTCTCTTCCTCCTTTATTTGATTCTACTATTCTCCTTTCACTTGAACACTTTCCGTTATTTGCTCCACCCATCTCTTTCTTGACCTCCCTTGCGATCTTTTTCCTACATACTTCATTTTCATCATTCTCTTTGGTATTCTCTCCTTTTCCATCCTCATTACATGATCATGCCATCCCAGCCTTGATTTCTCTTCTATCTTATGTAGGCCTACTCCCTGTATCCCCACTTTTTTTTTAACATCACGTCTTTCTACCCGTTCGGGTATGTACTAATTACACTAATGATTTATGGATTAGTAAGGTTATATTTATAGAAAATATACCTGAATTTGCGTGGAGGGAGAGTGGAATACTAGTCTAGAAAAAACTACCCTCAGTACACCGACTGAGATTCGAGCCTCAATCTCTCCATCATTCGGCAGTCTAGTCTATTGTGAGAGTTGCATGTTAGACGATGCGGCCACCGAGGAGGGTTACTCCCACCCTTGCCCGGACAACTTCATTCCTAATCCTGTCTCTCCTCATTACACTGTTAATTGTTTAATGTGCTACTCTGATATATTCTACTTTGAATGAAAAATTAAAAAAAACGTGAAAAACAAAACTCTTACAAAAATTCTTACAGGGGTGCCACGAGATTCAAATCTCCTTCACTAGGTTCGTCTAGTGGTACGTACAGAGGCAACTCGAACTGCACCATTCTTACCGGGTAAGACTTCTTCAATGACCCCAAACAGTCATCAATGGAGGAAGGCCACCTTGTTTGATGACCACGATCCTTGCCACTTTGATTGGACTTTCGGGGGTGCCAGTGGTCCAATTAACTTTTTTTTTTGCAAAGTATGCAAATATAAGTGCCAACGCTTCCAATAATCTTGCACAAGACGTTGCACCAGCTGCCATCTTGAAAGACGATTCAAAGGGGCTGTAGCTAAATCTTGATCTGGAATAGTTTGGAGAAGGTGTCAAGGCCAGAAAATTAGCTGGTGTCATTGCTGAAATATCATCTGAACTTTTAGTTAGTACACAGAATGGTCTTGAATTCATAATAGCTGTTATTTGTGTAAGATAGGAATAAATTCCTCAAAGGTGATAATTTGTGCTCCAAACCCTCATACTAGGTGAGTCATGACTGACTTTACACCAGCCTTCCACAGCCCACTAAAATGAGGAGACTAGAGGGAGGGGGGGGGCTTAAAGTGCCATGTGATTCCTCTGTGAGACAGCTCATCTGACAGGGCCTGGCGATAAACTCGAGAGTTAAGGAAGGTACACAATTTATACAAATCTGTTTTACACCTATAAAATTTGTTCCACAATCTGAGTACATTGCTAATCATTCTCCTCTTCTACAGATAAATCGCTTTAGAGCACCAAGAAAAGTTTCTGTGGACAGGTCCGATGCCAGTTCTAAATGCAGAGCTTTGGTGACAAGACATACAAACAAAGATACGTACGCCTTTTGTGATTTAACACCTCTATGTCAACTTTGAGTAATATCAAAGGGACCCGCATAATCCACACCCACATGGGTGAATGGTTGGATTCCTGGACTCGTGGTGCAGGTAGGTCACCCATGACTGAAAATCTGGGCTTAGGGTTGAACTTTAAACCATGATTACAATGTTGCACTCATTGGTGAATCACACCTCGACCAGCCAGAATACAATATTTCTGTCGGAGCAGTGAAAATACAAGCTGTGCCTCAATATAAATATTGTCCTTGTGACACTGATCTATTACCAAATCAACAAAATGAGCCTTTTTTGGGAGAAGTGCAGGATGTTTTTGATCATATGTTAGGGTCATGTTGCAAGTTGACCTCCTACGCGGATTACACCCTCGTCTATGAAAGGACTGAGCTTTCTTATGCCAGGTGAACAGGGGTGGCCAGATTCTAAGGCTTTGAACTCTTCACTAAAGTGCTTCTGTTGAACTGCTTGTACTAGGACTTGAAGAGCCTGATTCAATTCTTCTGAAGTTAATTGCTCCTCTTTAGGTGCAGCCTTTAGACTGATGTGGTTCACAAACCGGAGCACATAGGCAGTGACTCTTTGAAGTTTCTTTAGCGAAGACATGCGGTGGACTCTTCAACAAATGGGATTAGGGGCCAGACAGATCGTCACACTGCAGCCAACAGGTCCTTTCCCCCAAAGATGGTGCTCAACAAGTTGTGAAGGGCTTAGTCCCCGTGAGGCACAGTCTGCTGAATTATCTATTCCAAGGATGTGGAACTAATGTTCAGGAGGCAATTATTCTTGAATTCTAGACACACGATTGCCAACAAAAGTTTTCCATCGAAGTGGTGATGAGTGTATCCAGTGAAGTGTCATTGTCGAATCTGACCATGCGTGGATAACTGTAAGTGTGACCTTCTGCATGAGGTGAAGTTTCACCACATGAATTAATTTTGCAAAAAGCAACTCCGCACATTGTTTCAATCTAGATATGAAAACTGTTTTAAAGGGGGCAACCTTCGATTTTGCACATAAATAGGCTACTACTATTGATTGCAATGAAGTGACCACTCTGAAATAGATTACAGCACCATAACCCTTTTCAGAGGCATCTGAAAATCAAGTAATGAGCATTCAAGGCAGTCACGAGGAATTTTGATTGACGAAAGATGGATAAGCTCTTGTTAAAAAGTATTCCATATTTGGCACAAAGTGGCGGATGGACATCATCCTAACCAACCTTGAGACCCCAAAGGGTGTGGATCAACATTTTTGCAAACAGTGCAGTGGGCGATACCAATCCTACAAGAATCAAAAATTGAGTCACTGTAAAAGGCTCTTTTCGTGCAGTCACATTTACAATAAAGGTAAATACATCCAAGCTCGGTATCCACTGGATGCCTAAGATTTTTAGGCCGATGATAGTGGAGGTGTCACCATCAAATTCTTTCACTTGATTTACTTGATGTTCAATAGGAATGGCATGAAAGATGTCTGAACTGTTACCTAACCACTTGCGCAATTCAATTCCACCACTTAATAAAAAAACTCACTAATTGATTATGAAGGAGTTTTGCTTGTTCGACGGTAGGTGCTTCAGTAACCCCATCATCCACATATATATCATTTCTTCGACCTTGGACGCCAGAGGGAACCGATCTTGTTCATCTAAGGCCAGTTGCTTAACAATTCGAAGTGCCAAGTATGGCGATGACTTCACTCCAAAGGCTACTACTATATCAAGTTGATAGGTCTTCAGAGGTTCTGTAGTGGAAAAGCGCCAAAGAATTTTCTGAAAGGATCGATATTCAGGGTAAACCCATATTTGCCTTACATACTTATTATAGCTATAAATTAATCAAAAAGGATGTATAAAATACAATCATTACAAAATCGTATTTTAATTCCTTTTTTTCACAATTATCAATCGTTAAACACATGGTTATTGTTTAGGACGAAAATAAATGTACACTTGTTTATCCTGAAAGGTAGCAGTCTTACTTTGACGGGTTGCACTAAGATCTTATTTTATAACCACACCATAGTGAAAACATGAAGACAAGCTTCCTACCTTCCGGTGTTAACGAAGGCTACGTGGAGATATATTTTTCCTTGTGTCACAACTACATTTTTATCAGTGTAAGCTCCCAGAAACAAACTCTTTTAGCTTTGTAGGAAACAACCGGTTAATTAGACACAGATAATTACTCGCTGCGTGCAAATTAAGGTAAGGATCAGGTTCGTAGAAAGGGTAGGTTCAGGGGGTCTCGACAACCTCTGGAATTTTATTACTGCGCCCCTCCCCCCCCCCCCCCTCTATCCTCATGTATACGGTACGTATTAAAACCCGTATTGGATAAATCTATAGTATGCTTTTCTAGTGGGGACCCCCCCCCCCCCGACACCCATTAAAATTAGCTTTCTACACCCTTGGGAAGGGTACAGTCCAATTTTCATAGAAAGAGCTTTTATAAAATACAAACTTGTTTCTAGTCGAAACTGATAATATTTTTCTATAGCATAAGTGCTATTTTATACCTATTGATAATACATATTATAAAAAGGGGCAATTGCATATCCTATGAAATTGTAAAATGGTCGAACATCACCCCCCCCCTCTCCTAAGACCCCAGCCCCCCAATCTATCCTACTGCTTTGTACCTAAGTGTTTGGTAATATTTATTACGTATATTACAGATAACGCTGATAAGGAATGAACAAGATGATCTAATAAACGAAACTAAGCTTTGCTGGCATAGAGAATGTAGACTTTGCCCTGTATGTGTGTTTTATTGGTAATATACTGTCGCAAGTCATTGTCAAACGATAATGAAACCAGATGGAATGACACGGGTACTACATTCATTTCAGTTCAAGTGGAATTCGTAAACACTTAAATTAAGTTGTTTGGACGAATAGCAACTGGGTCTTTTCTCTATCACATTGTTAAAAACAGGTACAGTGCATATTATTATAACACCATTCTTAAGCCACATCAACATAAGAGTGGTGACATTAAAATCCCTTAGGTGGGGGAAGGGTGGTAGGGTAAGGAGGGTTTTAATAAATAAGATCATAATTATTAAAACTAGCTTATTTTTAATACAAACACATTTTTCATGTAATATTATTATTTATTATTATTATTATATTATTATTATTATTATTGCACCACGTCTTACTACCCGTTCGGGTTATACGCACTTACGCTAATGTGTAATGGTAGGGTGATTGTGATGATTAAATGGAGGACCTACAGTTTAACGTGCAATCCGAAACCATCGGTGGGGCCTGGCATTCCCCACATTCACAAGATATCTTGTCAGAGGTGAAGGAAGGGTTTGGTAATCAGATAAATCTGTGCCGGGACCGAGGATTGAACCCCGGACCCCAGCATAGAAGTCCGACACCTTACACCTATACCACCAGGTTACCCTACATGTAACAAACACACACTACAGAACATAAATTGTACAGTATACATGCATTTTTAAATGTAATTATTAAATTAAATATCTTCCTTAGAGTTGGCATTATTTCAACTGAAAGCGAGACTAAACTTGATTAATTTTTTTTTTAAATCGCCGTGTCTTACTACCCGTATTGGTTATACTTATATTTACTAATTACTCTGATGAGTTAGGGTTGAGTAATATTGAATTTAAATGAAGTGCACCCACATTTGAGTGGAGGGAGAGTATAAAACAATGTATTAATAACACACCCAACTAATAGTCATCTGACAAGAATGTCATATTTATAATCTATTTCTTTTGGTAGAAAATGTACTCCTCAAACCAGTTTCTGGTTATTTAAATTAGATTGAAGCTCCCATATTTTATTTTTTAATATTTTCGCATTCTCTGAGTCTATTACAGATTCATACAAAACTTTTAGAATGCACTGAGCCTATTCAAACCTTGGAAATTTTGAATCCGAATCCAAATCTTACTAAGATTCGAATTCGATTAGAAATTTTGAATCTTGATATTGGATCATTCGGGTTGTATTCGAAATTTCAAATCCAGACAATTATTAGATTTGGATTGAATGGGTTCAGCAGTCAGCTCAAAATTCGAATCTATGAAGTCATATTTAACAAATCAATATCATCAGACCAGAAACAATTTAATTGTTAGAGTGAATAGCTAAATTATCTTGAGTTTCAGGTCGTAAAGGAATTACACGTGAGACAGTTGTTTGTGACAGTGAACTCTCGTATTTAAAAAGAGCGAGACCCACCTTTTATTAGATAGTAACCGACCTTTACACCATGATCAAAAAGGTGGTGTGTGATTTTTCACTTTTGAGATTATTACATTTGAGTTTATTACATTTTTTATTTTTGTACCTAAATTTTTCATGTCTAAAAGGTTTATCAACACAAAAATTTGAAATATTTTATTTATGGATCGGATTTGTAACATAACATAGTAAAATATTCAACACTGATTTGATTTGAAACATTAACACGGTAAGCCTAAAATAAGTGGTTCTGAACCTATTTTTAAAATAAAATATTTTATTCTATTATTTTTTTTAAGAATGGACTCGTTTAGGACTCGCATCCATAGAATTAACATAGCATTACATACGATTCAGATTAGATTTTTTTTAAGTGTTTTTAGATTTGTGATATGATTCGTACTTGACTCAAAATTTATTTTAGGCATTTGATTCGGTTCAGACTCGATTCGCACAGGCTCACAGTGAATGCACTAATATAACAGCCGAAACAATCAAAATAGTTTCCAACTTTGTTAATGCTTTGAACATTATTTTGTGTGTTTAGTAATCAAGGCTCATAGAAAGTAAATATTGCAATTTCATTGCTACCAATAGATCAATGCTGTGCTATCGCCGTTGAGAAATATTTTTCGGGACATCGATTAATGTGCTTGTTTTAAACCAAAGAAAAATATAAGTATTTTCCAATAAAAATTATTTCCCATATTTACTTACATACCAGCAAGAATAGCTAAAATTTGGATGTACAGTAGTACACACATAATTATTGCAACTCCATATTAAAATTAAAATATATCTTTATTAAATAGTTTAAATTACTGTAATATAACCAAAATAAATAAAAAATTAACTTTAATTTGTTATCATTAAAAGTGTTTAAATCAATACTCGTTAAAAGTCTTACGGTAGTAAATAAACTTTAAATAAATTTAATTCATGCTTTTAGAATGCTGTTTTGTGTGAATAGTAATAGGCATAATATGAGATACACATCAACCCCAAAAGAAAATAAACTTCCAAATGAAGATAGCAGGAGAAAAAAGGGGAAAGTGTAATTTTACTCAGTCTGAGTTAGTGGTGCCATCTGTTAGACTATCATCAGAACTTTCTAATTAACCTTAGATTATTGTTAAAAGAGGTCTCTGTCATATTAAAAAAAAGTATTGATGTTTATTTTAGTATATTGAAATATTTTACCACTTATATAGACAAATTAATTTAAACCAATGCCTTCCAGGCTTTCATAATTGCCAGGAGTGTCTATAATTTATTGTTTTATTGTTGACTCCACGTCTTATTAGTTACTACCCATTCGGGTTTACACGTATGTACCAATAATTTCGCTAATATGTTTGGGAGGATGGAGGTAGAATTTAAATAAAATGTACCCGCATATGTGTGGAGTGAGAGTGTAAAATCAATTTGGGAAAATATCCTCAGCCCGAATTCGAACACCGATCTCCCCGTCATTGGTGGTTGAGTATATTGCGAGAGTGACGCTTTTTAGACCATTCGACCAACGAAGCAGGGGTGTGTATTTAAATAGATCATAAAAACAGTAAAGGAGGATATCTGTGTATTCAATAGACACTGTAAGGCATTTCGAAGGAGCGTGCTTTAGTCTGTATGAGAAACTTAAATAAGAAACGCAGTACCTGCTGCAGATATATACTTAAGTATGATTTTGGTTGGAAAAGCTGTAGAAGTTAGTAAAGCTATTTTAATTTATTCATACACCAAGTCATCTTATCTGCAGCTGTCATTTTTGATAGATATTATCAATACCTAAAAAATAACACAAATAATATAGTAAAATGTTATCAATGTTGGGTACAAAGAACTAGGTTTGAATTTTTTTTCTACTGTCCTTCCAACCAAAATATATACTGAAGCGTTGGGGTTGTTTGCCCCGTAGTCTTGCCAACATCACTACAAAAATATTTGTCGCAGCTATTAAAAAAATATGCTCCATGGAATATAAATTATCGTGGATCATCGTGAGTCATTTTTGTCGCTGGGATCTCCAAGTAACGACGACACATTTTTCAAATCTCAACGACATAGATTACACACAAGAGAGTATAAAATTAAAAGCAATCGTTGTCTCAATGCCTCCTGTGTATTTAGAGAACAAACGTCACATTGTTGACGACGGTTCCATGACAAATGACACGTGTATAAAAAGGGGCTTAAGTGTGGAAAAGGATAGGGGGGAAGATCATTTGCTTTCTGACTTGGATTGAAGCTATATTTACAGAATCTATGGCTGTCAAATTTAAAGATTTATATTGATTCGTTTCCTTTGGATCAATGGTTACCAAGTCTTAAGTGGAGAGACTGCTGTTTATTACCACCTTCAATATCTGTGTAGGGTGTGACCTGGTGATCTAGGGGTAAGGTGTCGGGCTTCTGAGCTGGGGTCCGGGGTTCAATCCTCGGTCCCGGCACAGATTTATCTGATTACCAAACCCTTCCTTCACCTCTGACAAGACGTGTGTTAATCACAACTTGTGAAGGTGTGGAATGCCAGGCCTCCGCCGTGGTTCGGATCCCACGTTAAACTGTAGGTCTTTCATTTCATCTCACAATCACTCTACCATTACACATTAGCGTAAGTGCGTACAACCCGAACGGGTAGTAAGACGCGGTGCTAATAATAATAATAATAATAATAATAATAATAATAATAATAATAATATAATAGTACAGTGTTTACCCAGATTTTGTCGGTAGAGTTCCACTTTCAGGGCCATGGCCAAATCAACGTACCCCTTTCAGCCTTTCATAAAATAAACGGGTAAAAAAATAGTTGATATCGTGTCGAGTATAAAGGCCGTTACAAATGTTAATAAATCTCCAGTGGTAAACTAAACAAAGCTGTGGTAGAGGGAAACAAAGGCTTAAAAAGCCATTACATCAAAATCTGAGTTACTTATCTATCAGTATTGTTAGTTATGATTAATACTATCCGTGGTATTTAGAGTGCATTTTCTGAACCAACTGATTATATCAATACACGACTTACAAACTATCTTACATTTATAAATTATTAGAATCTAACCTGAGACCCTTAACTTAGTTGGCAGGCATGCTACCGACTGAGCTAAGGTGTCGGATTATAACTACAAAACTTAGTGGGTCTTTGTGTATCCTCAAAAATCCTTCTTGTATCCTTGGTGGTAGTGACATTATTCATTGAATATAAAATGGAATTTGCTTTACCCCCAGATTTGAAATTTGCTGTCCAACAAACAAAACTAGAATGACAACTAAGTATGGTTACGTGCACCCAGAATGGCTGGACGAGAGGTTCATGGAACGAGCGCTGAGAGAAAAAGAGGCTGATCCAGACATCGTCGTCAAACACATCCAGGTGAAGGCTGCGACAGCTGTTGGGGACAACTACGTCGGCCTAATGTACAGGGTGTACGTGGAGTTTGTCGGGAAGGGTGGGAGCAGGGACAAACAATCCTTCATCGTGAAAGCTCTCCCGGTAGAGCAGACAGCGAGGGAACTATTAATCAAAACGAACCTTTTCAGTACAGAATCAGCCATGTATAAGAAAACGATACCGGATATGGAAAGACTTCTCCAAGGGGCCGATCCTGAGAGATACAGACCGTTTTCACCAAAAGGAATTTATCTATCTCCCAAACCAGACGAGACCTTGGTCTTAGAAGATCTATCAGTGTCTGGTTTTAAGATGGCTGAGAGGCTACAAGGATTAGACTTGGATCATAGCAAGTTGGCATTTCAACGACTGGCCATGTTTCACGCCGCTTCCGTCGCTCTGGCCGAGAAGGATCCTAGCTCGATGGTATGTTACGAAACAGATGTGTATAGCGAAAATAATCTTTTAGAATCATTTTTTACAAACTCAATCAAGTCTACTATTGAAGAAGTGAATACTTGGCCAGGTTATTCCGAGAAGTACTCACATAAGTTGTTGAAGCTCTCAGAGACTTTGTTCGAACGTGTCATTGAAAATAGGAAAAGGATTCCAGGGGGTTTCAACGTTCTGAATCATGGTGATGCCTGGTTGAATAACATGATGTTCAAGTATTCGGAGACTGGTGAGGTTATAGATCACAGGTTTGTCGATTATCAGTTGGCTTACTATGGATCACCGGTAATTGACCTTCATTACATGCTATCCACAACTCCTAGTCCACAGATAAAGGTGAATCATTATGAAGACTTGCTTTTGGAATATCACTTGACTCTTTGTGACACGTTAACCAGCTTGGGGTTTTCACATAAGGCTCCATTATATTCGGATTTGAAACAAGAATTAGATAAGAAAGAAATGTTTGCCTTTTTGACGATATGTAGTGTGCTACCCAAAGTGTTGGCTGACACGTCTAAGGAAAATGACACTGTGGAAAATAACTTTGATGATAAAAAAAATCCTTCCTTGCAATACTCTGAAATATTTAAAACTGAAATTAAAAGAATATTGCCACTTTTTGAAAAAAAAGGTTTATTAGGATAGTAAGAATTATCCTCCGTTACTAGTTGAGCAACTCCTTTAGTAGGCTATATATCTGTATTTAATATAAGACCACCCTTTAAATGTTAAATGTTAATCACATCACACACACACACACACACACATATATATATATAATATATATATATATATATATATATATACACTTAATTAAAAGTGTTCATATTTTTAGAATTTAAATTACCCGCCTCAGTGTCCGCATCCTATAAGGCACTATTCTCGCAATTGACTTGACTACCGAAGACAGGCAGATCGGGGTTCGATCCTGGTAAGATGCACTGAGAGTGGTTTATCCTAAATGGTTTTCCACTATTCCTCCGCACAAATGTACGTGTAATTATTACATAGGCGTACAAAAACTTAAATTAGAAAGTATTGGATGTTCTTCTTCCTGACTAAAGTGCAACTAATTTTAATATTGTATCTAGCATGGAGTGTTATTAAGTTTATTACAATTATATGTTAATAGGTGAACTTTCTATAAATTTTATTGGTTTAAAAAATAAGTTTTAAAAATCATAGGTTTTGTTGATCTAAATGTTTTGACGAACATGTTTATAGTGTAGTACCGCATTCATTAATATAATCATATTGAAATAATTATTTGATTAATATATAACGGATTTATGTTCTGATAACTATATATTATCAATGCAATGTTCTCACCTTATTAATATTGCCATACAAGCTCAAGATAATTTGTTAATTTGTGTGAGTTTCAGTATTTTAATCAACTATCAAAATGATGTATTTTGAATACTAATGAATCAACCGATTTTATAATAATTGTATGTTTTGTTTTAGTTGACCGTAAGAAATAAATGGTTCACAACAAATTAATGAATTTTTAATGTATTGTAAGCAAACATTAATACGTTGTGAAGACCACATATAAATATGTTTCAAGTCTGATAAATAATTAATTTTTGTAGTAGTAATGCCAATTTATTTAACATTGTAAATGTTTAGAAGTAATGCTATGAAATAGTTGACGGCTAAACTATTATTTTACAGTTTTGTTACAGATTTAAACAAAGCCTTTAAAGGGAAATAAACTCAAGTCCAATTGGCATGTATACAAAGTGCTACAACATTATTAATGTTGGCATAAATGATCACACAAATTGTGCTTGGTAAATATATTAGAAAATTGTTTGATTGCTACTGTTGATACGTACCATATATTAATTAATTATTATATAGAGACCAACTTAAGATAATTGTGTATACAGTTATAGGGGTGTATTATTTTATATCAATTTGTTTGATTTGTAAGTTTGTTTAAAGTAAAATTATTGTTTGGCAGCCATGTTGCCTTTTTTATTTCTTAATGTTCCATTTTCCTGTAGATTAGTGGATTGAATAAATTTGGATCCTTGTTGTTGCAATTTAGAATCTGGTGTTTTGTCTGAGCTAGTTCGTTAAATTTGACTCCTTTAATTTAAAGGTTAGTTGTAAGGAGATCACATAAGTAATGATCATCTTGGCAACTGGTTTTTATAGTTGGCCCAAGTTCGTCCAAAAGTATTTTAACTACTAGGTCTATGTTCAATGTTTTACCTAATTTATATAGCCATGGTGTATTGTTCATATATGACACATATAAGATAAAATGTTATTTGTTTTGTTTTGCGTACAATGTTGTACATTGAAAGTTATTTGCACTTACCTGATGTGATTGTCAAGGATAGGCAACGCTCAGGGAATATGTGTAGCATACAGTTCCTGTTTTTAATGTGTTTTTTTTTAGGAGTTTGAAAATCTAACCCACCCCCCTTAGCGTTCCACATTCCTACGCCCCTAATTTTATATATTATATATATATATATATATATTATATATATATATATATTTATATATATATGTGTGTGTGTGTGTGTGTTTTTTTTACAGGAAAATTAAATTGTTAGGGAAAGTTGACTCGGCCTAGGTAAAGTCGACTCTTACTAAAAGTATCAGTAAAATTTGATTGAGAATAAACAGAGAATAAACAGATCAACTTTTCCTAGGAAGAGTTAACTATGCCTGCTGTGGTTTAGTAAAAGTTGATTCCGCGCTGTTGCTCTCCACATGCAACTGTTTTGAATATCCCAGCTCTATTTGTTTACTGTTGTTTTCTTTGATCACTCGTCCATTTGTTTTAGTTTTCAACAGTGACCAAGGATTCGGTGTGTGTTTGATTAATTAGTTTCAGTGTGTTTTAGGTTAGGTTAGGTTAGGTTGGGTTATGTTAGGTTAGTCAACTTTTACTAACTCAAGGTAGTAAGAGTATACTTTCCCTAGGTACAGTCAACTCTGACTAGTTAAATACTTTGTGTTGATCAGAGAGTTGATTTTCAGAGGTTTGGACGCTCTTGGTTACACTTTGGTAGAACAAAACAAGTTTTTTCGAAAAAATACTTATCTAAAGTGTTGGGGGTTTGTATTCCTGACTGAATTCTTGAGCCTCTCGTGAGGTTTTCTATGCGAAGTTAAATTGGAAAACCATCCGAGAGGGCTCTGAAGTACTCAAGAATACACCATCTGGTGTGCACTTATTTATTTAAGTACCAATTTTAATTGAAGCTCATAATTTATTTAAAATGTATAAGAACAAAAAGCAGGTGCACAAACATAGCCAATAATAAGGATTTAGTTATTGATACGGATGAATACTAAAAATTGAATAATTCTGTAAAATCTTAAAGTAACTTAGACCCATGCATTTCCAATGTTCGAAACATAAAAATTAAACTTACAATTAGAAATAAAATGCAACCAATAATCCATGGTAGCCACATATACTTTAATACGTTGCCTTTAATATTTCTAACCAAACTAGATAAGAGTTTAACAATAATTGGACTCAGCGATACAGAATTAGCCTACAAGATGAAATTCATTGAGTTGGTCAAAAGCTTATTCAAACCTTTAAATATAATTTCGAGATGTTTTCCACTGAGAACAATGTCTGGTATTTTATTCCTTTGCATGATTTAATTTAATTATATCTTATAGAATAATTTTCTGTGGTTAGTTAACATATAAAAAATAATATTTTTATGTACAGTACATACAATTCAAGACAAGCATGAAGCAATATGTCTAACCAAAGTAAAAAAAAAAATACAATCTAAGGGCACTGTAGGAAGTTAAAAGAAAATGTAAGCATATCAGAAAAAAAAGTTCTGTCGCAATAATAATAGAATATTTTATATTATTATAAGTTTTATTTGATCTAATGAGATTGATAGTATATTTCCATTGGAAAGAGAGTCAAAATTACTACATTTGGCTGTATCATTTTGATATACTCGATGAGTAAAACCTCCGCTTTACAACAATGTCGATCATATGGAATCATTGGAGTGTAGGCTATCTCTTGAGTGACAGGAAACACGTCATCAGAGACAGCACCACCATCTTGACGACAAGAAATAATTTAACAAAAGATTATACATACTGAATAAGTTTGTTTGAAGTGGCGGTATTCCACACGTTTAAAAATAATTATGGTTGTTTGGGGAGGCTAGGACTGAAGGTGATATGATATTACCAATAAGTGCAGTCATACACCTCGAGATAATTACAATTTTTTTGGTTCTTTTTACAACTTTTAAGAAACATTTTTGATAGGACCTAACTAAAAAAAAACACACATCCGAAACTGTCATTTTAAACATAAGGGAAGGATTTGGTCACTTTATCAAATATAAACATAGCTACCAATTTCTAAGAAAATGTCACTTCTTAACTGCATTGTAAATTATTGTTGTTATTATTACCTTATTAGCTTTTTTTACCAAGTGCGTAGTAAGACTACTGGTATTCCAACCTTGGGGCGTGTGAACGCAAAAAGGGTATCTCTATAGTATATTTCCTTTCACAGGCTTCAGTGGTTGAATGGCCTAAGGCGTCACTCTTGTGTTAGACTGGACCTGTTGATAATGGGTAGATCATGGTTGTAATCTCAGTTGGGTCTGTTGAGCGTGTTTTATCCTAAATAGTTTCTCACTTGCTTTCCAGGC
Source organism: Timema cristinae (assembly GCA_039000515.1). Lineage (NCBI taxonomy): Eukaryota > Metazoa > Arthropoda > Insecta > Phasmatodea > Timematidae > Timema > Timema cristinae. Next base: position 26,132,013 of record JBCFYV010000024.1, read on the forward strand.
AAATGTGAGTGTATCACCTCTAAATGATTAATTCATTATCCCCTACCTCATTAGAGTATTATCATATATTAATATAATCTGAACAGGTAATCTAGTAATATGCACACACACGCATGCACATGCGCGCACATACACACACACACACATCTCTCTTCTCTCTCTCTTTGAAATGCAAACAAAAATAACTTGTATTATCACTCACTATTTGCACATTGATGGAATAAAACTGGTTGTGATTGAAATATGCAGCCTCATTCTCCACTGGCCTTGATATGGCGATGTGGATGCAGTCAATACAGTCAAACACGACATGAAAAACTGTTGTATTAAGGAACCTTAAAATGGAATTAATCAATGAATACGTAATATGTAAATATTACAACATACTATATATAAAAGTTTCATTCAATTAGGCCATACATTATAAGGCCTTATGCTATATCTATGTTTTCACCAAAATTAGTCATTTGAGTTTTTAAGTTTAAAAATAATAGCTTAGGCTATTTAATCAATCAAAATATTTGCTTATTTTCACAAATAAGGTTAAAGTTGTTATCTGGCTAGAACCATAATGATAAAGAAAGAAGTGTTTGTTTTGAGATGTTGGAGGATTCAGTTGAGATCTAATAGAACCTGTCATGCAGGGGCCGGCTTAGAGTTATGGGGTTCCCGGGCACAGACAAGGAAAGAACAGATCCACAACCACTAGGTTGAATGTGTTGCGCTCCTTTTCGAGGCTTTACTCCTTCGACGTTGGGATCGCTAGTTGTAGTATCCAGTGACTACAGCGCAATCAAGTGAGCAATTTTTAAACGAACTCATTTAAACTCAAATTTACTAGAAGGCAAATACAAAATATGAGCTCCTCGATCTAATCAGTCGGCTATCAACGAGCAAGCTTCAGGTAGCGCCCTCCCCGGTCTCTAACCCCATCCCTCGTCCCTAAGTAGGCTACCCTAATCCTACCACACAAATAAGTTTACTCTGATTACACATTACAAAGAAAACTTGAGACACAATGATCTTTTCTTTTTTGCTTATTCTGGCTGGCTGTCGGCTTCAATTATAATTGTTGAGTAGTACCGAGAAGATTTGAAGACGTTTAGAAATACCAATTTATTTAAGAAATGGTAAGATATGTTTTAATATTGTTTTCACCAAATTAAAGGCAACAGTTCTGACCAGTTGAAAAGTTTAGATTTAATCCTAAAGTATTTTCTATAATGTGTGATATCTTATATATAACCGTATAAAACAATCCCACAAACTGTGACCCTATCAAAACGTTATTTTATTTGATAGAGGAAGGCTTGATACCATATGTGGTGCTATGTATTTACAATAATTAATGTATATTTGTAGTAATTTAAAAACTGGTATTTTCCCGGTGTGAATTAAAACTCCCACACTCAAGAATATAAAGTTAAAACAGAAATATAGAATTGTTTTAAGTAGATTAAGTGTTTCTGTTATTAAACATTACGTAGTAAACACTAAAGTTAAGCTATTGTAGTTTGTGTGTATACATGAATGCAGGCCAGATAGTATTATAAAGATATTTCAGACAAATGGGCCGGTCAGCTATGTCTCGCGGGCCATGAGTTTGCTAATCCTGCCTTATCATTCGACCACTAAAGTGAGTTTTGTTTATTAATACAAGTTAAATCAGTTAAAAATTTTAATTATTCATTTAAGGCCCATACATATAAATAAAATTATTTACAGTTTATTGAAGCAACTATTCAACATGCTATAACTTTACCCTACACTCCATTTCTCTAAGGGTGACCTGGTGTTCTAGGGGTAAGGTGTCAGATTTCTATGCTGGCGGCCGGGGTTCAATCCTCGGTCCCGGCACAGATTTATCTGAATACCAAACCCTTCCTTCACCTCTGACAAGACTTCTTGTGAATGTGGGGAATGCCAGGCCTCCACCGTGGTTCGGATTCCACGTTAAACTGTAGGTCCTTCATTTCATCTCACAATCACCCTACCATTACACATTAGCGTAAATGCGTATAACCCGAAGGGTAGTAAGACGCGGTGCTAATAATAAAATAATAATAAAAAATAACATTTCTCTAAGGTAGCAAGCTTTCTTTCTTTTTTTAATTACTATGGTGTGGCAGTGTAGCTTGTAAAATACGCTTATCAGTCTAGTCTAGTTCAGTCCGTTAAAGTATTGAAGTCACCTTTCAGAGTAAACCGATTGTAGGCTACATAATTATTATTTTGATACGTGAGCTAGGTACCAAATAAATAGGTATCTCAAAATGCTTTCTCATTTACTATTTAAAATATTTTGTTATTAAATGAATGGCATTTTAAGTAGTAAATTTTCGACATTTTATTAGGTTTTGCAAATCTTTATCCCATCGCATTTCTATTAAATTCCTCATTTATAAATGTTGACCAATAAAAAATGTAAATATTGACTATTAAATCTAAAAGGGATATACATAATTATTGTACAAACATTTCTCCTAAGAGGAAAAAAAACGTAAACTTTTAGAGACTTACTTATATTTAATTACTCTATGGCATTGGAGAATTATTGCGTTAAAACTTACAGCTCTACTTTACAACTAAAGCTCACAAAATTGTATTAATATATTTGCCAATATCTCAGAAACTGTTGAATTTATAAAAATATATTTCATATAAAAGTTTTTTTTATTTTAATAGTACTACAATTTTGCAATGTAAAGTTAATTAGTATCTCAAATAGTTGGGAGATACGGAAGTTTCTGTTTCTGTAAAGTACCCTAAAAAATTAATGTTCATGGTAAAGTGAAAATAGCCAGTTCATTTAGAATCTTAATCAACCCATATGTACGAATTTTAATCAAAATCGTTAGAGCCAATTTTGAGAAAATAATTTTTTTATCTTTTCGTCCTTTATTAAACTACTCTTAATTTTAAGTTTAAACAGACACATAGACAGACGCGTTTCAAAGACCACTTTTTAGGGTTCGGGAGTCATGAGACGTTTCAAGTTAGTTTTTTTTTACGGTGGCAATACTTTACCTTCAGTGTTCGAAAAGTTTTTAAAAAAATGTATATTTGAGTATAGCTTGAAAGTTATTGGTTTTATAAAAATATGCTTCTTATAAAATATTTGTTTTATAAATATACTTACATATTTGTAATCATGAGTAATTTCATATCTCAAATAGTTTAGGAGATGATGTAAAAAAAAAAGCTAATTTACGCATCAGACCGGAGCCCTTAAAGTCATTTTGCCGAAATATTGAGAGTAGCTATTTTGTTTGGAATATTTAGAAATGTTTAGAAATGAAATTTAATCAAAATCGTTAGAGCTGATTTTGAGAAAATCGTCTTTTTCTCTCTTTGCCCTTCAGTAAATTACCCTTAATTTAAGGGTTAGATATTCAATTCCAATAACCCCTCGGGGCAAACCCATGAAAACCCTAGATACCAAGTTTTAGTCCCGATCGGTAAAATAGTTTAGGCTCTAGTTGGAGGTACAGACAACAGACGGAAATTCAAAATAACTTTTTCGGATTTGAGGGGTCATGAAACGTCAAGATTCATCCAAATTTTGAGTTCAATTTTTTTGACGATCACAATACTTTCTCTACCTGTAAGATAGCGAGAAAGTAAAAATACATTATTCAAATAATGGGAATTATGATTGTGTAAACTCAAAAACTTACATTAGTGACCAACTTAATATCCACTTCGTTTTGCTTCTTAAATTATGATTATTTTACTTCATAATGGAATTGAGACTTTAGTTGAAAGTAATTTTAAGAATCTAAAGAAATGTATTTGCACCACTGAAACATATAAGATTATGATTTGTGCTCATTTTTACGTAAATAGACAATTTTAACTTTCTCTCGACACTTTGAAGAGAAAAGTACTGTGATGGTAAAAAAATCAAGTCCAAACTTTGATAAATGTCAACCCCCTGAAAGAGAAAACGTTTTTTTTTTTTTTTTTTTTGCGATGCCGTCTACTGTGTATCTATATCTAGGCCAAGAGCCGAAACCATTCTACTGGCTAAAACTTAGTATCTATAGTTTTTATAAGGTTCCCCCGAAGAGTTTTTGGAATTAAATATCATACTTTAAAATTGAGGGTAGTTAACTAAAGGTAAAAAAGAGATAAATCTGATGTAACGATTTTTATTAAGTTTTGTATCTGAGCATTGTTTACTAAAACTAAATGGCCGTTCTAATCAGCCCATGAACATAATTTTAAGGGTACTTTACGTAAGCATATACTGCCAATTTTAATAATACCTTCGCAAGTATTTGTGACACGAAATATTGTAAGTTTGTAGTAAAATTTAAATAAAAAACCCTTTACTTGACATATATTTTTATAAAACCAATAGGGTGCTGTTCATAAATTCCGTAAGGCTTTTTTTCATTATTTTCAACCCACCTTCCTCCAAAATCCTTCTACATAAGGGATCTTAAGATTTTTCGTGCACCCCTCTCCCCTTCCCCGATCTTACGCATAAATAATATATTATATTATATATATATATATTTATGATTTGGTAAAGTATATTATTTTAGACATAAGGATTGGTGATGTGAGATTTTAAGATACGTATTGAGGTAAAATTATGTGTAACACATCATACGTAATGTATAGCTGTATATGTAAATAGGCTGCGCTTCAGCGCCATCTATCATCGCTAGGTGGAACCTTTTTGACCGCGCGTCTGTAGAAGTGTTTTTTAGATTTGGTCTCACCATAAATAATGATAAAATCCTTAGTTAAGCTGGACTCTGCCCACCCCCACGCAAACGTAAGAAAATACTGTCCACCCTCACCCCAGCCCACCCCAAAAAATCCTTACTTAATTTATGGACGGTCTCTAGCTTCCGAGATATTGGCTAATATATAGTTTTTCAATTGAGCTCTCGGAAATCGGGAGTTGACTATTATGCTTTTTTGATGAAGTTTCTGTAAAATATGAAGAATTTATACGTTTCTTTCATTTATGCTTCTTGGTTGATGTGATTCTTGTTTTTCCATCTTCTGCAAAAATGTCTATTACCTGGTTTCACAAATCTTACGTGTTTTAAGTAAATGGTTCCAGTTTTAGACAAAGGAAAGAAGGTCTGTTTGTTGCACCATACCATTTATTTATTGAGGTAGGACTAGTTATTAGCTTTAATAATATGTAAACTAGTTAATATTATACAACTTTTAAACTAATTTGTAGTTTCGTCTTTATTACAACATTGTTTCTCACGTGGATACCAAAACTGATATCATATTGAAAACATTTATCTACACTTAATTTTGACCAAGTAGTCCCTCTCAACTACTATTTAAAAATACTATATATCTAAATATTAGAAGAATAAAGCACCAATTTGAGGATTTATTATGTTTTCTCTCTTATATTAAGCTACATATTGTTTTAATAATATTAAACACAAGTGTGGATATACGAGGATGAGACATTATTGCTTAAAATTCCAAACTAAAAGGCCAATTATGCCCGTAGAGACAATAAATGAGGTGGGGGGGGGGGGGAGTTTGTGGTTTTGTTAGAAGAGCATAATGGTTTCAAACAAGGAAACATGAAAGTTTGGTTAAAGGTTCCTTTTTTGGCCTTAGACCAGAGTTAGGACCAAATTTTGTGAAATTCAACTTGGTAAGGGATGAAAAAGGGGGGTCGAAAGTTTTCAAAATTCAATGACCGTGTATCTTTTGAGCAAATGGGCATAGAGCCTAGAAATTTAAAATAAATGTTTCTTTGTAGATTTGGGTGAGAATGTTTTTTTGGGGTTTTTCAAATTTCATTGCCTAAAGGGACGTAAAGGTTCAACAAGTTGTGGTAAATTCTATGTCCTCCAATCAAGATGAAATTTGATACATCGGGGGGTTTTATTGGGTCGCAGAATATTGATATGAAATTAATTTATGTATGGCATCCACACGATGGGCCACGAGGTGTGTTGGAGAAAGGCGGGTGGGATGTTCAAAACTACCAAAACTAATATAAATAACTAGTTTTCAGCGTGGTAGAAGATTGAAATTTTCCATACAACTAATCGGAACATTCCAAATAATTATAAAAGTATGAACATTTTTATTTAATTTAGTGGGGCACTGAGAAATAGGGGAGGGGATACAAACAGAATAAAAACCTTTTATGTGTGCTAGAAAATTTAAATTTGACAGTAGGCTAGGAGGACAACTCCAAAAACCAAATGAGTCTTAAAAATGTAAATTTATAAATGATAGTTAGAAAAATGAGATTAAAATTTTCAAAACTAATAGAAACAACTAATTGAAATCACAGTTTATGAAAGATTAATTCGCTGTGACTGAGGAAAGAAAATAAGTGTGTCCTTCTCTGGGGTTAAGGTCCTGGTTTTTCTCCAATATATATAGCCTGATTTTCTTAAGAATTTTCTAGAAGCTCCTGGATCTCCAATTTCCCTTTTGAGCTGTAGGGCAAAAACCTTTTAAAAAAATACATAATTTTACTAACTGCTTCTTTCCTCTTACATAAATATGGTTTTCCACCACCACTGATTCTTCTCTTCAAGTAAAACATTTAAAGTGCTCCTCAATGTGAATAAAATATTATAGTAATCCTACCACTACACACAAGTGCCCTTAGATTTACAAATTGGAACAAATAACAGAAACAAAGTGTACATTGTATGTGAGGCCACACACATTATTTAAATCACTGCCCTTTGTTGTTACCACAAAAATAATTTAAATATCTTCCAGAGGCATTTAATAAGTCATACTGTTTTTCTGCCTCCCCCCCTCTCGATACATTTTGACGCCCCCACCCCTTCCCTCAATATATTTTTGACGCCTCTACCACCCCTCCCAACGATACATTTTTGCTGCTCCCCTCCCATCAATCGATTTTGACGCCCCCCCCCCCCTCGATACATTTTTGACGCCTCCCACTCCCCTTAATAAATTGTGTCTGCTACCCCTCCCCCGATGTAAAGTTCTAGGTGCGACACTTTTGGTTAGTGTAGCCAGATAAAGCAAACTTTATTTACATGAATCGTTAGATCGAGCTTTGGATAATAGATTCAATGCACTCAATCTTTTGCCTGAATCGATACTATGCTTCTTGCTTTAGATTAATCAAAAGAATCGATTCAAAACCCATTAATCGAACATCCCTAACCCTGATCATCATAATTCGAAAACAAAAACTAGTCGATACTCAATAATGTTAATCGATAGAGTAGATAGTCGATATTCTACAATTAGTCGATTAAATATATCGATTTACTTAGAGCAGTGCTAGCAGTGTCTGGTTGCAGTACTAAAGTGATCCGCTAAGGAATGACAAGCTGTACCTGTTCAAAAACGTTCTATTTCAAAGAGAGACTACGTTCCAACTTCTAAGTATCGCTTATACTATCGACTATCGACACATCATTCCTAGTCTCAAGGAAATGAACTAGTTCTAACAGTTTAGGAGCTGAAGGAACTAGTTAATTTCAACTATTGGCTAACCATTATCTCTAATTTACAAGGTTAAGTATCTTAAACAAAAATTTAGCACGACTACGGGTGACAACCAAAAGTTTGTATTTATTTTGAAATAGTTAGTACAGTTGTACTCGGAATAAGTTGAAAATTAAAATGTTTTCTCGAAAGAAGGAAGAAAAACGTCCAAAAACAACAAGAGGGGGACTCGCTCAGGTACTGATCTCAAGGTGTAGTCTAGTTAATAAACTTATCAGGTTATGTTTTTCAATTTTTTTATTATTTTCTAAAATTTCATTCTGGATGTTTTCGAATCACATTATCGAAAGCTGCTTCAAAATAGTCCCTCCAAAGGAACTTTGAAGTCTTAGGGTAGAGGCCTACTTGCATATAGGATCAACCTCAGCTGTAAGTAGCCTTTTATAATTATTATTATTAGTTTTTTAATTATTATTATTAAGTGCGTATAACCCGAATGGGTAGTAAGACGCGGTGTCTTACTACCCATTCGGGTTATACGCACTTACGCTAATGTGTAATGGTAGGGTGATTGTGAGATGAAATGAAGGACCTACAGTTTAACGTGGAATCCGAACCACGGTGGAGGCCTGGCATTCCCCACATTCACAAGAAGTCTTGTCAGAGGTGAAGGAAGGGTTTGGTAATCAGATAAATCTTTGCCGGGACCGAGGATTGAACCCCGGCCGCCAGCATAGAAGTCTGACACCTTACCCCTAGACCACCAGGTCACCTTTTATAAGTTCTCTCCAAGGGTAGTCAAATGTGTCTGCCTTTAAAGTGGACCCGTGTTCTAAAGGGGTATTCTGGTCAGTAAAGAATAGCATTTATCTAGAGTTGTTTTTGAAACAAAAATACTCCTTTAACATTTATCATTAACTTGCAACTTAACTAAATTTTGTTAACCAATTAAGTAATTCACTGTGTTTTCAGGTCACAATCAGTAGGCTATTAATTATTGTAATTTATCATTAGAGTCTAAAGACACCTAGGGCAGTGTTATTTTCTTTCAAATAATTTTTCCAAAAATAAATTGAATGTGCAGTAGACCCAATCTAAGCCTACGTAGTAAAAAAGTGATGTGTCCAAACACTGTGTTACCTCTGCTGTGAACTAACCTGAAGGTGGCACATCAAGTATTGGCAGTTGACGTTGGTTCAGTTCTGACAGGTAGAGAAAGAAGCAGTTATCCATAATAAATATTTCATAAATGTTACTCAACTGTAGTCTACAGCCCAATTTTCATAGTAGTATACCATATCTGACAGCTATAAAAGTGACTAGATCTATTTTCGCGTTTTCATACATCACATCATTTTAACTGGAGTTGTCACTTTTGATAAATATTATCAATATCGGTGCCTAATAATATAGTAAAATGTTAAAGTTGCTAACAGCAATAAATATAATTGTGGACAGCCAAAAAATATGTTTGTGCTTTTACAAACTGTTGTTTCTACCAGAATTTTTCTGCGACCAACAATGAGATTTGAACTATCAAAGTTTTCCAAAAGTGATGTTTTTAAAATATTTACCTTTCCTGTGCTGCCCGAGGTCTGATCAATAGTGACTTCTTATAAGTAAGATTTTTAATAGTTGTGCTTAGGAAAAAAGAAGAATGCTAACTCTGACTAAACCATCAAATATATTTAAATGCTATATGATTAATATTTGTTATTTTATATAGGTTTTATATAGGCCTACAACTTAGTCTGATGCTTTTTAGTAAGATTAGGTTTCCAAATAGTAAAATTTCACGTTTTTTTATATTCAATAAAAATGTTTAGACTTCATCGATGGTAAAAAAAACTTATATTTTCATATCTTCAAAATTTAGATGGCTCTGTTTTATTAAAACATGTAGGCCTACATGTTAAAACAAAAGTGAATCACTCCTCTTAATATTTTTTAAAAACTACATAGGCTCACATCACTGTGGTTATCTTATCTTATGGTGTTTGTAAGTTACTTGATATCAATACAAACTTTGATACTAAACAAATTATTTTATTTAACATATCCAGGAAATCATTTGGATCTGATTTCATGGGTAAAGCTTCTTTTTTTTAATAATGTAAATCTTTAAGCCAAAAAATATAACCATGCTGCTGACGAAATAGAATACATTCATCTATGTTATCAAAACAATTAAAAAACTTTGAATACTTCATCTATAACACAGGGTGTCCAGAGACATGTAAAAAAGGGAAAATTCAGGTATAAAATTTCTGGAATTTTCACATATTTGTTAAAAAAAATTATTTTACTTACATTCAGTCAAAATAACATTTTTCTTCCGGTTAGTACTCAACGCTAATCTCTTTTAACACAGTTACATTTGTCCCTGTTGAGAATACTAATCTTAATTCTCAATGTCAACATGTGATTTTTTTTTAGTCTTTCCACTTTTCTTCTGTGTGTCTTTAGCCAAAGTTATGTCATGTCTATGCACACGCGTGAGAATTTGATTACTTACGTTTTATGAAGAATAAACTAAAAAATAATTTTAAACTGTACCAGTCTTTTAATGTTCCAATATGATCTCACTAAAATCTAACTTGGTTAACAGTACCCCAATGCATTAGATTGAAAGCCTTTATTTAACTTAACCTCTTCATAAAGTGACACCATTTCATAATATGTATGTGTCTAAAAATATTATTACATTAAGCTACGTTTGTAATATAAAATGACTGAAAATTAAGTTGGCTCTGGAAAAGTCAATAAATTTTGAAATAGAGCTCAGCTGGCTACAGTAGCCCCATGGCTTCTTTGGTGCTGACTTCTGACAGTCAACATTTAGGTATATACCTAAATTTTTACTATCAAAAGTGACAGCTGCTAGACACATGTTTTTGCAGATCATCTGGTTCGGTGTAGGGATACGTAGTTTGGTCTGATAACTTTTTAAAGCTATCAAAAGTCAGCTGTGAGCTGTCAGTCAGCACCAAAGAAGCCATGGGGCTACTGTAGACATCCTTAACATAAATAACCCATCTCTACTTAGTAAGCCTAAATATATTATTGTTATGTTTAGGCATGTTGTTTTGGGTGATGCTAGAATGGACATTAAAATGACATATTTTTTAGTTGTTAGCTATAATATTAAGGTCTAGTTTAGTGCCAAAATAATGTCACAACCCAGTTGTTTTTGACACATATCAAGGAATATTTCAACAAAACACACAAATAATAATAGTAAATGTAGCAAAGGTAGGCCTAAATATATTTGAGCCAGAATAGAAATCATTGTGCTTGTAAGCTAATTAAACTACATATTTTAAAAGTATTGTCGATGGAAATAACTTCCATAAAATATTATGTCAATTAAGAGGTCAAACCCAATTACTAAATTTCAATTTTATAAATACTAATAATAGGAACTATAGGGCCATATTTGAAAATTGTGCCTAGGCAGTGGTTCCAACCATGGAGCTTTGGCTTTTAACCAAACTCTTATCTGTCTAGTATGGTCTTTTCGACATCACAGATGTTAAAACCGATGGACTGGGTGGAGCGGACGATAGTGATGATGATGGTGATGACGGTGACTTAGAAGCAGAACTAGCTGCCCTGACATCAGGGAAGTCACCAACAAAACCTAAAAGAGGTAGTAAACAATAGTTCAAAACTTAAAACTTGTATAATTTAAATATAAATAATTTATAGCGGTGGAAATTTTGTCCCTCCATTTAAAATGTACTTAATTTACTTATACCTTCATTGTTAGTGCATCACTCTCCTGTTAGACTTGCCTGATGAAGACTGGCAGATTGGGGTTCAAATCTCGGTGAGTCTACTGAAGGTGGTTTTTCCTAAAAAAAAAAAGGTTGCTCAGTCTCCTTTTTTCTAAAATGCAGGTAGATTACCTTTAAAATTCTTCCTTTCTCATCCCTACCCATCGCAGTAACTTATCATATATGCTGATGACGTAAACAAGCGCGGTGATGTGATATAAAAGTAATAGTTGCAAATTTTTTGTCAGTCAGTTTTGTTATGTCTTACTACCTATTGGGGTAATTTTCATATTCACACTAACAGATAACATCTTTAGAAACTGTATTTGTAGAACAAGTGAGAAACTGTTTAGTAAAAATCACATCATAACTTCGGATTCAAACCTTGACCTTCTTTTCACCGCAAACCAGGCCATACAAGGTGACACCTTTATTGTGTGCCCGCTGATACGGGTGATTGTAGCTATTGTAGCTAGTTACTGTATAATTGCATGCTTAAAGCTTCATAACATTTTTTATAAGCCGTGCTTTAAACATTTTTTCACTATGTTTCTGTCTAGTTAAACCTTCACTCCCAGCTGTGGACTTGGATGCGATGGTAACACAAAGTATGAAAGACATTGCTTCTGATGAGGAACTTTCTGGAGATGACGATGATCCAGACTTATTGGTAAGATTTCAAACATGGCTATCTCTCACTAGTTCAATAAATAATTAATTAAGACAAGATCATTAATTTTTTTCAGGCTCTTAGGATACATCATTTCTAGTACAAAATATTCACGCTTTTTGTTGTTTTGTTTAAAGCTCTGAAACCATGTAAGATATACTCTTAACTCTAAAAGTATAAATTAAACAAATCTCATAAGCGGACTACTCAGTAATGGAAACAAAGAAAATGAAATAATTCATGATATAAGGGTATTAAAACGAGTTGTGAATTATTTTCAACATTTTATTTTGTTGTTGTGAACCTTAACATCTTCATTGTTATAAAAATTACCTTTGACATATTAATTGCAGTTCATAGATGTTTTAATAATAGATAATTAAAACTTCAATAAAGACAGTAGCATATTTTTACATAGCAATGAAATAATAAAAAAAGGTCCCCATTAAGCTTTATTTTAGAACAAAGTGTGTTAACCAAGAGAATATATATGGTTCAAAACGCACTTCCTTAACACCCTTAAAAGGTCTCTCTCAGCCCTGTTGTATATTGTCAGGCAGAGCTGGGTGAACTGGCAGAAGACGAGGAGCCCAATGAACCCGCTGCCCCTAAACCTGTCTCGGTCCCTCACTACGAACCTACAAGTGGAAAAGGATCTCTGGAGACTGTGTTGGAAGAGAGGCTCAAGATGTATCAGGAGGCGGAGAAGAATGCTAAGCTCGCCGGGGAATCTACCAGGGCAAGGAGGTCAGTATTATCAAGACATGAACTTGACTCATTACATACAGCTATTACTGTTCCCAGCCCCTGGTCCGAGTAACTTTTTTATTCAAGTCATATATTTTCAACTACTGGCTTGATAGGTCTGTCAAGATTCATTTGTCTTATAACCTAACATAAGACTAGGACAGGCACAACATTCAGTCCCAGCCATTAATTCATCATGAAAGGTTAAACCCACATGTCACCAATGATAAATTTCTCGGTCATGCCGGGAATCAAACCCGGGACCCTAAACTCAGTAGACAGACACGCTACCAACTGAGCTAAGTTGTCTGATAACTTGACTCATTTGCGTATACAAAATTATCAGGTATTTAGCCTAATTATAGTCCAATTTTCAAAGGAATAGAAAAGTTATTAGATTACTTTCATTTATTTATTCGTCAGGTTGTGTTATATGAAGCTGTCCCTTTTGATAGCTATATTATTATATATATATATATATAAAATATTTATAATAATAGTACAATGTTATCACTTCTAACCTCAAAAACAGTTTGTAAATTCTATAGTTGGTTCAATTTATATAATTGTTAAACCCAAATCTGAATCTTAAAATATTCTTTCATGTCTCGAATCCAAATTTCAATTCTCAAATCTTTCAAAATGTACAATTTAACTCAAAGCGAAAACGCAGTATTTAAAATAGATTTTTTTAAAAAAAGTTGGTTGAAGCTTGGTTCCACTGGTAATTTTTTTTTTCTAAACGTTTTCCCACTATCCCTCCTTACAAATGGGGATAAATCTTCTCTAAAACCTTATCATCCTCATCCTTATCTAATTGATGTATGTGTATAACTTGAATGGATAGTAGGGGTGTGTTGATAGGTTTTTTTAATAAGTGCAGTCCCAGCCACTAATAACCTCACCTGTGTTAGCTGCTGGTAAAATCAATTATATAAAGTTTTGAGGGACTACGTCAATTGTAGGTTTGGTCGTGGCATCAAAACATTGGCTGATCAGCTGAGAGCAGCAAAAGCGGGCAGAGTGGTTAATGAAGAAGATATTCCACCCCCTGTGGCTATTAGTGCCGGAAATAAACTCCTTCCAGCTCCTGCTCCTGCTACTCCGGCCAGGACAGACGTATCTGATGAACCCTCAGGTATGTAACAGAACTTATTCTGCCATTTGATAAAATAGTAATATGTTGTCCTTGGAAGAAAATTATTTATTACTGTCCTATCTCGTGACCTTTTTTTAAATAATATTTCAGAACACTTGACAAGGGAGTGCTACACAATGTCTCAAAAGATAAAATTATTAGATCCCGATATCGAACCAAATTAAAAATGTCAATTTTGCTTACCCTTATCTAAAATTCTACCTTCCTCATCCCTATTTCTTTAACATAATTCATATGTAACCTAAACATGTAACATGAAGTTTATTTTAAGTACATACGGTAATTTTATCACTACGGCTTTCATAAATGTGCAATTCAAAATATGAAATTTGTAGGTTTTTATCTGAGTTGTTACACAAAAGGCTTTGCTAACGTGTAATTTGTTTTGCTATGTCTTAGATATTAAAAAAATATCAAAGTCTTCTCTCTTAGTAAAAAAAAACACTAATTAAGTTATATTGATTTTCAATAAAGAAATAATGTTACAGGAAAAACATTTTCTGAAAATGTAGGGACCATATCTTGACTCGCAGGAGGAACTGTGACTCCATCACGAGCAGCACCTCCACCCCTGTTCCTGCTCGTCCTGCACCGCTGCCAGACCCCCCTAAAGAATTGTCGGAGCCTCCTGCATCCCCGCACCTTCTGTAGTAGTGGAACCACAACTGCTGAGTGCCCTTACCACTAGGCGTGATCAATATAAGTTGGCAGCACTGCAAGCCAAGAGAGCTGGCGATGGTAACACAGCTCTTCAACACATCCGCACAGCCAAGGTAGCCTAAAACTACTGGACTTTTGTTGATAGTTTTGTAATATATAAATAGATGCTCGACATTATGGTTCACCAGAGTCCCAGTTTGGTTCCCAGTAGGGGTGTACTGATGCGGATACCAATGAATCATTATCAGGCAATTATTAATACACAAGCAATTAATTGTAATCGGTGATTATTATGTCAAATAATAGTTTTTTTAAAAGTAAAAATTAAAGCAAAATTTTATAGGTGGGTTGCATCTGGATTGTGGGATGTGCTAAGATTACATAACCAGATAAAGGAATATAAGTTCATACCGTTGATAGAACTAATAATATAGTTCAAACTTTCACTGTGTAAACATACAATATATATTTTTATGCATAACATATTTTTGTATTAATTACATTAACTCTTATATTCTCTTAAGCACATTTCCCTATTGTTATTAATCTAGAATGAGGATTAATCAGTGTAAATAATCATAGCATGAACAATTAATTTAAACAATCTGTAATCGGTTTTACTGAATCGGGTCACCTCTAGTTCCCAGGGAGGACCTAAATTTATCATTGTAAAAATGCTGTGTTTGGCCTAAAACTTATTCAGAGTAACTGTAAATTCACATGTTTGTTGAAAAACTAGCGCAAACAGAAACGTGGTCACGTGACGCGCTCTAAGCCAATCACAAGATTTCCGCTTAATCTGTGTGAGCTGTTCTGCTGAAGTTCAACTATTTTCTACTTTTTCCGCTTTGCTTGAGATCTTAGGCACAGTAGAACCAATCAAATCTCAGAGCCACCCACCTTAAATCAGTGCATTTGTCAGCGCATGCGCTGTACAGCCAGAAGCTAGCAGACGGCTTTGTTGGCTGTTGTGAGGAGTTTTTAAATAGCCAGATAATGTAAATCGTGTTTAACGATGTATTGGATTGTGCCACGACACAGCGTTATAATTTGAAAATAACCATCGAGAGAATGATCTAAAATATATGTTCATCCCCTATGAAATAATATATCTTGATAATCAGCTTTTTTTAAATGTTGCAATGCATCATGGGTCAACTTAAAAGTGTGTGAATTACTGCACAATTCCATTTTCTATTTTTCGGCGAACATGTGAATCAAATTTAAATCACCAACAACCTGTACAGGAATGAAATATACAGAAATAATAATCACAATCACAACCATCATTATCATCATCAGTAGACACACCAACATGTCACAAGACATGTTTTTATGAACTTTTACATAGCTCATTAAAATGAATGTTTAAACATATTTAAAGTTAATTTTGAAACAATTTTCCGTTTGTAGTTTTGAGGGCTTGTTCTATCTTTTGATATTTTTTTTTCTCTTTTTCTTTTTGTAGCAATTTGAAGCTGTGATAAATGGCCTGAAGACAGACCAACCAGTGGACCTCAGCCATATGCCTCCCCCCCACCTGGGTTTGAGTCTTCGGCAGGTCCAACCGTTGTACAGCCAGACAAGGAGGAGGAACATATACAGCACTCATCAGATCCACCAGAACAACCGCAGCCAACTGAAGGTGAAATATATAATATTATTATTGCTTAGCACACTTGATTAATTATCAGTTTTATCAACACCACTCTAACCTTTACAAATTTTTATATTTAAAACAAGGTACTGTAAAGAGTGATGGGAACAAATAAAAGGGAACAACATAATATTTCTTTTACAATGGAAATAGGAACAAAGCTCCTCACACTTTACACTTTACATTGCTGCCACTGAACTCAGAAGTAATGGCTAGCCCTTGAAGAAAAGCAATTGCTATCACCCATGCCCTCGTTTATTGTCTCAAGAATTTAACAAAAAATTTGTTAATATAATGTGATTCTTGATTTATATCTTTGCATATATTTTTTTATGGAAAATTCGAGGAATTTAAAAACTCAAAAGTATATAAATCCTTTATTTTTCTTTGTAGTAATGTTCTTTTTCTTTCTCGTTTTTTTTACATCGCATCCTACTACTTGTTTAGGCTGTATGCAGATTTACTAATTATGCCAATGAATTAGGGATGAAAAAGATTGCATTTAGAGGAAGTATACTCGTATTTTCATGGAGGGAAAGTGGAAAACCCTTTTGGGAAAACCACCCTCAGTAGAACTGACTGGGATTCGAACCCTGATCTTCTTGTAATCAACAATCTAACACATAGAGTGAAGCCTTAGACCATGTGACCACCAAAACATGTAGTATACTTTTTTTAATAAATGTATAAACTTAATGGATATGACTACTGACTGTGTGTTTTGCTGTGTTAAAGAGGAACAACAGGAGCTGTACAAGGCCCCTCCCCCACCGAGCACTGTTCTAGAGGCTCTGGAACAAAGGTTGGCCAAATACCGCAGCACTGAGCAGGCGGCCAAAGATGAGGGAAACTCTGGCAAGGCCCGCCGCTTGGGGCGCATTGTCAAGCAGTATGAGACTGCCATAAAACAACATCGAGCTGGCAAGCCTATCGCTGTGGAGGAACTGCCAACTCCCCAGGTATGTGGTTCTTTTTTAACACTTTATCTGGCTACAGAAGTTATATCATTTGTCAAAATGGCAATAAACCCTTCTTAAGTTATTAAAACAGCTCAATAAACATTAAACTCCCTCATAAATAATTAAAACACTAAAAAAAACTGTCCCCTTGTGTGGTTTTATTTTATTCTAGATAGTAGGCTTTCTTATAAAAGCTTGTATTAACATCTAAAACTTATTAAAAATGTATATTTTATACATAAATTAATGTAGTTAAATTGGTTGGGGTTAAATTGGGTTTTTCCATTTGGGTTGAGTATTTCAAAAAGCTCCCGATCTTGAGTATATTCATAAGTTTAAAATGTTAAGAGTATAAATAGTGTAGGCTATTTAAAATGTCTCCAGTCAAAACAGACATAAACTGTAAATACCACATATTTAAAACATGAGAGTTTAAAAATATATAATAACAACTCCTGTTCTTAAAATAAGAATGATACTCGTTTATTTAAATAGGTAGTAAATACTTTTCAAAAAAAAGTAAATATAAATATCACTTTTTAAATTAGAAATAACACTTTAAAACACATTATTTAAAAATAGGAACAACACTCAACCTTCTTCGGGTTAGTATAGACTGCTGATTACAGGGAGATTGGGGTTTGAATCCAAGTCTGGTGTATTAAGGGAGGTTTTCAAAAATTGTTTTACACTCTCCCTTCACGCACATGTGGGTATACCTCCTATAAATTCAGCCTTCTTCATTCCTAATCTGAACAGGTAGTTAAGTAATATGCAGTTCTAAAAAACACTCAAATAAAAATATACTAGAAAAAATAATCAAAATTATTTCAACACTCATGTCTTCAAAGACATTAAAATTACACTATAAGAAAACGTAAGAATCACAAAGTTAAAAATTTGAAAGAAGGTAGAGGAAAGGTGAAAAGAAACATCCACCTTTCCTGTACCTTCTTTCAAATATAATACAAACACCTCATAAAGGGAAAAGAGGTTTTCCTTAAAGAGATAAAGTTAAAAATTTGAAAGAAGGTAGAGGAAAGGTGAAAAGAAACAGCCACCTTTCCTGTACCTTCTTCTAAATATAATACAAACACCTCATAAAGCGAAAAGAGGTTTTCCTTAAAGAGATAAAGTTAAAAATTTGAAAGAAGGTAGAGGAAAGGTGAAAAGAAACAGCCACCTTTCCTGTACCTTCTTCTAAATATAATACAAACACCTCATAAAGCGAAAAGAGGTTTTCCTTAAAGAGATAAAGTTAAAAATTTGAAAGAAGGTAGAGGAAAGGTGAAAAGAAACAGCCACCTTTCCTGTACCTTCTTCTAAATATAATACAAACACCTCATAAAGCGAAAAGAGGTTTTCCTTAAAGAGATAAAGTTAAAAATTTGAAAGAAGGTAGAGGAAAGGTGAAAAGAAACAGCCACCTTTCCTGTACCTTCTTCTAAATATAATACAAACACCTCATAAAGCGAAAAGAGGTTTTCCTTAAAGAGATAAAGTTAAAAATTTGAAAGAAGGTAGAGGAAAGGTGAAAAGAAACAGCCACCTTTCCTGTACCTTCTTCTAAATATAATACAAACACCTCATAAAGCGAAAAGAGGTTTTCCTTAAAGAGATAAAGTTAAAAATTTGAAAGAAGGTAGAGGAAAGGTGAAAAGAAACAGCCACCTTTCCTGTACCTTCTTCTAAATATAATACAAACACCTCATAAAGCGAAAAGAGGTTTTCCTTAAAGAGATAAAGTTAAAAATTTGAAATGCTTTATATTTTGTTTGTTAGTCCTTAAAGATATAACTGTGCGTTCTGTTCCAATTTCATTCCTCTATGTTAATTTGCACATGCACCTTGTATGGGCTCCCTCTAGCAATTATAGTATTATAAAATTTATTTCAATTCAATTGTTAATGCTTATAAAAGTTTATTTTCATACTTAAAATGAAAAATAAGATGGTAAAATAATATTTCTAGTATGCATGAAATAATACCTGGTCTTTTCTTTTATCTAACTGTGGTAAGTTTAGTAAAACATTTATTGCTTTGTTGATCAACACGGATATTAGACAGGTTAACCAACATTTTTTTTAAACTAAATAGGAAATAATATTAGTTTTGTAGTAGTTGACCGTATTAATAATACAAGTTTTATGTGGACCCTTTACTATAATTTCAAAAAGATCAACTGTTGGATTTAATTTAATTCATTAATAATTGATGATGATGGTGATGGTGATGGTGATGCTGATGATGATACAAACTTTGGTGGCCACATGGTCTGGCACACTACTCTCACAGTAAACTAAACTGTCGATGACGAGGATATCGAGGTTCGAATCTGTCAGGTCTACGGATGGTGGTTTTCTCAAAATAGCTATCCACTCTCCTTCCATGTAAATGTGGGTACAATTCCTATATTTATAATCGTCCACATCCAATACTATTAGTCTAATTTAGTACATAAGCGAATAACACTAACGGATAGTAATACACGGTGCTAAAAAAATATATATATATAAAAACTAGGACGGAGGTCCTGTTGTTTTGGCTTATTTTCCATAAATCGGTAACAATTTTTCCTATTTGTATTTCAAATAATGTCCTCAAAGCCAAATCAAAACTGAATTATTTTTGTTTATTGTTTCAAGGTTTTGGCCCTATCCCAGTGGAGGGTAGTGCGGCACCGGTTGCTAAACAAGTGAAATCTGCCCCAGCTCCACCCTCACCCCTTCCACCTAGACCTGTACCAGAATCCCCCACCCCCTCTAGTCCATCCAGCGGGGAAACCATTCCGCAAGGCTCGCCAAGCACTACTCCACAAAAGTTGAATGGTAAGTTATAACTCAGATTTAGGTTCATAAAATCCAACTTTAAAGAACATTTGTAAGATGAAGAAAGAAATTTTTGTTTGTTTATATCTAAACACCATACAATAATTGTAAATATATAAGTTGGGCCCTTTGAATAGTTAAATTCTGAAAAAAAAACTCGGGTTAATAATTTTATAATTTTAAAATTTAAAATTAAAAAAAAAATGTTTTTAATTAAATCTACATTTTTCTACATTTAGATTTCTTGCCAGTGGCCAAGTCTAGTTTAGTTATAAGATCACTTTTAAAACCAAACCCTATTAAGACAAAACTAAAAATAACAAAATTAAGTGAAAAATCTATTACGTTTCCAAGTTTTACTAAAATTTAAATTGGAGATTCAGGATTTGTAGGTAAAATTAACACTCGGGTTTAGAAAAATCTGGATTCAACTCGTCTCTAAAACATACTATATTTTTATAGCTTAGAGAAACTTTTGATCAATTTCGAGATACATTAGGTAATTTTGAGTATAGTATTTAAGGAAGAAATCACAGTTGGGTTGAATCCACTATTCTTTTTACCTACAAATCCCGGATCCGAATCTCAAAAACATTGTAGACCTAAGAGGTTTACTTTCCGGCATTAATTATTAAGATGCTATACAAAAGGTAAGAAGTAACTAAATGTTGAATTTTTTTCTTATCTGATGCACGCATAGTAATTCAACATTCAGTTAAGTGATACTTGCTTCTATGCCCACGTGCTCTAAGGCGTCACTCTTGCAATAGACTGCTGATGACGGGGAAATCGAGGTTCTAATCTTGGTCGGATGAATTGCGGATAGTTTTTTCTAAATGGTTTTCCACTCTTCTTTCACATAAATTTGAGTTCACTTTCTCTATTTTCAACCCTACTCATCCTTAACACATTAGAGTGATTAGTACATATATGTGTGTAACCCCGACTGGTGGTAGGATGCGGTTCTGTAAAAAAAAGAGGTAAGTGATAAATGAATGGTCTGTGGTCCGTTTTTCTTATGAGTAGCTTATGTTGGGTTAGACCACAGATAAGTAGTATAAGAGGTTAAGAACAAATCTCTTCTTATTTTTAAATCTTGAACTCTATATTTTGTATAATATCTTTAAGGATTCGATGATATGATGGTCTCATCTTTATAAAAACATATTTGGTACTATAGGTGATTTATAAATTGGCATTACTTATATCCGTGCATGATTTAAGCACTTTTACTCATCTCCTTTTTAATTTAAAAAAATAGCATTTTTCATCCATTATATTCATATTTGACCTTCTATACATTAAAGTTGTAAATCTTGAATTGATTGTTTTTATTCACAGTGCGCAAGAGTACTCAGTCCAGACAGGAGAAACAGATGGCTTTCCTTGAAGCTCGCCAGAAAGAATTTAAACTCGCAGCATTGCAAGCAAAACAGAAAGGTGAAATCAACCAGGCAAAAGAGTATTTGAGGCTAGCCAAGGGTTTTGATCCCCTCATAGAAGCTTCTGTTGGCGGCTTGCCAGTCGACATGGCTACGGTAAGTTACCACCTTACTGACTATTGTCGGGTTGTTTTGTCTCTTTCAATTAAAAACACTATTATGGGTTTTGGTCTTTTGAAAACGTTTTCCACTGAAAATAAATATAATGGTTGTTTTTAATGTGCATGAAATATTATTTGAGAATATTATTATTAGCACCGCGTCTTAATACCCATTTGGGTTATACGCACTTACGCTAATGTGTAATGGTAGGGTGATTGTGAGATGAAATGAAGGACCTACAGTTTAACGTGGAATCCGAACCACGGTGGTGGCCTGGCATTCTACACATTCTCAAGATTTTGTTTTTCTTAAATTTAATGAAAGCCAATCTTTTGTCTACCACAAATCAGGTTCTGTATTTATAACCGAGTATATTATTCACACCCCAAGGTCCCTATACCACCCAACACAAGGGTAGTCTTGGAAACAGACTTTGACTTTGTGTCGGTAGACGACTGTACACCTGGAAGTGATGGAGAGATATTTGAAAAGTTAGAAGAGGATCTTCTTAAACAAGCCAAGGTAAGAAAAATGTTCAAGAACTGTGGCAAAGCCATAGAATTACATTCCAATCTTCATAGGAAGGACCTTTTAGAAATTACAAACTTTTTAATTTTTTTGTGGACAAACTTGATAACATTTTACTAAATTATTAGTGATCAAAAGTGACTACTGACAGCTGCAGGTAATATGACTTGACATATGAATATGTGAAAGTAGATATAGTAACTTTTCTGTCAGATCAGGCTCTTCCTTTGAAAATTGGACTGTAGTATTGCTGCTTAATTTTGTGTATGCAATTTCACAAAGCACACCTGTTAAGAGTAAACCCTAATCAAATAAGAGAGACCAAAACACTTAATTCTCCTAAATAATTAGGGAAGTGTTTCAATTGTATATAATTGTGCAAGGCCTCCATCTTGCCGGGTAGGATGTTTGTGAATAAGCTCTCTCTAACGTTGTTTGTCCAAAAACATTTCTCCTTAGAGCTCTTTCCTTTCTTCTCTACATCTTCCTTTGTCTGGTCTACTCACCTCCTAGGTCATCCAACTGGTCTCCTGCCCCTTACCTCTCTTTCCATGGTAAACATATGGTGTTCTTGTTTTTTCCATTCTTTTCACATGGCAGAACCCTCCGAGTCTTTGATGAGCTTAACCCGTCTTCCATTGATTCTTGCACTACTAATTCCTCTCTCAGATCTTAATTCCTTACTTCATATCTCTCTGTGTTCCGTATCTGCAGGGTGCTTCTTAAAACTATCATTTCCCCTGGCATTAGTTGTCTATTTTTAACTTTAAAATCTCATCAACTTATCAAGTTTGTGTTACAACTTGTAATTTGAAAAACGTTTTATCCAATCATCTTTAAGTGCAAACTTATGGTTTGGATTAAAATAAATGTACAAATATCTTAAGCAACGTAATATGCAGCAAATTATCCGAATGTTGTTTTCTATAGGTGGTTTGAATCCATTCATTCTGGAATCTGAATCCTGGAAAACATGCTAAGAAAAAGCTGTTATTTCCTCCCTTTGTATGATTTTTATTCATTTCTCATTTTGCTCACACTAATTCGAGGACTGATTGTTAGGTTTGTTCTAAAACTGTTGGGGTAAACCACAATTATTAAACAGTATAATAGCGCTAAAATATAATTCAAATTAAAAATTAGATTTGTTTTTAAATTTTGAAACTGACTTTTTCCAAATCCTCAACTCTCGAATATCTTTAAGGATTTGAGGAACAAATCCCTATTGTATACATTAATGAATTTTCTACTTTCAAGATGTGCCTGACAAACCGTGACCACTTTAAGGCGGTTGGTGATGTTGCAAGCACGAACCGGTTTGAGCAGCTTGCACTTCATTCTAAGAAGGATTTGGATGCTGTGAGGGTCGCTCACAAACGTGGTGAGGCAGTCCCCAAGTTTCACTATGAAACAAAGGTGTTCTCCATAGTTCAGTAAGTATAGGAGAGAAAACATTACTGTATTGGCCCGAGTAAAGTGCGATGTTTTTCTCCTAAAAATGTCCTCCCGAAAACTGAACTCAATCTCTATTAGAAGCCCATTTACCTTTTATTTTTCATGTAGAACACCTTAAACTTTTAAGGTCATATTATGTGTGAGACCATACTATATTCGGGACAATGCCATATTAACAGTTAAAATACCTTGAATGTGGGTTAGATTTTTTTTAACTCTTCTCTTTATGATTTTATAATAAAGGAAATTGATAAAACTAAAGAAAAAGGAAAAATAAACCACTAATAGTAAATTTGATAAAGAAAGTCCACCTAAAGAGAAAGGAAAAATGTGGGAGGAATCCAAAGCACAAATGTGACATCTTCTGTCTTCTATAGTAGAAGTAGTCGCACACACATTTTAACACAAATATAATAATACTTCGGCATTTTTGCCTTTATCAAATATAAAGAAGAAAGTACAAATAACACAAACACTTAGATTACTTAATTTTGAATTTAAAGAAAAACTGGTAGAAACACATTGTGCCAACTGTTTTTGGGATTAAAGTTAAATTCCTTGGCTATGGTTAGTATTTATAGAGACCTATTTAAAAATAATAATAAAAAGATATTTTAAAAATTATTACTATTATTTATAATTATTATTATTATTTGAAAAATTATAATCTAATAGGGAAAAAAATGTCTTCTGTTGAGGCCTGGTGGTAATCTTCATTTGGTAATCCATTGGTGGGCCAGTTCCCACTGTCTAAGTTGAGAACTGTTGCACTGTTTGGGAAATGCTCTTAATATGTTGTTGGTGTAGCAGGTTTGAAAGTCCTGGTTGTGGGTATCAGCATGGATGGGTACAGGCTTGTCTGGATCTTTGTGGTTTGTGCCAAAGCGATGAGTGTTCATTCGCTGTCTGAGAGAACCTGTAGTAAGGCCTTTATATTCTGCATCACATGATTTGCACTGTAGTCTATATATCAAGTTATTTGTTTTGCAATTGTAATAACCAGGGATTTTGTATTCCAATTTGGTTACTTTGCTGTTGGAGGATGAAGCTGGTAGGTGGATTCCACATGTGCTGCAATGGGGTTTGAACCCATGAACATCGGTTCCTGAGGAGAGCACTTGACCATTGAGGTTGACCACGTGTCTAAAGTAAACATTCTGTTTTTCCTACAGCTAATGAATAGATCTGCTTCACCTGCCTGTATGTGTTATTAATAGTATTAAAAATAAAGTTGTTGTATTGGGTTATTGTTTTCAGATGCTGTACAGACCTAGGCGATAATGATTTAGAGCTGACAATTATTCAAGGTATCAATTACACTGTGCCTAACCCAAAGGATGTCGACACTTACGTCAAGTTCGAATTCCCTTATCCAACAGTAAGATTTTTTTACTAAGGAGTTTTTTGAACTTCAACTTAATTTTTAAAAATAATTTAGTTTTGGGCTTTCTTCAAAAAAATTATTTGAAGCTACTTTGACAGCTACAAAATATCTTTCACCAAATTTATAAATTAATTATTGACAGTAATGAAAAAATTAATTTATCAGTTAATGAAATATAAAAAACAATATTTTTTTAAGTCATACAAGTGCATAAAAAAATTGAACCTCGCACACCCCTAGAGGATTATAGACCTTAACTTATTAAACTAATAATAAACTAAATGATTAATAAACTTATATTGACAGCAACTTTGTGTTTATGATTTTGACAGTGAATTGTACTTGGTTTTTGATGTGTGTGTGTGTGTGCGTGTGGTGTGTGAAATTAATTTAAATCCAATTTATTTTACTATACATTTGAGCTTTTTATGCTAATTATTGTCAAACATAATTTATTGTGAAAATATAAATCCTATGTCCTACAGTCCAAAATAGCTTCTTACCTGCCCATCTCATCCCACACATAACTAAATTAGATTAATCAGTTTGAACTGTGTGTTGCGTAGTGGTGCAGTTTTCATTATTTTATTGTTAAAAATTGTGAAACTGAGACCATTATCATTATCAACTGTTTCCAGCCTGTGGCCGGGTCACTTGAGTAAAATGTCTCCATCTTCCTCTATCATCTATCACTCGTCCTCCTTTAATAGAGTCCATTCTTCTACTCTCACATGCACAATTTCTGTTATCTGCTATTCCCATCTCTTTCTTAGTTTCCCTTGCGGTCCTTTTCCTATATACTTCATCACCATAATTCTCTTTACTATTCTATCCTTTTCCATTTTAATTACATGACCATAACATTGCGTCCTTGCTTTCTCTACTTTCTCATATAATTGAGACCAGTGAAACCATTTTACCCTTTCAATTTCTCTTTTAATAATAAAATAGAAAAAAATATACCAAATTGGCCCCAATTTCACTGTTGTCAAATGGAGAATGCAGAAAACTGCTCTAGTTAGTTTTTTTCTTTTGAGCATAATCTGGCATCTCATTAATTGGTTTGTCGGTTATAAAGTGGACTCATAAGTGTAAAATCTCTTATCCTCAATTCATGTCTAATTTTTTTTTATTATTTCTTTGATGCACTGGCTTGTATTTTAGGATGATCCTCCCAAGGATCGCACGTCAGTGGTGAAAGAACCAACAACCCCGAATATAACCAGGTTTTTCCGCTGACATTCCAGCGCAATGTGCGTGCGTGTCAGCGAGTTTTTAAAAGACACAGCATCAAATTGGAGGTGTGGTCAAAAGGGTAGGTAATAAATAGTCAATATGCTTGTCTTAACTGGCTTACACTAGTATACAACTTAGCATTTTAATAAAAATATGTAGTGGTTGGTATTAAAAATAAATGGTTTCCTATTAAGGTAAAATATAGAAATGTTGGAAAACTGTGGAAACACTGTTATTAATGTTATGTAACTGGTAGGGAAAGAAGCCAACCTAAAAAGATAACTAGTTTAGGTTTCTTAGAAACAAATAAATAGGGGTGTGTGAAGTCCATTTTCTCAATTCGAAGCTAACCCTAATCAAATATATGAAATATTCTCTAAGTCGAATTGAAGTTGAAATATTTTTTCTTAGTTGTTTCATGCTCGAAAAAAATTGTTTTTTATCTCTATAGCTTTACGCAATAAAATTACTTGAAAAATGTTGCACAATTGTTCGTAATATTTAGTTTTATTCTGATAAATCAAGTTGTTCTCAACCTAACAATTTAATTAGGGCCTACTTGAGTTTTTTTGTCGTATGAATATTGTTTTGTACTGTAAATAACAGCTTAAAATGGCAATAATTGACCATTATGGGCAAAAATTCACTGTCAAAGCAGGATATTTTACTAAGCGAATTAGAAGCAATGTCGAGATTTAAAGCTTCACACATGCCTACAAATAAACTTGTCTTTTCATTTCTCCACACCTCCAACTTCTTATCACTTTCATAACTACATGCTATTTTAAATTTTAATAAACACATATTATTTTTTATTAAGGTTAAAATTTGTGCACTAAAAGCATAAATGGTTGTGATAAAACATTTAAAAAAACCACACACACAGACACATTTTTAAGGACAAGCTTTCACTTTCGCAGACAACTTAACCTATACAAGCTTTTATCAAGCTCCAATCAATCTTTATTTCAAGTTAGATCCCTCTCAATCGCCATATTTTGCAGTTTATTTACACTGATATCAAATATATCTTAGTTGGCTTATTCATATTTTTAAAGTTGTGTAGATAGTATTTATGTAGCAATTCACATAATTAATTTGACTGCCATTAAATTAATTGACTATATGTGTGCATATATTGCTTGCTCAGTGTTTGTTATGCATGTGTGATATCAATAGATGTTTGTGTTTATTCATTTAAATATAGAAACAGCTTTAAACACAAACATGTGTCTTCAATCCTATTCTCTATTCGAAGGAAAGACTGATAGGAACATACAACATCACTTTGATGAATTTAAGAAAGGAGCTGCCAATTTATTTGTTTCAGTAAATAGTGTCAAGTAGGTTAAAAGGGGAAGAGAGAAGAGAGTAAGGTGTTAAGACTCATTGGTTAAGTGTCTTATTGAAGGCCTACACATCTACAGGAATAGTGTGGGTCCAAAAGATAATGTTTATAATTAAACACAATTCATTACAGTAATTTTGGTGGCATTTTCAAGTCCCTGCTTCAGTAGAGTACTAACTGTAAATGAATATAAGGTTGATTAAGTTGTCTAGATCATTTTGGAGGTGATTCTTGAATGTAGCTTGAAATTGAAGTTGCTTGATAAAATATTTTTATTTCTTTAATTACTTTATATAAATCAAAGATGTCACGAGTCCCGGTTTTTCTCAATTCTGATTTTTGAATTTTAACCTCAATTCTTTGACATTAACAATTTCAATCTCTATCCTCTAACTTCACCTTTAAAATAAGTAGGACTGGGCTGATTGGCCCATTCAGCCACCAGGTCGATGCCGATTATTTGGTTTATTTTCTTTGCAATATTACAAAGGTAATATCCAAAATGACACTTGGATATTTTTGCTTAATTTAATTCATATTAGAAATATCAATAAACATTGTTTTTTAAATGCATCTTCACAATAAACAAACTCTCTTCCATTGAATACCGATGTTCAACTCCGTCATGTTTCCACGTGCGAACAGCTGGTGCAAAACTACTGCCATTGTTGTCTCCTCCCAAAGTTTAATTCCATTGGTGTGGCTATATTTCCTTTCGTTTGGACTACAGAGTATAGCGTCAAAGTGCCAATGCAATCCCCCAAATTTTACCAAAAGTAGGAGAACATTAATGCTGCCTTCGAGTGGGACACCCTATATTTAATAGTAGTTAATATTTATTAAATAAGTAATTAAGAGGTGGAGTGGGGGGGGGGACATTTGAGCAGTTCATTATTTATAAACTATTTTTGAATTATTTTTGAATTGTCTTTATTTAAATATGCCTTCTCATTCTTTCAGTTTTTTTTCTTTTGCCTGTTGTTCACTAAATGGAAGCTATGCACATTGGGGGACCACTGAGCCCTAGTAGTAGAGTTTGAAAACTATGCAAGTAAAATTCCATCATAGGACTACAAATACAAGACAAAAATTAATCCACCCAATTAATTTTTTTTAATGTCACATGTTACTACTTGTTCAGGTTTTACGCATATGTACAATAATAGCTAGGAATGAGGAAGGTTGAATTTTAAGTTGTGCACCCACATTTTCATGGCATGAGAATGGAAAACCATTTTGGGAAACTTCCCACGGTACACTTGGCTGGAATTCAAACCCCCATATACCTCTCATCGACATTTTAGTACAACTTAAAGTGACACCTTAGACCATGCCACCACCGAAGCAGGTATTATATAATCACATTAATTAGTATGCCATAGTGTTTGATTATTTTTAACATTCTAAACCTCAAAATTTAATATGAATATTTTTTCAGATTTGTTGACTTAAGGTCGATACATATTTTCTCTTCTATGTGACTTATGTCGACTTTTTTTTTTTTTTTTAGCGTCGCACGCCTATGTACTAACTACTCTAATGTGTTAAGGATTAGAAAGGTTGAACTTAGATGAAGTTAAATGCATTTGTGTGGAGGTAGAGTGGAAAACAATTTAGGAAAAACCACCTTCGGTACACACTCTCGGGATCAAAACCCAATCTCCCGGCATCAGCAGGCCAGTCTCTCGTGAATGTGACGTCTTAGACCACGTAGCCACCAAAGCAGGTTTCTTTAATTCATTATCTTTTCTAAACATCCTGGAATCCTACAGACCATTTGATTGGCCATATCGATCACACTTTGAAAAAATGGTTAGCAATAACTCTCTGGCAATCTGCAGTATTGGTCATCACAGATTGTCCTTTCAAACGTTCTTTCTCACTAGCCAATTAACAACCTCCACTTCCTCTTCAGTCCCTACGTCCAAGATCAGTACAAAGAACCGTATATTCTGTTACCCACTGTCCTATCTTAAAACTGAGAGTTTACACAAAAGATAAACATAAATAATCAGCAGAGGTCTTCCATTTAGGATTGGCAATTGGTATCAGCCCAGCCCTAAAAATAAGTTATTTATTCTATGAATGTGTTGTGAAGATTTACAAACAAACAAAATATTTAAAATACTTGACCAAACTGCCAATTTTTATCTGCATGAGATCACTTGAACACACAGGTAATTGTAGAACATCACTGAAGTGATGAAAGGAATTGCAACTTTTAGGGAAGACTTGTTTTTTTCACCACTATAATTATAGCATGAGTCAAAATATAAACTTTATTTTTGGCATGAAGTGCTACCTGGTTTAGTTGGATTGCTATTCAGACTTTTTCTTAATGTTCCTGTTTTAAGGCCACGTTACTTGGGAATGCAGTGGTTGTGTTGTATCAGGTGAAATATATTTTCTGTGGCATATTCATAATCATTCATGGGGCACTCTCCTTAAGTGAGCCTGCTGTTGAATGCGGTGGAAGGTCGATGAATT
The DNA here is from genome assembly GCA_039000515.1 of Timema cristinae. Lineage (NCBI taxonomy): Eukaryota > Metazoa > Arthropoda > Insecta > Phasmatodea > Timematidae > Timema > Timema cristinae. The sequence continues at coordinate 26,161,891 of JBCFYV010000024.1, forward strand.
TTTCCGGGGCATGGCTTGTGGTCTATTTGATTCAAATGTTTGGTGTCATTTTCCTTACATACATCGCTTTTGATTTATATAATGTTTTTTAATATATATTCTAGAAGTCAAACAGGTACAGTTATTATTGAGAAATGTTGAATCAATTTGACTGATTTAAAACACCAAACTTTATATTAATTCATGTTACTTGCCATATGTAAGGCCACACTAAACCATGTTGTGTAAAGTGTTCATCCATACTTAGAAACTTGATTGATTTCGTTCTTTCTTTTTGATGTTTTTATATAAAACTTAATATAAACAAAAACTAAAATGTTATTTGTAAAAATAAGATACTTATTTTTATTAAATCTCCGAGTAAATAAAACTGAAAACTTTTGCCTTACTGTTGATTGATCCCAAAAAATAAATTTTTGAATTTTTAGAACTTATTTTATATGGTTTTTATTGTTTATTGTTTCCCATTCTCCTTGATTAACTGATGAATATTTCTTTAAATTTACACTCCTTATCCATTTCCGTTTTTTTAAAACCCACAAATTTTAGTTCTAATTTTAATTCAACTAAACTTCTTATAGGTGTCTTGCTCATAATGTGCTCATAGTCATAATTAATACATTGATTTTCGAAAAGAATGTTGGTCACTTTTTATGATCTATGGTTTATACTTCGCCATTAAAGTTGATTATTATTATACTTCACAAAGTAATATTAGCAGTTTATTGAGTGCAAACTATGAATACCCTAAGAACAACATAATACAATTTATTTAGATTCAGTAAACTTCTGTTAGTCAAACTAACTCATAAGACGCAAATAGGTAGAGTGATCTAAAGTATTATCTAGTGTAATTATTTCTGGGGGAGTGGTTAGAGTCTATAAAAACTTAAAAGGAAACTAAAACAACCAAACCAAATAATATTGGTGACATTTTTTTAATACAATTTTTAGATTAGCAAACTTTAATGTAAAAAAGTTATATTATATTTTAAATATAAAATAAATATTTTCATATATGTTCACACTCTTTTTTCTAGTAGAGTAACATATGTGTTCGTAAAATGTGTTAACACATACCTACTTCATGTTTTATCCTTACCCTTAACACCAGTTACTGTGCGCAGATGTATGAAGGAATGTAAATATGGTTTGTGGTTCCTTGATTATGTGCACAAATTATGTGAGTGAGATTTGCACACCAGTTGAACTAATTCTATAAAATGTCTCACAATTGTATATTAAAGGGCTGTTTGATATGATTAAGAGGCCAAGAAAAGTATGAAAATTGTTTGATTAATCATATGCAGGGCCCAGATTTTGATTATATGTATTTTTTTTATCCCAATAAATTCTCATGTTTCCATAATTTCTATTCATGACCCATGGTTGTGGAATATATATATTCCACAACCATGGGATCATGAATAGTCTAAAGTTAGATTATAAGGTATATGAAGCTACAACAGGCCTAGAAAGCTGATGGTGGAAAAATATATGACCTGAATAAAAAACTGACCCAGGCCACAGGCTGGAAACCGTAATGGGTGTAAGTAAGGTAAAAAGTAATTTGTTATGTATTTATTTTATATATATATATATATATATATATATAATTTTAAATGTATAGATACTCAAATATAAGATATTTGACCACACTGTTGCCAAACTGACAACATAACATAACAAATTAACTTTTTACCTTACTTACACCCATTACGGTTTCCAGCCTGTGGCCTGGGTCAGTTTTTTATTCAGGTCATATATTTTTCCACCATCAGCTTTCTAGGCCTGTTGTAGCTTCATATACCTTATAATCTAACTTTAGACTAGAACAGGCACAACATCCAGTCCTCGGCCAATAATTTATCAATATGAAAGGGTAAATCTATATTTCACCAATGATAAATTTTTCGGCAATGCCGGGAATCAAACCCCGACCCTTAGCTAGTAGGCAGACATGCTACCAACAGAGCTAAGGTAACGTTGTACCTGCTTAGTAGTTGGAAAATTTCACATTCCTGGTGAGTCCTGCAACTAAGAAAGAAAGGGTTGCGGTGGTATAGGAGTAGCTATGCTTCTGAAGCAAGCAATTTGTAATCAATGTTCATACTTAGGAAATGCAAGAGTTTGATTACTAAAAGATTTTTCCTTGTATACAGATCTCATTTAGTTTCCATTTACAAAGTGCCTGTACATTCAATCCACATTTTCGTTTACATTATTATGTGTAAGGGTTTTTTTAAATTAGTATTTCTCTGTTTTTTTGGATCATTTTTAGATCATCAAAAACTGGGCTCTGATATTAAGTGTAATAAATTTGAGTGGTAAATTGTTGCCAAATATTTTAATGAGTTATTTAATTTGAGTGCATACACATTTTTAAAACTTTTCATAAAACAAACACTTATGCACATTGAACATAATTCATTTGTACCTAAATTTTGTGATCCATACATCTTAAACTTGGATTTGTCATTAAAGAAGTTTTTAAAGTAATATTTGATATTCTCAATAATCACTAGACTGAAGGCTCTGGTAATTTACAATTATGAACAAGCTTTTGGTGAATAGCGTCCATCTCCTTGCAGGTCATGGCTGCAATGCTTGTGTAACCCTCTCTGTTGTGTGGGTGACACTAACGAGACGGATTCTTCAAGGTAAACTAGGCCATATTTATTGCTAATTTCCCATCATTTGTCTTGAGTGCTAGCTGGTATGAGGTCGCAGGGCATTAATTTATTTAGGTACTAGAGGCAAACAAATCTTCATTTCGCTCTTGCTTTTTTTTGTCTTTAATCTAGGGTGTAAACAAGGATTTTGTGTTATGGTCTTCTTTAGCTTTGTACACAATATTAAAAGTTATGTTTCAGATTTAATTAGGATTCAGGCATATTTTTTCTTTCTATGCCTAATCACTAGACTTTTTTACTGAACCATTTGAATTGGAACTTTTTTTTGTAATAAATACCAAACCATGTTGAAAAATATTTTTGTGGATAATGAACACACTAGCGTTTTCTTCCTTAGTGTGTATATATATGTGTGTGTGTGTGTGTGTGTGTGTGTGTGTGTGTGTGCGTGCGTGCGTGTGTGTGTGATTTAGAGTATGTCATTTATTTGTAGTCAACTATAAGCGTGTTTCCAGTGAATGCAACTATGGGGACACTCTCTTCACCTTGTTTTGTTTTACTATTTATTTAAACCTGTATTTTATGTTGAATGAATTACAATTTTTTAATTTTTTTTTTTTTTGCTTGTTTATATGTTTTAAGATATCATTTGTAAAAAAAAAAATAGCTATCAAGTGTACTATACTAACCTCATTTAGTCTCTGGCTTAACACACGTCTAGTGCACATGCTTTATTATCTATTGACTTAATTATGTTATATATTGTGTTGTCTTTGCTAGTCCCAGTTGATTTAACCTTAACTTTTTATGCATTTAATAACTGGCGCATACACAACCATTGAACATGAGACATATCAGCCAATAAGAATGTGAGGAAAAACTTTAATCAATTAAACGTCGGTATACACAGCAAACTGAAATTATCTTCTGTAATGTTTGAAATGCCTTGTGGTATCCATAGTTGTTTGTTACTAACAAATTTTGTTTGTTTTATTGTCATTGACTATAATTAATGAAAATATGACAAACTAAATGGTAAATATTACATTTTTGACAATGTATTTGAGAAGTAAGTCTACAATAACATTCATGACAATAATACATTCAGAACCAAAGAAACATAGTACAAGCTCCACTTAAAATAGTTTAGTTTTATATTTCAAAATATACAATTGATTTAACATTGTTTTTAAATAAATCCTTAATAGAATAATTTTTAAAGACCTTACCTGCTCGAGCAAAAATGTTAGGCCAACTTCTATGAATAAAAAACAATCGATTTGAATAGAACTTTATTCACTCCGTTTTATTACAAATATTTTCTTTATATTATGTGTAATGTATGAATATATAAATCCATCCTAAATAGAATATATTTAATGTTAACCTTATGTAGTTGGTGGCTTTGGGCTTGAAAATGTAATTACTTTTAAAACTGATCTTTAAATATATTTAGTAGGCCTACAAGTATAATTAATAACTTATATAACACTTAACACATAGTTAGTGAGAAAAACTATTTAACATGAAGCTGAAAAATTAGTAGACTAGAATGCTTTAAAATAGTTTGGAAATGTGTATTTTTGGATCTTAGTTTCTTGGTGGTGGTGTCTACTTTTAGCTACTTAATAGTTGTAACTACTCACTTCGGTAGCAACATAGTCAAAGCTGCTATTCGCGCAATAGATTAGACTCCTGATGACGAGGAAATCAGGGTTCGATCCGAGTAGTGTGTATTGAGAGTGGTTTCCCACTCTCTCTCTCTCTCTCCACATAAATGTTGGTACACTTTCTCTAAATTCCATCTTCCTCGTCCCTAGCCTATTGGCTTATTACATAAGTGTATAACCCAAATGGGTAATAAGACGCAGTGATAAAAAAAGTTTGAATTATTTTATAGATTATGGATTGCACTCTTGTCACTCAAATATCTATTGTTGCAGAGGTTTCTTCCGGGGTGACTCACTCATCGGAACAGCCAATGTCAAACTACAGCCCTTGGAGAGCAAATGTATCATTCACGACTCTTTCGATGTAGGTATTATTTGGGCAACTGAATAGCATCACAAATATATAAAATGTGTAGGTTCCATAGTAGTCCAGTCACAAAGTGGATTTCCTGAAGGATACAAAGTGAACATGTCCATCACAAAATCTTCTTTAAAATATGAGTGACCTGGTGGTCTAGGGGTAAGGTGTCGGACTTCTATGCTGGGGTCCGGGGTTCAATCCTCGGTCCCAGCACAGATTTATCTGATCACCAAACCCTTCCTTCACCTCTGACAAGATGTGTATTAATCACAACTTGTGAATGTGTGGAATGCCAGGCCTCCACCGTGGTTTGGATTCCACGTTAAACTGTAGGTCCTCCATTTCATCTCACAATCATCCTACCATTACACATTAGTGTAAGTGCGTATAGCCCGAACGTATAGTAAGACGCTGTGCTAATAATAATGACCCTGATCACAAGACAATCTCTGGATAGCTCAGTGGTAAAGTATTGGCCTACTAAGCCAAAGGTCCAAAATTTGATTCCCGTGTGCAGGTCGTCATTTTTCACAGAGAGACCAACAGCTTATGGATAGGAAGAGGAGTGAAATAGGGACGCTGTTTGTCACCCAGTCTGTTCAACTTGAATGGCGAGTGGCTGGTTAGGGAAGCCTTAGTGGGTGGGATGTGGCAATTTCAGGATTGGAGGACGAATCATAAACACAATAAAATATGCAGATGATCTAGCATTGCTGGCCAAAAATAAAGACGAGTTGCAGGACTAATGGAGATAGGGAGAAGATATTTCATGGAGATCAACAATAAGAATTAAAAGTGATAGTGATTTCAAAAAATGACCTGCTGAAGATCATAATTGGAAATCAGGAGTTGGAAAACGTAGAGAATTTCAAGTACCTGGGAAGTTTTATTTTAAGATGAATTTCTCTAATAGATCAATACATAAACCATAAATAAATACAACCCTAATTTTTTAGAACATTTTTTTATTGTTAATCACACAAATTTGAATTTTCAAATAAATTTAAAATAATTGCTCTTTTTTTTAACTAGACAAATGGTGTTATTGAAAGACTTTATTAGCTATAAATTATATTCTAAAATTGAATATAATTAATTAAACTAGGAATTCGTGAGAAAATGGAAAATTCTTAGTACTCCAATTTTTTGGAGTTTTATAAAAAAAAATTGAGTCAGCTTCTGAATTTCGATTTGAACTTGAATTTTCAAATACTCGCACACCCCTAAGTTTATATTATTTTTGTCTTATGTATTTCTATCATTCTTTCCTGTCCCTTCCTCTAAATAATTGCATTTATACGTGACACCTGATTTAATTGACACCATGGACACTTATATTTCAGTTGGTGAATGGCCGTAAGCCTATTGGAGGTAAGCTGGAGGTGAAAGTTCGTATTCGCAACCCTATAGTTGTGAAACAAGTAGAGCAGGTAACAGAAAAATGGCTGGTCATTGACCACTTCTAGTGAACGGCTTCTTCTCTTCACAACATGTGGCTGTGAACGTTTGCCAACCAAGAACTGCAATGTAACTATAGACCAATATATTATTGTGGGGATGTGTGGTACAGTTGATAATGTAAACTATACTACTGTCATTTTTTCCACATACCTTTGTTGCTTATTTTATCATGTGTTGCCTATGCTGAAGTGGATAATCATCCGACACTTTTGAAAAATGAAGTATTTGTAAAATTATGTTTATCTCTCACAAAGTAATAGTAAATTTTATAGTAAAAATCTTGTAAATAGGGGTGTGCGAAGCTTCAAAAATGTTGACTTCACTTTGAATATTTGTTCACTTTAACTTGGATTTGAAAGTAAAATTCTGTATTTGACAACTAAGAGGCTTCATTCACCCGGATGAAATATTTTAAGGTAAAACACACATTTATATGTTGTTGTTTTTTTAATTTTCTGCTGTTATTTTCATCATAAATTAGTATTCACATAAAAAAATCTAAAATTATTAAATTACTTTTGTGATAACTTAATATATATTTATGATGAATATATTGATTTGTAGAATATAGCATTATTTAAACTTTATTTAATACCTAAATTTACATAGCTATAAAAACATAATATTCGTATTCAACATTAAACCTTTTTTTTAAATATTCACACTTTGATTCAGCTTTGTGAATGTTTCATATTATTTGATTCGACTTCGCTTTTAATTGAAAAATGGACTTTTGCACACCCTTAGTATCAAAACATTACTTGAACCAAAATAATATATTTTAATTAGGCTAAGCATTTTTGTTATTATTATCAATGGTGCAGAGACTTGAAAAAAATTTAATATATAAAAGTTAATCGTTGATCAAATATGTATTAACATAATTCACTTGTCCTTTTTCTTGAATCCTTGAGGAGATTCAAAGATTTGAACATAGTTGAATTTCCAATTTAATTTTTTCATATATGTTAATGGCAATATGTTTAATCCATGCATTCTATAAAATGCCTAGGTCTTTATAATTCCTAAGTGGTTTTAGCAAAGTATGAAATAAAATTAGTCTTACTGTTGTATTTCATACTTTTCATAGAAAAAGTTTTCAAGCTTCCTCTACTTTAAATAGGAATGTATATTTACCTTTGCACTAATTCATTAGTATCAAAGAATAGGAGGATCTTTCCCACACATTTATTAGAAAAACTGGTCATCAGAACTAAACAAAAGAGCATCACAAAACAGACATTATCAGATCATTGTCACTTAGCGGTTAATAAATCTAATTTTAAAATAAAAGTACGTTTTCATAAGTCCAAGATCACAAAAATATATTCTTAAGAAAAATGTTTAAATCTGGTTTATAGATTGGTTTGTGCTGATAACACAATTTATCTATTTTTATACTCTCAAAAGTTTTTAGAAGTTTATTATAGGCCTAGTAATTTGTTGAACAGTTATGTCAAATATATGCAATATAATTTTACATAAAATAAAGACATTTTCTAAACATGTGACAATATTAATGTACACTTTATGCATCAGACACCCAAAAGAAGTTGGAACCATTTTTGATTCAATTATATGATTTTTGAAGGGTTTTCATATTGCCTTTATAGACAATTATTTGTTTTATCAATGTTTGTTTTCGACATTTTAAATATTTTTGTTGTATATAAAAATACCTATCAACACACATATTGTAGAGTAATATGTGTGGTTTCTATCACAACTCCTTACTTATTCCAAATAAACATCTTGTAAGTTAAATATAGAAGATTTATAGTAGTGAAATGTATTGATTTTCATATTTTCAAAACTTTTAAAACCACTACTAGAAGCAAATGTGGTTTTGTAATATGTTATTCTTTTTTTATATATTTAATATATAAAACCTCTTAAAAAACACACAATATGGATTTACTTTACATTTTTTTCATTACGAATATACATTCTACCCACTTTTATTTATGTGTTTTTCTGCTAGCAATAAAATTGATCACCAATGTCTACTTCTAAGTATATTATTACTGAGCTCCTCACATGTGTATTTTAAGAGTCTATCTTACACCATGGATAACATTTAGCTTAGGTAGATAATAAGCTCAACCCAGACTTGATATTTCTGCGCAGTTTTCTATATTCTACTTTTAAAAAAAAGTATTACCAAGCCCAGTGAAACAGTTTTCTCATATTAAAAACAAATTTAAAAAATAATTATTCTAAAATTAAAAACTCACTCAATATCTTTTTTTGTCAAATACAAAATTCAGAAAACTGCACTTTAATCAAATTTATGGTTTGAGCATAATTTTATATATAATTTCCCTACTAATCAGCCGTAAGATGGGCTCTTAAATTAATTACATGCAGGAAAGCTTGCCACTTGCTTGAATCACTCTTTTTGACATGTTGTATCTTATATTTGCTTCTTGTTCATTAATTGGACATGCATGCGTTTACACACACACACACACACACACACAATAAACTCCTTTTGATCATTGGGGTACATTTTGTTTTTATAGAAGAAAGTACACAAAAGAGGGATAGAAATAAATAAAAGTGAACAAACATATTATGGTTTTTACAATGAAAAGAACACCACCATTCACACCTCACACTGCTGTCTTTGAATAATTGCATGTCACACACTCTCTCCCAATGAGTTGTGATAGAAAACAACATTAGCATAGAGGGGGGATCATGGGGGATCCATATATGTATAGGCTAAAAACCTTTATTGGCTTTAAGGTACCGTACAATTTTCTAGCGAACCCTCTCCCCCCCCTAAAAAAAATGAACTCTTTACCCCTTTGATTGAAACCTAGGTCAAGGGAGTTGGCGATAACGATCAATTTTCTTCAAGAGGCAGCTATTAACTCTTTGTCAACAGCAGTATTGTAAAGTGTTAATGAACTCTGTTCTACGTTTTATTGTAAAAGCCATATTGTTTTCGTTTCCTTTTACTTGTTTCTATCCATCCAATAAGCAGTATTAGAGCTATAAAACAAATTTCACTTAAAACATTGAAAACTATTAGTTTTTCAAGGATTTGAGTCTTGAATCTTAAACTTTCTCAGATCTTTGAATCTTGAATTTCCTTAAGGATTCAAGAGCCTACCCCTAAATTAAAGTAAAACACTATAACATGTTCAGAAACACTTCAATATGTCAATATTTCCATAGCATCTTCCTCAGAAAGTACTAAGACTACCTCAGGAAAATACAATGAAAGCATCAAAATATTGAATTGTTTGTAAATATATGTTGGGGTTTTTACTTTTATTTGTGCTTTATTTTATACAATTCTTATATATTTATTTAATTACTTATTATAACTTTATTTTGTGTGTATAACCCGAACGGGTAGTAAGACGCGATGCTAATAATAATATAATTATATTTTGCATAGTTCACTTTATTTTATACATTCAATCCCTCTTTATTTAAGCCTACCTTCTTCCTTATAATACTAGATCACAAATAATTAAGAGGGTGAACATTTGCAGTATTAGATCAAAAAAAAGTCTTTGTTTTGATATGATAAAGATTGAACATTCCTGTTGTACCATAGTAGCTAATACCAGAAAACAACACATTTACTTTGTAATCAGCTAGGATTTAAAATTAACTTTATTTATATGATTTAAGCTATGTGTTATTCACTGGTGAATTTATACAAATAGAAATGTGCCAACATTAATAAGCATAGCATAATGACTTGTTACCTTATGATTTACAAAACATCTTTCCTCTTTCCCTAGGTGGGCTTTCTTCATCAAATTTATTCTTAGTAGTTTATTTTTCCTTTTTCTTTAGTTTTATCAATTTCCTTTATTATAAAATTATCTAGCCATTGGGCCACCTCATTTTTGAATCAAAACCTAAACTCTGAAACTCTGGATTTTCATTTTATGATAGTTAATTTGATTTAAATATGGTGCTCGAATAAAATAATGTAAGTCATTTATTTCATATTTAAATTACCAATCGATGCTGTTAAGAATATTGTATCCTATTAGATGTTGGCCACAATTTGATATATGTGTAGACCAGATATCTGCAAAGCAGGCTTTTTGAATTTGAATTGAATCAAAGCCAATATTATTTGCAAATTTTGAATAACTATCAAAGCATATTCTAGTTAGTTATGTTAAAATTATGATGATGTTTAAAAAGAGTTACGCGATATAAAAGAAAAAATATCAAATCAGTTTTTGACATTAGTTCTATAAGTTACCATATATAAATCTAAGCTCTTCAGCATGTTCATGCAATAATAGTTCACCAAAGCTAGGCAGTAAACGTACCACCATCTGTCGTGCCGATTATTAACTATTTCGATATATATCTTTAGTTCTAAAGTTAACACAGTTGTCCAAGGGTGTGATAATAGTTTATGTGAAGGTTTTATAAAGTATTATTTTGGTAAAATAAAAAAAGTGGCTTATTCTCTGGTCAGTATGGTAATTATTAATAAGCATTTACTTTACCTCACAAGAATTAATATTCAAATATATTAACCTGTTTTAGGTACTTTGTGGGATTTGCAACCACCTAAAACCTCATAAGCTCTTTTCTAGTTTGATTTGATTCAAGTTATCAAATTTAATAATATAAAATTTGAATTGATATCAACATTATCAAAGCTTCGCAGGCTTCTAGTGTATACTCCAGCTTTCTAATTTTTTATCGCAAAACCATTACCATTTTGAACTTTTTTTTAAATGTGTGATGGAGATAAAGTATGTAGGGAAAAGATCACAAGGGAAGCTAATAAAGAGATGGGAGGAGCAGATAACTAAAAGTATGCTAATGAGAGTAGAATAGAAACAAAGAAGGAAGAAAGGTGAAATGATAGAGGAAGATGGAGGCATTTCACTAAACTGACTCGGCCACAGGCTGGAAAAGTTGATGATTGTGACCACATAACAATACTAAATCTTTATGAAATGTTATTCACTGTACACTGGCTGTGATAACAAAACCCCAATTTGCTCCCTCTTTATTTTATTCCCCTCTGATATTTTAAAATATAAAGTTGAAAGCTGGCCTTTCAACAAAATATATTAAAGTTTGGTAAAAAATGTATATATTTATTTTAGAGTTATATGTAGGGTGTAGGCAGGTATATAGTATGAGTGTTTATTATTTAAAGCAACAGTTGTCATAACTTCGATTAAAAATGTGATGGCAAAAAAAAAATCTTGGAAATGGTGCTTACTGAACACTGTCTTATAGAATTGTGTAGTATTTTAATAGTTTCAAACAAACTTTTGTTCTTTGTTTTAGTGATTATCCTTTATTATATACATATAAAATGTATTCCTAAGATTGATATACCCCTAACACATGTGACATACAAACACAAATATAATAGATATATCTATAAGAAAAACCTCTTTTCGCTTTATGAGGTAATTGTATTATATTTGGAAGAAGGTACAGGAAAGGTGGATAAAAACATATAAAATGGGACACAAACACAATATGGCTTTTACATTGAAAAGAAGAACACAGTTCACACTTTACACTGCTGTCACTGACCAAAGAGGTAATGGTTGCCTCTTAGAGAAAATAGATAGTCACCTCCCAATCCCCTGACCCAGGTTTAATTCTATCTATACTCCTCCCTGATGAGTTCCGAAAAAAAGGAAACCTATGTCGGGGAATTGGGCGGTGATAATCTCTTTGTACAATGGTAGCAGTGTAAAGTGTGAACTGTGTTCTTCTTTTCAGTGTAAAAACCATATTGTGTTTGTGTCCCCTTTTATATGTTTTTATCCACCTTTCCTGTACCTTCTTCCAAATATAATACAAATGTAATAAATAATTATTTGGTTGTCTATGGGAGGACACACTGAACTCTAATTAAAATTAAAAACTAGCTCCAAATAGCTCTTTAAGTATCCAATTTTTAAAAATGGCAGGTGAGGGCCACTCTTAATAGCATCTATGGGTATCCACCTTTCAACATCCCAACCCCTTACCCTACACAAAAAAAAATTTTTGTCACCAATAACTGCTTAATATGTGGGTATCACTAAGGGCCATCAAGGATCATTTAAAAGAGCTAATTTTAAACATGATTTCTCTAGAGAAAGGACACAAATATCCATCTGTGAGTCAAATTGGCTGGCTCCACGAAACTATGTTCAGGTATGGTTCAACCCCCTCTTCACATAATACTACCTCACAACGATATTACGCTGACTGCCCAATACCACTCCTATGGTCCCTTTATGACTAACATGTTAAAAGTGAGTTGTTTAACAACTTGCACATTTGGAAGTGCTTTCATCATTGAACATTGACACTAGCGAACCCCAGTGTTGGACTCACCCTGGCTCAAAGAGCACAACCAAACTTCTGTAAGGCTGAGAATCCGGTATATCCTTATATGTGACCAAGTTTTATAATTTTTACTCTTTATTATTTCAAAATATTCTATTTCAAGATTCATAATTTTATACCAGTTAATCAAAAAATGTAAGCTAAAATGATTTTGTGGCTTCTTTTTTTTTTATCTTACTACCCATTTCGGCTACCTGGATATATTTGGTAACCTATTTTCTCTTTACCACTAAACAATTGTTTTGTTTTTCTTTACTGTGTTAACCTTGGTGCTGTCTATAAGATAAACAAATTAATGAACCAAATCCATCTCCATTTATATCAGATTGGTTTTAAATACATCAATAACTGGTTTTTGATATTCAACAGGAAAAAGACTTGACAAATTGCCAAATATTTGTACACCTACTTGACTATGTTATGTCAAGGAAATGTCAAAGTTGGGATCTTAAATTTTTTTTACTAAACACAATATTTAATTTTGTTTCTTTACAAGTGCCTTTTTGTATTTTGACATAATTTATAAAGCTACCAATTTTTTTTTGTACAATATTGAGTAAAATTTTAATTATAAATCTATAGTAAATAAGTTGTATTCAAATATATATTGTTTGTATGTTTCAAAATCTTTGCTTATGAATTCAAGGATGTAGTAGAAAATGCTTTACTATTGCTAACTTTGTGAAATATTTAATAAACTATATTTGAATAATCATGAAAAAAAAATACTTTTTTATTATTGTTTTTATGAATAATTATTTAATTCTATGGACATTATGTGCTACAAACAACACAGCTTATAAATATAACGTATCACAATATTATATTCCTTGCAAATTTATTGTGTACAGGCATTGTAGCATTTGTATCATATTAAATCAATATTGTTTTTGTTTTTTTAATTCATTTCCAAATCTTCATTTGCATACAAATTTTGAACCCTAATCTTAGATAACAGTATAAGCTCAAGTATTTAACTTTCCAAGCAGTAAATTAATGGTCTAGCGTCTGGTTTTTAGGTTTCGCCTATAATCATGTCGATCTAAATCAATAATAGGTATCATAATAGTTCTAAAAAAAAAGGTCTGCTAAGAATTTAAAAAATATATATATCTCAAATATTATTATTTCTGTTCCATATTGTGTACAATATATAGTGTTTTACAACATTATCTTCATTAAACTTTTATTTAATAAATTAACTCATTTGTTTCATCTGCTTAGACATGCTACTAAAATCTTAACATGATCTACTCTTTTCAATCTACACCTATGATTGGTTGACCTCGTTATGATTACATTAATGATGTGTTTAAAATAGTACACATAATTTAAAAATACAAAGAAAAGGTTTAATGTTATACTAAAATGGGTGGAGAATGAAATATTGTGTTAAAAAGAGGTGATTAAAAGGTTTGGGAAAACATCAAGTAATCACAATATTGTTTATATTGAATCAAAGTAAAATCTAAAATCAAACCCCCTCCCTAAACTTGGCCCAAAAAGAAAAGAAAATGGCCGAAGTGAAATTTGAGCAGGGTGACCAGATGTTCTCCTTTTTTCCCGGATATGTCCAATATTTCAACTCTCTCCAGTGTCTGGTAGGAATTTTCAAAAATTCAAAAATGTTCTCTATTTTACAAAACAAATAAATTACTCTTTTTTTTGTGTGTTAATTGTCCAAGTCAGCAGTTCTCAAACCCAACTAACAACGAAGAAATGTGTTTGATGGAACTAGCTTGCGATGGAGGTTTGAAAATGGTATTTACCAAATTAGAGTCAGGTAAATTTTGGCTAAAGGCTAAATATGAATATCCATTTCTGTCCAGAAAAGTATCGTTGTTTCTAATTCTATTCGCAACCATCTATTTTTGCGGAACTGTATTTTCCGCTAGGATGAACGTCAAAAATAAATTTCGTAACAAATTGGAACTTGACTCAAATTTGTGCTTAAAATTAAATACAACTGAACCTGAAATCTCCTCACTTGTTTAAAGTATTCAGCACCATCCTTCTCATTAGACTTAAGGAATTTTGTAACTTTTTGATATTATTATTAGCACCGCGTCTTACTACCCGTTCGGGTTATACGCACTTAGCTAATGTGTAATGGTAGGGTGATTGTGAGATGAAATGAAGGACCTACAGTTTAACGTGGAATCCGAACCACGGTGGAGACCTGGCATTCCTTTTTTTTTATAAATAAATAACAGATTATTTCAAAAACAGTTGTGATTTGTTGTTGCTTTATCATTCCAAGACATAGCTCTATCCTAGTGACATTTTTAATAGTTCATTGGTACGCGATTGATCTTTAATACAAATTAGTGCTACTAAAAACAAAGTTGAGAACCCTGGTCTAAGTGATTTTGTACAGGTACATTTTGAACGTTTATTTTGTAACATCCTACATTTTTCTTGATGTTTTGCATTTTGGGAATCCTTAAGTTCCTTTGCGTCAAAGGCGTCTGGTCACCCTGAATTTGAGCTAAAACCAAACTTTCAAACCAAATTGGGCCTAAACCATAAGGAATGTGTTTGTGTGCATCACGTCTGACAACCCATTCATGCTATCAATAAATTTGCATTGGTGGGGTGGGAATGAGAGAGTTAGAATTTAAAGAAAATGCACCCGACATTTATATATAAGAAGAGTGGGAAACCATTTGGGAAAAAACACTATCACTACATATGAATTGATATTTTAACCATTATCTTCCCATCACTGATGATCCAGCCTAGTGAAAGACCGAAGCATTAGACCATGCGAGTCATAAAGAATTGAAATGTTTGACGGAATTGATACAATAACAGGGAGTTTATAGCACATTAAAGCCATATAAATATCATGAATTAAGTTTAATGGCCATGAATATTGCTAGGCAAGGTCAACATACCAGCTAGAAACATTTATATTTTTTTAGACATTTCAACATGCCCATATAAGCTTGTATCATTTTCTTTTAATATTTTTAGCACTGTACCTTACTACCTGTTCAGGTTATATGCGTATGTACTAACTATAAGAATGAGAAGGATGAGTAAGGTTGAATCTAGATTAAGTGTACCCACATTTTCATGAAGGAAGAGTGGAAAACCACTTGGGGAAAAAACCCACCTGACCAAGATTTGAACTTTGTCTCATTATCATCAGTGGTCTAGTCTATTACGAGAGTGACGCCCTAGAACATGCGGCCACTGAAGCAGGTTGGATATTATTCAACACTGGCATTAATAATGGAGAAAATAAGTTAATCATAACTGTGACATTCTTAGTTTATTACTTTTAAGTGACATGTAATGTAATATTGCTTTCAATCAATTCATATATAAATAACTGTATTAAAAATAATATAGTAATTTTAAAAATTTCATAAATATGGGTTTATTTAAATCTGAAGGTAAATTGCTTCACTTTACAAAGGCAATTTTCTTGATGTTTTAATGAGTAGGCCGACTAAATGTCTTATAGGGTTTACGAGTTGAACCAATTAATTCTAGTGTCTCTCTAACCTGCTCCAGTGGCTGAATGGTCTAAGTTGTCACTCTTGTGTTAGACTGGCCTGCTGATGACAGGGAGATCAGGGTACGAATCTCGGTCCACTGAGGGTAGTTTTTCCTAAAATAGTTTCCCATTCTTTCCAAGCAAATGCAGGTAGATTACCTCTAAAATTCTTCCGTCCTCATTCTTACCTCATTAGAGTAACTATTATTTATGCATATAATCTGAACAGGTAGTAAACCTCGATGATACAAAGTGTCTCTAAGGTTTACAGCCAATCGGATCATATGACACAAAGGTATGAAACCAGAAACCAAGATAAATAGGTTAGGGTCAGAAGGTAGTGGTATTTTATTGTTTTTGGTGGCTCAATATTAGCCCATACCAATTTTTTTTTAGATCCGATCATGTTGACCTTAAATGTGGATAATATTATAACAGTATGGTCTTGCTAATCCAAACCTGGAGGTGTCAAGGATGTTCGGATATCAAGGGATGATAAAAAAACTCAAAAATGCAATAAATTCATGAAAAAAACGCCAGCACACTAGCAATATGAAACATCAACTGCAGGTTGTTGCGTTAAGATAAAGAGAAAACACCATTGGGACCCTGATTGGAGTTAGGATAAGACTAGTAGCAGTAGAGGAGGTTAGGATCACTGCGTCTTTTGGACTAGCATGGGTTTAGATTAACAAGACTGTGCTGTATTTTTATTGAAAAATAAATATGGGTTCACTACATCTCACAACCTGTTTAGGTTAATAACATTTAGTGATATTTCCTAAAAGCTTGTATGTAGGCCACAACCAAGCTGCCTGCACTATCTGGTATAAATCCCATGTACTAGAGTAGTTCAGAAAGTGTTATCTATCCCTGTTGCCTTCCACACTGAATTTCTATGAGCGAGTACAAAAGAGCCTATCAATTTTGCCAGGAAAGGTATTTTCATATACTTTCTAGGGTTACTTTACACACCACAATCAACATGGGACCGAAGGCTCTACTTCCCCTACTGAAGGAATTTGTGTTACAGGCTTTTATCGCTCAAGAGAAATCCATCAACCTCGGTAAGTGGTTGCTATAACACAATATAAGATTAGTGCTACTTAATATTTTTTGACTTTTACACTGGGTGTTATCAGAAGTGTTGTGTCTGGGGAGGTCCCTAGTTCTTATCAATGTCTACCACTTGTCTTAATGAGTTGGGCCTATACAGCTGTCAACATGATAATATGTGTGTGTGTGTGTATAGGCTTAGATTCAGCCTGATCTTGTTTAAGTGTACTTTAGATATTACACCATTCAGAAAAGAAAATCATCTATTATAGACTGACCAGCTACAGTAATATGATGCAATTCAGAAAGTTTTGGCATACACCAGAGAGCACCCTTTTCACTTAAACAAAAATGTACTAAAATGGGGGATTCTTTCTTAATCAAGAAATGAAAAGAATTAACAGAAAAGTCTAAACTAAAATAGATGGAACTTCACAGCTAGTTAGGGAAATGGATTCAAAACTTCCCTCCAATCCTTGGATATATAGTGACATGCAGCAGTGAAGGAAATGGCTCTTTGTCGAAGTCACTAATGTAACCATACCGGTAAGAGTCGGTAGACCCTCCTTTTTTTTTTGTATGTCACAATGGATGTTGAGAATTAGTTTTATCGTATGTCACAATGGATGTTGAGAATTAGTTTTTATCGTATGTCACAATGGATGTTGAGAATTAATTTTTATCGTATGTCACAATGGATGTTGAGAATGAGTTTGTTTTTTTTGCATATGGGCTATCCAGAACAACGAGAAGGTTTTGTACCCAGTTTAGTATGTGAAAACACTTGATTATGTTCATTATATTTTGTGTTTGACAAGAGTAAGTCCAGAGTATTTTCCTGTCAAGTGTCGAATCCACGTGGGGGGGGGGGGGGGGGGGAGGACATTTCCTCCCTTAAATTGGTCAAGCGACGGACGGAAGAATTGGAACATAGCTGAAATAAACTCATCTGAGTGGATCGATAGAAAAGGCGGCTAACCGGGCTAATGGCACAAGAATTTACAATAGAACAGAAAAATTCAGATTGAGGTGTTGCAAAGATTGTTAAGGGTAACCGGTAGTGTCATTGTTGTGTCTAATCAAGACATGGCTGAGTACAACAATGTTGGAAAGCAGACTTGTTTGTTTGCCTCTTCCACATGTACACAATTATATAATTCTAGAGTACAACAAGTAATTGAGCTGTTTTCCAAAACTAGCAAACATGGAATGATCATGTAAATAACTTGTAGCATACATATTAAGAAAAATTATAGATGATTTAGTTTATTTATATTTCAATTTATTTCTACATTTTTTTTCCAGGAGACCAGGATTACCTTAAAACACCACTTTTGAGGGTTAAATTTGAAGAAAGAAAAATATTCTAAACTGCGGGGTATTCCATAGCCCACAAACCCTGCGTCAAGAGTTTCTCCCAAAAAAAATTGCTCCTTGGATCTTCACCTCTCCCTGTTGTATTAATTATTGCTGTCCAATTTTGAAAATTACGAATAAAAAAGAAATTGCAGCAAGAGTTTATATGATTTAACTATATTATTTGTGATAATTTATAGGTATTGATAATAATCAAAAGTGACATCTGCAAATCACATGACTTGACGTACAAATACATGAAAGTATATCTAGTAATTTTTTTAGACCTCAGATAAGGTTCTTCCCTTAAAACTTTAACTCTAACTGTCCCTTAGTTGTTTAAAAAAATCTCTCATTTTCAATTGTAATCAATGGTAGCACAGGGTATTAGAAGTAACATTTAATTTGCCTGCCCACCGTTGGGTGCGGGTTAACTTAGTGTCCAAGATTCATCAGTTTCACAATATATTGAATGAAGTCATTAGTAAAAAAAAAAACAAGTTATTAAAGGCATAACCGCATCACTGTTCGAATAGTCTTACCTCATGTTAGACTGAATTGCTGATGACGAGGAAATGTATGTTAAATTCCATCCACGTAAATGCAAGTATATTTCCTCTATAACTCTACCTCACTAATACCCACTTCAATGGCCGTATAGTTTAAGGCGTTACTCTCGTGATAAACTGGCCTGTCGATGACGGAGAGTCCGGGGTTTGAATTATGGTCGTGCCAACTGAGGGTGGTTTTCCAAAATGGTTTCCCACTCTTCTTACACGCAAATGCGGGTATATCTCCTCTAAAATGCTTCCTTCATCATCCCTACCACATTAGAGTAATTATATGTCCGTATAGCCTGAACAGGTAGTAAGATGCGGTGATTTAAAAAACTTAACTCATCCTTACCGGTATTTCCTTAGCGTAATTAATTTATGTGTATAACCCGAATGCGTAATGGGGATAAACAAAATACTAAAGGTATGTGAAGTTTGCTAGGAGGTTCGGTTTGAAAGGTAGACAGGTTTCACCTGACGTATGCTGTGTTGTTGTGACGTCATCAGACACACACACACACGCACACCACCTAAACATGTGTGAAAGAATCAGGTTCCGTTACAGGGGTACACAAACAAACGTTCTTCTCAATGTTTCGGTGGAGACGTGCCTACTGCCTAGTGAGTTTCAACCAAACATCGGTTTATTTTCATCCTCTTCTTGTTCTACAATTGCAGGCTCTACATCCTTAAAAGGTGACCTGGTGGTCTAGGGGTAAGGTGTCAGACTTCTGTGCTGGCGACCGGGGTTCAATCCTCGGTCCCGGCACAGATTTATCTGATTACCAAACCCTTCCTTCACCTCTGACAAGACATCTTGTGAATGTGGGGAATGCCAGGCCGCCACCGTGGTTCGGATTCCACGTTAAACTGTAGGTCCTTCATTTCATCTCACAATCACCCTACCATTACACATTCGCGTAAGTGTGAATAACCCGAACGGGTAGTAAGACGCGGTGCTAATAATAATAATAATACATCCTTAAAGCCAATTAATATCTAGCGATAGACACACACCAAGTAAGATCACGACACATATTCATCAAGGTTAGATTTGACGTGACCCGCATCTTATTACCCTCATCCGAGATATCCGCATATTTACACACAAAGGGAAGGGGATGAGGTAGGAAATGAAGCAGCATTCGCTTGAAGGGAACAATTTAGGAAAAAAAAAAAACATTTTTGCACACCCAGTTGGTAGTCTTCCCAACCCCTTACCGCATCTTAAAACCCATCCGGACTACACGCACTAATTTTTTTTAGCACCGCGTCTTATTACCCGTACGGTTTATACGCCAGAGTACTAATTACTCTAATTTGTAATGGATTATGAAGGTAGAATTTAGATTAAATGCACCCACATTTGCGTGGAGGGATAGTGGGGGAAAAAAACACCTTCAGTTCATCCAACCGGGATCTAACCCCAGTTCAGCAGTCTTGTCTAGTTTATAGCGAGAAATGACGCCGTAAACTATGCGTCCACCGAGGTGGGTTATACGCAATTTAATTACGCTAATGTTGTATGGATGAAGAAAGTATAATATGCCGGGAAGAAGAGAGGGTAAACCATTAATGAAAAGAGCTTCCTCACTAGACTCTGTTAGGATTCGAACATCGACCTCTCTGTCATTGGCAGACCAGATCAAACGATGTTGACGCCTTAGCCTACGGGACCACCGATTTGGGAGCTCGTTTGATAAAAACATATTTCGACTATAAGAACTATTATTTAGAGTTTAGACTATAGGTATTTTTAGCACCGCGTCTTACCACCAGTTTGGGCTATACGTATATGTACTAATTACACTAATGTGTTAGGGATTCGGGAGATTTAATTTAAAGGTAGTATACCCGCACTTGCATGGAGGGAGAGTGGAAAACAGTTTTGGAAAAACCTCCACCAACTCATCCGGCCAGGATTCGAACCCTAATCTTCCCATCATCGTTGATCCAGTCCATCGTGAGAGTGACGCCTTAGACCATTCAAACACCGAAGCGGGTAACGGTTTTTAAAATGTAAACCAATCCTATTGCTAAACGGTATCTTAGTAAAGGCCACACATTTAGCCAAAATTTTTATAATATATATTAGGAGTTTGGTAGTAAGAAACGTCTAGAAAATATCAACATCTTTTGTTGTCAACATTTCTTTATTGTTGGTATTATTTCACAGGTTTTAATAATTTTAATAAAAATGACAGTTGCAGATCTCTTGATCTGACGTATGAATATGTGAAAATCGTTTTTAGTAAGTTTTATAACAGCCGACCAAAAAAAAAGTAGTTTTCTTTCTTATTGGATTTGAGCCGTGTCAGAGGAGCTAGAGCGCTCCATTGGCCCACGTCACAACTATGAACTATTTTGTGATCGTCCTCCAACTAAATGACGATTGTTTTTTTATAGTAGAAGTGGCCTTGATTTTATTAAAATAAGAGACAGAGCGCGCGCGTGGGTCCTCCCTCAGCTGTGCTACGCGTGGCGGCATTGAACTCTTTTTCCACACGACTTCACAGCCCACAGTGGCGTACTCAGAGGGAGTTAGCGGGAGAACCACATCATGCCGGGATCACGATCAAGATCAATTTAACGTTCACTTAAACTTAACGAGTTGTACAGGGGAGAACTTGAAAACTACCACGTGTTCTAACTAACCAACCATGTTGCGGGTGACGTCAACAGGACTATTTAGTACTTCATTCATTTGTTTGTTTATGGTATGCAGTCGAATTTTTCAACACACTTTTTTTTCTACGTTTCGCAAACTCTAAAACGTCGTAGAATCTTGTTACACTTTATTTTGTGTATCCAGTAAGCTTCTACTGCAAGTACTTGTAACTCAAACATCCCTAAACGCTTGGGTTTCATTTTAATGAACAATTTGTTTTCATATAGTCCAAATCCATTGTCTGTATTTGATCGAGTTGTTAAGTTACGTGAATTCTGATCACACACTAATTTATTTACGTAACTCACGTGAACATTAAGTGAACCTTAAGTGAACGTTCGTTACGTTATGTGAACGTTAATTTGTTCGTGATCCCGTCATCAAGGTCGTGTACCTTTGTTCAGAATTGTAGATTTAATTGATGTATGCTTTAATTTAGTTTATCAATTCACAACAAAGCGGCATAACTGAGGTTGATGGCACACAAGGCAATAAAAAAAATGTTGTTCTTGAAATCTGGTCTTTAAAATTTGGTTACGCGTTATAATACCGGTTTCAAAATAGTCAAAACAAAATACACTTTTATTGTTAGAAAAAAAACGAAACCTGTATTGTTGATGATTTTGTAAATAAATTTGGTGCGCTCACCTGCCTCAACCCAGTTTCGCCACTGCTTCACATCAGTGCAGTGACGTGTAGTGTTGCCATGGTAAGTAGAGCTTATTAAAGTTGTACCTGGGATATGTTTTCACTAGCTTGGTTCCCATTTGACCAACAAAATATATACCCCATCTACGGTATGAGTGTAGCTTAGTGACAGCTAGTAAAAGATAGCCAATGGCTTGTACAGTTTTAACAAGATCTGCTTCCCTTGCAATATTTTACGACACGCCACTGAAGCTACCCCATCTACTATAACGTATCCATTCGCCAAACCATATGATCCGCAAGACCACGTATTGAATGTTTATCACTTTTGTCCAACAAAACAGTCACAACATTATTATTATTATTATTATTATTATTATTATTATTAGCACCGCGTATTACTACCCGTTCGGTTTATACGCACTTACGCTAATGTGTAATGGTAGAGTGATTGTGAGATGAAATGAAGGACCTACAGTTTAACGTGGAATCCGAACCACGGTGGAGGCCTGGCATTTCCCACATTCACAAGATGTCTTGTCAGAGGTGAAGGAAGGGTTTGGAAATCAGATAAATCTGTGTCGGGACCGAGGATTGAACCCCGGCCACCAGCACAGAAGTCTGACACCTTACCCCTAGACCACAGGTCACCGTCAGTCACAACAAACATTTTGTTTTTAACTATGTTTTTCTTTAAACTGATTATACATATTCTGCTGGCTATCAGCTACCTCCACTCCTACAGCGAATGGACTTTAGGCTGTGCTTTACATCCCTCACATAACATATGGGAATTGATGTTTGTTGAGCATAGAACAGCTAGAGGAATTAGCACCCCTGTTGGTAGTGAGCATAAAGACAATATTAATTACCGTAGGAATGAATATTACAGTTTTCTCAGACAACGAAACAATGTTTTCTAATATAAATACAGTAAACTAAATGAGTATGATGAATTAAATAGCTAATTAGTAAGAGCAGAGGTCAGCAACCTACGGCGCACGTGCCAAGAGTGGCACGTGGAACTATTTTCAACGGCATGTTGAGTGATTTGAATAGAAATAATATATATTAATTATTTTAAATTAAAACCACTGATGTGTGTAATAATGTTATTATTAACGCGTTTTAGGTTTCAACGATTCAGCTGTTTTGTTTCAAAATTTCAAAATAATATCTTCAGGACTTAAGTTTTGCAAAACACAATTCATTTATAAGTTTTGTTTTATTCTGATTTATCTGATTAGTATTAAAATAAATATTCAAGAAACAGTAGTAATTTAATCTGTTAGATTTAGAAACATGACACATTTTTATTTTAAAATTTGTTTTAATAGTTGTACTAGTTAACTATTATAAAAATATAAAAGATTTGGCTGGGCTTAGGTTGGTTGGCACGCTGAGCGACTTTCCAATGTTACCTCGGCACAGCACTATTAAAAGGTTGTCGATCCCTGGGTTAGAGCATTGATGTACTAAGTCAAAGGGCTCGATTCCCTTGCCCAAGTGTCATTTTTCAATTTAAGAATATAAATCAGTTTGATATGGCAAAATGTATTAAAAATATTATTTCTAGCGTATGGATGTTGGGGTATGGTGGGCGATTGTAACACCCCCCCCCCCCTAACCTACTGATATAGTTACGCCACTTAGTTGACAAAATGTTTAATTGCCCTTGTTTTGAGCACCCTGTATTAATTGCCTTGTTTTCTCACCATTCCTAAATTGATCATCCGCAAAAAGAGAACCCAAGCTATACCTTTATTTTCTTACGAGAGACATTTGTAGCTCTTTTTCAGAAAATACAAACTTATTTTTTGCGGTCAATATTAATAACGTTTTACTATATTATTCATGTTTATTTTATGAGTGTTAATAATATCTATCAAAAGTGACATCTGAAGATCACATTACTTGAAATATGAATACGAGAACGTTGATCTAGTGATTTTTGTAACTGTCAGATATGTCCATTCGTAGGAAAGTTGTGTTGTAGCTATGAAACTCTGCTTCATATGCGAACATACTCACAGATCACGCGTGAAACGTACCTTAAAAACTACGCGTGAATACTGGTGATCAGATTTGATGACGAAATTTTTGTATACATCACAGACAATGCTCATTTGCGCATCAACTTTGTTCATGAGATCTTGGCTGTAGAAATGTATATTTTATGTTATTTTCGATTTCATTTTTGGTCATTTGAGATAATTATGTAGTATTTTATTATTTTGTTACCGTTTTTAGTTGGGTTTTTTTAGCATCACGTCTTACTACCCGTTCGGATTATACGCTTTTATATACTAATTGGGTGACCTGGCGGTCTAGGGGTAAGGTGTCAGACTTCTGTGCTGGCGGCCGGGGTTCAATCCTCGGTCCCGGCACAGATTTATCTGATTACCAAACCCTTCCTTCACCTCTGACAAGATATCTTGTGAATGTGAGGAATACCAGGCCTCCACCGTGGTTCGGATTCCACGTTAAACTGTAGGTCCTTCATTTCATCTCACAATCACCCTACCATTACCCTATGAGCGTAAGTGCGTATAACCGAACGGGTAGTAAGACGCGGTGCTAATAATAATAATTATATACTATTTTTATTTATTATTATCACGCGTTTATACGTTGGTTACGCATTACCTAATGTGTATGGTAGGTGATTGTGATGAATGAAGGACTACAGTTTAATGGAATCCACACGTGAGGCTGCATTCCACATCACAATATTTTCAGAGTGAAGAGGTTTATATACTAATTATGTTAATGGTGTAGGATTAGGGTATATATGAATAGGAAATGTACCAGAATTTGAGTGGAGGGAGAATGGAAAGCCTTTCTGTGGGAAAACCATCCTCAGTACATCCGATGTCGATTCGAACCTCGATCTCCTCGGCATCGGCAGTCTAGCATATAGCGAGCGTAGCGCATTAGACCATCCAGCCAGCCACCGAAGCGGGTCAACAAATAAATCATATTCTAAAATCTCCTGGTGGAACGTTAGATAACTATGACCGAGTCAAGGCTCGCGGAGCACAGTTTTAGAAACGCTAGACTTGATCCTGATATAATTAGTCCATTCGTCCATCCATCATTGCTACTTAATGTATTAATCACCCCTTAGAAAAGTATTAATTGTAACAACTGCTGAGAATCTGTCTGGTCTCAAGTGTCCATTGTCTTCCACTACAGGTATCACGTGACGTGCACGCAGTCTTCACCTGACAATATCATCGTTCCCATCTTGTATTTAGTGTCGCGCACTCTCTAACACTTCCGCTCAACCTGGCCTTCGACGCGATATTAATACACGTGGCGCACATATAGCACGCAATTCGAGAATTGGTCACAGAACCTAGGACGCTAAAGTTCCAGGAGCGCTTTCCAACTACAGTAAACGATATTTTTTTAGTGTTAAAAATTTATTATTTAATTAAATGAGCTAATTATTATCTCTCTAAATTAAATAAATATTAGAATATAGTGGTTTTTTTTTTTAAAAAAGATTGATTAACAACACAATCATATCTATTGTGTTCGGTCTTTAGTCTAGTGGTCCGTGGTTCGATTCCCGGCAGTATCACAGCTATTTTTCTCGAGGGGGGATTGTCCCTATGGTTGCCATGATCAGGATAGTTAGGAATAAGTTAGGTTCAAGACTTTAACTGGCAACACATAGACATAACATCGGGCTGAAGTAACCGCACCTACAAAGTGGCCCATCCTTCCTCAGAAGACGGTTACATATCCGCCATTGCTAGTAGAACACCAACCGGCCCCCTGGTGTAGTTGGTCAGTGCACCCAGCAACGAACCTAGGGGTCCTGAGCTCGGTTCCCAGCTGGTGCTGTGGGTATTTTTCCTGAAAGGGGAATTACCCCAACGGTCACCAGGGTTTGGTTAGTTAGGTTTAAGTGTTTCCACAGGTTCCACACCCTCATATTCACTATCACCATCATCTCAAAGAGCCTCCACGGAAAGGATGTAATCGTACGATTAGTACATTCGGGCGTCCCTTGGGCAAAGGTATATTAATACTGGCTAATATTTCCACCACTGAGTTACAAAGGAGGTATCACAGGTGCGCAATATTATTATTATTATCAACTGGTGACACGCTAAAAACAATTTATAGTTTATCATTTTATGACATCGAAATCACTTTATCGCCGAACACTTATAGTATTTAATTAAAAGCTTCCAAAAATATTAAGAGAAAAAGAAGGGAAAGCAGAGATAATATTTTTTCAAACATTTTCCAAGGGGAAACGGGAAACTACTTTTTTTTATTTATTTACATTTTTTTTTTTTACTTTTCTTACGTTTGCCCGATGCTTTGGCACCCTATCATTATTATGTTGCGTCACTCAGGGGGTGCGGTCTCTTTATATTATACAGAATATAACTGGGGTGCAAATTTTAAGTTTCGTCTAGGGTGCATGAAACCCTTACGCAGACCCTGCGTCTTACCACTATTTATTTTTTATTATTCTACTCATCACAGTGTCTCACGACCTGTTCAGGTTAATCACAAATATAATAATTATTATAATTCGGTAGGGATGAGGAAGGAAGGTTTAAGAGGTAATCTACCTGCATTTGCGTGGAAGGAGAGTGAGAAACTATTTAGGCATAACCACCCTCAGTTGATCCTACCAGAAATTGAACCCTGATCTCACTGTCTTCACCAGACCAGTCCAACATGACAGTGACACCTATGATTATATTACTATTATTATTATTACTACTATTAGCACTGCGTCTTACTACCCGTTCAGGTTATACGCACTTAGCTAATGTGTAACAGTAGGGTGATTGTGAGATGAAATGGAGGACCTACAGTTTAACGTGGGATCCGAACCACGGTGGTGGCCTGGCATTCCCCACATTCACAAGATGTCTTGTCAGAGGTGAAGGAAGGGTTTGGTAATCAGATAAATCTGTGCCGGGACCGAGGATTGAACCCCGGACCCCAGCATAGAAGTCTGACACCTTACCTCTAGACGCCAGGTCACCCGACACCTTAGACAATTTGACCACTGAAGTGGGTCATTTCTTATAAATGTCAGCTTTGAAGTATAAAAAACCATTAAAACAATCCTCAATAATCTTAAAAATGTATGTTGTGCCCCTGCTATTTTTTTAATCGCACGTCTTAGTACACAATCGGTTGTAAGTCCTTACGTTTATGGGATTAAGATGAGGTAGCAGGCAATGGATTACCACCCAGTCCAACGATTGTACCATGTACGGTAAATCAGAATTAGGAAAGCGTAGATTACGCCCCCAGCTCTCCCCCCTCCCCCCCCTCTGAAGTAACTTCAACTGCTTCAAGATTAAATGTTGAATTTATTTTTCCGTGTCCACTTCTTTAACATTTGGAAATGTTTCGTTCAAATCATTAGTAATTTGGGAGTAAATCCTAACTCTAACCAGACGCGAAAGCTTTTTATTTTGTCAGATGTATTTAAAATATTAGTAATTACGAGTAAGTAAGAAATGCGGACGATGCACGAAGGCCACTCGTACCAACTTCATTAGTGTTCTTTTTGAACAGCTGTGCGTTCCACTCTGGTTTACTGTACTCAGGACCGAGTTTATATCTTGGATGGCCCGGGGAACTTAAGGTTCGGTGGGCCCCTCAAACTCGGAAATTTAAATATACAGCAAAAATCTAAATTCACCAAATGTACATCACAGTCAGTTTACTGCGTTCATTTGAAACTGATAAGTTATATTAGATACGACACTAGATAGCTGTTGCCCGCGGCTTTGCTCGCGTGGAAGTTGATTATATACAAATACGAAAATATACATATGTATTTACAGATTAATTTAAAATATTACGTTACGTTGATGACCATAACTTGACCTCAGATCAAAGATAATGAAGTCCGATACAAACTTTCACCCCTTTTTCATCCCTTATTAAATAAAATTTCCAAAATTCCTGAAACACGTATTTATTTGTTTTACGTCAATAACCGAAATACAAAATTTTGTTTATGTAACTTTCAAAATGACGGACTTTCATACATATTATCATCTTTTATTCCCCTATTTTGACCCTTTAGGGTGGAATTTTCTAAAATCCTTTCTTAGTGGGTGCCTACATAACAAAATGAATATACAGTCCGAATTTCATGCTTGTAGCCTTGATAGTTTGCGCTCGGCGATGATGAATCAGTCAGTCAGGACATGTTATTTTATAAGTATAGATAGAAACAGTACAATACCTACAAGAAGTTTTTCCTTCTACACTTTATATATGAAAATCTTTAATAAATTCCTTAAAATGTATCATCTTTACCACACTGCTCTCTACATTCAGTAGGCACATATCACCAAGTCTTTCATGGGTCATCGTAGTTCTCAAATAATTCACTAGCAATGCCAATTTGCTAAATTATCCCAATTCATTGCTCGGTTACGCTGGTAAACGCCAGGTTCTTCTGTTTGTTTCAAATTATCTTATCTTACTATTATTATAAATGCGAAAGTTTGTGTGTTTGGATGTTTGTTGCTCGATCACGCCAAAACTGCTGAACGAATTCGAATGAAACTCTATACGTTGGTAGAATATGTCCTGAAATAACATATAGGACTATTTCCAACCTTTGATTTTAAATAATAATAAATATATGATTATAATGTGATTGAAATGATGTTATTTAAGAATTTGTTATTTAATATTTTGTAATTAAAGTAAATAGTAATTAGTGTGACGTAGTTTCATACGAATAAATAATAAATATGTGATTTTTTAGCTATATTCCGAAAAAAATATTATTTCATTTATTTATTTATCTTACTAATTATGAAGGTAAAAATAAAAAATTTATAATTGATAACTTAAATATATATTTCCTTTATTATGAAATATTTAAAAGTGAAAATTAAAATACGGCAAAATTATTTACAGCTAGAACTGAGAAAAACGCATAGTTATTTGAAAAAAATAAAGTTTGATTTATGACCAAAACAGTTTAGTTAAAAATTAAAAGATTTTATCAATTATTGCGGGCGAAGCCGCGACGGGTAAAAGCTAGTAATAAATATAAACTTTAGTAACAATGGTTAAAAAGTAGTTCAGTATTAAAAAATTGTTCGTCACAATTTTTCTTATTTTTTTATTTTATCATAATAAAGTAATTGTATGACTATTACATTCATGTATAGAGAGAGGGGGGGGATTTGCCTGTATTCCCTTAAAATTCACAGTTAAATCTACGTCTTTAAATCAGAATCAATATTAAATTGGGTTGAGCTGATTAATTCTATTCTAGGTTATTGGGATTAAAATAGTTTGAATCCGAGCTTGGTGGACTGGGTAGGCTTATTGATAAATAAGGTTTTCCATTGTCTCTCAGTTGTCTTTTTAATCAATTCACATGACCTTATCTAGCGGGGGACTATTTGGTGACTCAACCCTCCATCCTCCCTTAGAATCTATTAATAATAATTTAATTTAATTCAATTTCAATTTCTTTTATTAAAGTGCTGGCCAACAGTCGTAAGACCTTTAACAGGCCAGCACTGAAAAGTACACAAGTACCTTACAAATATTTACACGAGAAAATAAGATAAACAAAAATGTCTAAATAATGTTATATAATGATTAATAGTTACAAAAAAAGTAATTAATAATGATAATAATAAAAATAGCAATAATAACAAAAACTAAAGCGTGGTTAAAAGCAGTAACAATATGCAAAAAATAAATCGGAATTTTGTAAAATTGAGATATTATAGGCAGAACCTCTTAGTGATAAATTATTGATAAGGAATTTCCTTAAATAACTCTCTGAGTTTAGCTTTTCTTTTATGATAGAAGAAGTCGAGTTCGACAAATCTAGAATTGGCGCTATATATACAATGACCTATAGGGCTTACCTTATAAGAGTTGTTGAGAAAAATTAATTTTGGATTACGAGAAGCCCGAGAAGGGATATGAATGCCTACATGATCAAGGGCAAATTTGCAATAAATTTTGCTATTGAATATATTAAAAACAAAAAGGGCATCACAATAAAGTCTATGCGAGAAGAGAGTTTGGAGCCGTTAGAGGTTTCGAATTTTTTTCATAATCATAATAAATCCAGTTAGTAAAGAATTTATCATAGCACGCAGCGATAAATTTTTTTTGAACGTCTTCCAACCTAAGAAAGTCAGTTAAGGTAATGGAATTCAAATTAACAGTAGCGTATTCTAAATTAGATCTAATCAGGGCGTAGTACAGACATAAGAAACAGTCAACTTTTTTAAATGATGACGTAATAAATTTAATAAGTCCAATAAATTTCAATGACTGGGAAATTACATGGTCAACATGATAGTGAAAAAAAAGTTTTTTTTATCAAGAAGAACACCAAGATCATTAATATAAAGGGTGCGAACTATGTTTTCATTGCCTAATTTATAAGTAAAAAAGAAAGGATTAGTTTTCCTAGTAAAAGTTCTAGATTTGTTCTTAGATTTATTAATAGATATTCCATTTTCAAAAGACCATTGTAAAATACCATTCACATAATTTTGTAAATCTATACAATCTGCACGAGATTTGATAATTTTAAATAATTTTACATCATCAGCAAAGAGCAAATAACTAGATGAGTTCAAATATGTACCAATGCCATTAATAAACACATTAAAAAGAAGAGGACCTAAGTTAGAACTCTATGGTATGCCACAGGGGGCTAAAAATGAATTTGAGGTGTGTGAATTAATTTTAATAGTGAATGATCTTTCATGCAAATAATTTCTGAATCAATTTACATATGAGTGAGAAAGGCCAAAATTACCAAGTTTAGAGAGAATAATACTATGCTGAAATAATTCAAATGCCTTATTTTGGTCAAAATAAATAGCATCAACCTGACCTTGTGCAGAGACTTGAGGGGCAACATGCCCAAGAAATTCTACTAAATTAGTGACAGTAGATTTATTTTTTATAAAGCCATGTTGATTATCTGAAAGTTTATTTTTAAGGTGATGGAAAGTATGCTCATGTATGATTTTCTCGAATACTTTGGAGAAAGTGTTTAAGAGGGAAATTGGTTTATAATTACAAGTTTTTGTTTTTGCCCCATTTTTATAAATAGGTATGACAACAGATTGTTTCCATGTAAGAGGAAAAGTTTCATTTGACAGGCTAATGTTAAAGATAATAGCTAGCAAAGGGCAAAAAATGCTTGCGCAGCCTTTAACAATAAAACTTGGAATTCCATCTGTCCCGGCACATATAGAAGAACTCAATTTTTTTATAGCACTAGCAACAGCCAAGGGTGTAATGTGGCATGGATAAAAGGGCGCGCTCGTTTCAATAATAAATTAATAATAATGTATGTCTTAGAGATGGGTCGAATCCGAATCTAAATTTTTTTCGGAGCTAGAATCCAAATTTTGAACCTCGAATCTTTAAAAATGTACAATTTTATTTAAAGTGAAAAATTTGTTTGTCATGTCTATTACGTCATTTTCAAAAAGGAAAAACCCTTTTTTTAGTAAATTGATTAGGGTAAAATAATTTTACTCCTTTTTGCGAAATTTTTTACTTTCCCAAATACTGAAGTCCCCATAATTCCTTTTATCATTTACTTAAAATTATTTTTTGAGGTCAAATTCATCGTAGTTGTATTCGAGATACTTTTTTGATATGTTTAAGAATCTTGAATCTATCGAATACTATAAAATTCTAGTATATTAGTATCCCTCTAGGCTAGTTGTTTACTGGAGTTTCGTAAAAATTCATAGCACCTACAACCTCGATCATGTTCTTAAAAGAATGTAATGTTTTAAGAGGTTTTTTTTTATTCTTGAGATATCCTGCTAGGGTACTTCATCACTTGTCGTCGCAAGAAAACACCCCTGTCCCCCTTTCAACCTTCCTTAACCCCCTCTTTCCCCATCCCTCAAGTACATTTCTGGGCACGGCCCTTCGTCATTATTAAACGTTAACCAAAACAAGTTAACATAAAAAATCTAAACAAATCTCCTGACACCTTTTGAGCACATTATAAATGTTTAACCTCGAAGGAGAGGACATCGGGTGTGACCGTGATGTATTGTGAACGTCCCACTTGGTGTGCGGCCAGCCACTAAAAGGCTAACAACCCAACAACTACTAGAGCAGCCTCCTCCGCGGTACACGACTATAATCAACATTGCCCAGGTCACAAGCCTCTCTTCTCGTTTGGCACGCGGCCACGTCTATCTGGCGCGGTGACTCGTCTCTTGGGATTAAGAGAAAGTTTTACTTTTAGAGAAAACAAACTTTACTAGCTTCTATGTAGCTTGGGAGCAACGCAGGTTTCAAAACACACCACTGCTATAATGTAGTAGGTACTTAGGAACACGGCGAGTTTAAAAATAAATCACTCTTATATAGTACACGGGGATGCGGTGGATTACAAAACTAACTTCTAGTACAGAGTACTTGGGAATACGGTGGAGTACAAAACAAACTTCTGGTAAAGAGTACTTGGGAATACGGTGGAGTACAAAACAAACTTCTGGTACAGCGCACTTGGGAATATGGTGGAGTACAAAACTAACTTCTGGTACAGAGAACTTGAGAATACGGTGGATTACAAAACTAACTTCTGGTACAGGTTACTTGGGAATACGGTGGAGTACAAAACAAACTTCTGGTACAGAGCACTTGGGAATACGGTGGAGTACAAAACAAACTTCTGGTACAGAGCACTTGGGAATACGGTGGAGTACAAAACAAACTTCTGGTACAGGGTATTTGGAAATACGGTGGAGTACAAAACAAACTTCTGGTAAAGAATAATTGGGAATACGGTGGAGTACAAAACAAACTTCTGGTACAGGGTACTTGGGAATATGGTGGAGTACAAAACAAACTTCTGGTACAAGGTACTTGGGAATACGGTGGAGTACAAAACAAACTTCTGGTAAAGAGCACTTGGGAATACGGTGGAGTACAAAACAAACTACTGGTACAGGGTACTTGGGAATACGGTGGAGTACAAAACAAACTTCTGGTACAGAGCACTTGGGAATACGGTGGAGTACAAAACAAACTTCTGGTACAGAGCACTTGGGAATACGGTGGAGTACAAAACAAACTTCTGGTACAGAGCACTTGGGAATACGGTGGAGTACAAAACAAACTTCTGGTACAGAGCACTTGGGAATACGGTGGAGTACAAAACAAACTTCTGGTACAGAGCACTTGGGAATACGGTGGAGTACAAAACAAACTTCTGGTACAGAGCACTTGGGAATACGGTGGAGTACAAAACAAACTTCTGGTACAGAGCACTTGGGAATACGGTGGAGTACAAAACAAACTTCTGGTACAGAGCACTTGGGAATACGGTGGAGTACAAAACAAACTTCTGGTACAGAGCACTTGGGAATACGGTGGAGTACAAAACAAATTTCTGGTACAGGTACTTGGGAATACGGTGGCGTACAAAACAAACTTCTGGTACAGAGCACTTGGGAATACGGTGGAGTACAAAACAAATTTCTGGTACAGGGTACTTGGGAATACGGTGGAGTACAAAACAAACTTCTGGTACAGAGTACTTAGGAATACGGTGGAGTACATAACAAACTTCTGGTACAGAGCACTTGGGAATACGGTGGAGTACAAAACAAATTTCTGGTACAGGGTACTTGGGAATACGGTGGAGTACAAAACAAACTACTGGTACAGGGTACTTGGGAATACGGTGGATTGGAAAAAGAAATCAATAAACAAATTTTGTATCAGTAAACTAAGTAGGTATATATATATATATATATATATTATATATATATATATATATATATATATATATATATATGTGTGTATACATAATATATATATTATACATATAAATTATGTGTGTGTATGTGTGTTTAACGTGTATTATAGCGAGAACGGGAAAGGAAGAACATTAGTTGACGTTTAAGTTACTGAAGCTACTTTCCTATAATGATATGCCAAATAATGTGATCTGCGGTTGTTGCTTTTTATAAATAGTGTCAATACTAATTTAATAATAATATAGTAAAATAGTATAAATGCTGACAGCAAAAAATAAACTTTCAACTGTATTTTCTAACGTGCCCTTAGTACAACTGTGCGCTTTCCTTCCCATCGTGAATTGCTAAGCCATCCCGGGTGACCTGCAAAACCAACTTGGAAAAAACACATTAGCACACCCAGCCGGGATTTGAACACCAACCTCCCCATCACCAGTAAACCATACGAGACTGGCGCCTTATTCTGTGTACTCCCCGCCCACTACCCTCATGTAGGTTTATACTAGTTAGCTTTAAAAAATAAATCCTTGAACCTTAAAGAGTATTCAGCTGCCAACGTTTTAGAGACGTCATGTTCTTCAAGGCTTCGTACAAGTTTAGTTATAATAGCAAAAAAATATTTATATAATAAAAAAATTGTTTTTGAAGTGTTGCCTTTTCTCACACAAATAATGTATTTTAAAATTTAGTTTAATTTTTGTGTAGTCTTAGTTGACAAAAATGATGTTTCACATTAAATTACGAGCACTATAAATTCCATTTTCCTTGAAAATTAGCATTCATACCTTGACCGAGTATTATAAGCCTATCCTTAAAGTTAGCCCACAGTAGGCCTATTATCGGTCAAGGTAATACTTTCATGGTAAACGAAGCATTAGCATATTCAGGGTGGGGGGGGGGCGAAGGAGGCGATCGGCCACCACCCATCCTCCACCCCCTACATAGAAAATAAACCAAAATATTGAAACAAATACCTTAATGTTATAAAGAATGACTGAATAACATCTCCCTCATCCTATCTCCTACATTACCTAATCAATAACTATTTCAGCTTGGCTCTAATATGAAAAAAAAAGCAATTGCCTTGGAACTAAAAGTTTCCAGCAGGCCTAATTAGATTTCTAAGTTTAGTATGATAACCAATTATTTGTATTAAAATATATATTTCTCATTAACACCTACTAAAACATTTTAGGCCAATTTACAACCTATATTTAATTCTATATTTTTTGTATTAAAATTATAAATTTGTTAGTCAAAATTGTGTTATTTTCTTACAAGTTTTCCTTTTTGTTACCACAATTATTAATTAAAATTATTTTTATAAAACAGCAATAATATTATTATTGATATTAAAATTGTTATAAATTAAAATTTTGATTAATTATTAAACTTAGTGAATTTATAATTTAAACCAATCTCTCCAATCGACAACAGGCCCTGGATTCGTCCTTGAAACGAAGTGTATATTTATGGTCGTACACGATATGTTTTTAAAGGGACATAAATTATTTCTCTTAATATTTACGAACACACGTCCTCTGTATATTTATACACTTATACTCACCCACAAGTATAGACATACATTTAGTAAACGTCCCCCCCCACCCACTTCCCCTCTACCCCACCGTAACTGGAGGTCACTCCGGTAAAGACATCAGTCTCGTCTTAACCAATTTACTGGTGACGGGTAGGCTGTGGTTAGGAGCCCGTCTGGACTGAGTGAGATAGGTTTTTTTTTTCACCTAAATTATTTCCCACTAACTTGTCAGTCAATTCTTATCATAGGGTCTCTCTTCAGCGCTCCCTTGAACAACACATAGTCGTCTTCGCAGGTGCCCAACTTAATTTCACTTTCTTTCACCAAGAGTTCAGCCCAGCGAGAACCACATTACTCTTGGTCTTAAGTTCCAATCTTGACTTGGCCTAAACAATGATCAGTAAGTCATCTGCAAAGGCGACCACTCCCGCCGTACCTAGGAGCGCTTATATTTCCAACGAACCTGGTTCGAGCCCTATGTCCCAAAAGTTTCTTACTTATTGATATTCCTGGACATCTCAGGGTTTTATCTGTCCTTACAGTAGTCCATAAAAACTCTGTAGATACTCCCCGGACATTCTAGTTCCCTTAACTGTTTGAACAGTGCTGGCCCCACAAATTATAGAAGCTCCAGATATGTCCACGAATATCCCAATTACATATTTCCCACTGGCCCTATCAACACAGTTCATGGCCTCACAGATAGCGTCCTCCGTAGATCTGCCTCTCCTAAAGCCGTACTGCTGCTGGTACATTCCAACAATCTCACGATGCTCCCTCAATCTGTTGCACAATATCTTCTCTCGAAGTGTTCCACATACATTTAATAAACAGATTGGTTTGTACGATTTAGGGAGCTGAGTATCCTTGGCTTCACCCTTGCTAAGAATGACTACAGTGCCTCTTTTTGTTTCCATACATTAGGTAGTAGGCATTTAGCCCTGGTCCAGGCATTCATTCATTAAACTAGCTAGGTAGGGCGTTACCTGTTAGTTATACAACAGGGGCGCAAATTTTAAGTCTCGCTTAGGGTACATTAAACCCTTGCGCCACCTCTGCCTTCCAGCTTTTCATTTATTTATTTTTTAATCCTTTCTTCTAAAGTATAAACTGCCATTCTAAACTTTAATAGAGCCATAACGGTGGTAGTAGTAATAATGGCGTGTCTGGGTTACCTAAATCTGTAGCCAAGTTTGTAGAATGATTAACCAGTACTAATGTACCGTTGCTCAGGGGACGCCCGAATGTACTTATCGTAAATCCTCCCCATCGAGACATTTTTCATGTTCTGATAAGATGAGAGTATGATGATAATGAATATGATGGGGTGGAGCCACCAAAAATCATAACATAAATTAAGACTAATAAATTAAACCCTCGGGACCATGGAAATTATTCCCCTTACGAGAAAATCCCCCGGTACCAGCTGGGAATCGAACCCGAGCTATCTAGGTCAGCAGCCCAAGGGTTCTGACCAGTATACCACGAGGTTGGTCATGCCTTGATGGTGAGTTAAACAAATCCCTTTTGAAGGGAAAGTAAAGTTTATAAAAGTCAATGACATCTTATCAAAATCTGCTTTAGTTTGTTTATCAGACTTTAGTATTATAATATTTTGTCTATGGATATTAAAATATAATGGGGGTTCACATATCACAGTTTGAGAAACACTGACATTGATGATATTGAAAGGTCATAGCCTAGTTTAGTGTTCTTTGCCAAAAAGCAACGCCTATATACTCCATTGGGAAACAAACTGCTTTGAACAGCTTTACTCAAGTTTATATTATCATCACGTTTTGGGTGGTTTAGAAGAAGAATACTTTACCTTCGTACACTTTTTTTTTTAACTATCCGGGCTCTACGCAGCTTTAATTGATCTAAGGACAAAATGCTGAGAAGAGAAATCACGTGCATTCGCTTGAAAAAGATGATGGAAAACTACACTTTTAAATATAAAAGTTAATTCTATGAACTGAATGACATTTCTGTTACCTTCCTAAAATATAAACAAATATTATATTCACTATTTCAGTACAGAAAATTGGCTGGTGACGGGGAAGTTGAGGTTTGGAACCCGGCCGGGTGTGATAAGGATGATTTTTTCCACTCTTTAAATAAAAATGCAGGTACATTTCTTCGAAAATCTACCTTGTTCATATGCCTTATGCCTCTCAAGTCAACAACCCGACTATTGGTTCGATGTGATTTCTATCCATCTGCAGCTGATCATGAACTCAGTCCTTGGCTGGCTAGTGCTGCCCACACCATCTGGTATAAATCTCACGCACTAAATGAATTCAGAAAGTGTGGTGGTTCTCCGTTGCCTTCCCTTTGAAATTCTTTGAGCAAGCGGAAAATAACCAACCAATTTTTCCTAAAATGTATTTTGACCTTCCAGCGTTATTTTGCATGCCAGAGCCAAAATAATAATAATAATAATAATAATAATTTTATTATTATTATTATTATTATTATTATTATTATTATTATATGACATAATATTTTCCATAAGCCTGTATTATTTGCGGCACAAAGTTAGTCTTTTATTGAATTATTTTTCAACTAAGAGACTTAAGTATATTGACAAACGAAAATGTAAGTAGGCCTACCACTCACTTATACCATTATAGAAAAATCATATTTGAATTTTAAATGTTTAAGCCCACACCAGTGAACAAACTGATGAAGGCATCCGTCTCGTCTTAATTGCTGTGCTGGTGAAGGGGTCGGGTTACGAATCTTGGGCGATTTTTTTTTTTACTCAATTATTTCTTAATCTCACTCAAGGGCTTCGTAATAGGTTTTTTTATAAATATTTTAAATACATTCTTAGTTAGCTTCAGTCTAACATGAAGTACAGTAAGAACGAAGTTGGCAGTACAATTTAGAAAACAAAAACTTTATTTTTGCAGTCTTCCCCCATAATATTTTTACAGTATAATTAACTGTTTTTTTTTGCACAGCGTCTTACTATCCGTTTGGGTTACACGCATTGTTAAGCTAATGTGTTAAGGGTGAGGAAGACTAAATTTAGTAAGTGTATCCACATTTTCATGTAGTGAGAGTGTGAAACCATCTAGACAAAACCACCCTTAGTACAACCGACCGGGATTCGAACCCAGATCTCCCCATCATCGACAGACTATTCTATTGCGAGAATAACGCCTTGGACAATTCGACCACCGAAGTGGGTCAGTGTTATTTTAAAGGTGATTTATACTATGTATCAAAAGTGACAGGTTTGGATCACATGAAAGTAGTTTTAGTAACTTTCATAACGGTCAGATATTATTTTTACTACTTACTAAGGTGGGACGTATGACCACCCCTTCCACTACCCTCCTTCCACTCCCCTCCTTACACCCCTCCAAGAACGCTAATAATTTTTAAAAAATACTTAAAACATTGTAGATCTGTTTTAGCATCACGTCTTACTACCTGTTCAGGCTATACGCATAAGTACTAACTACTCTAAGGCCTGATTCACACGTTCGCCGAAAATAGAAAACAGAATCTGCTTCAGTGACGCAGCAATTCACTCGATGTATGTTGACCCATGATGCACTGCAACGCTAGCTTAAAACAGCTGATTATCAACGTATTTTATTTTCTAATGGATAAACATATATTTTCGATCATTCTTCCTATGGATGTTTTTAAATTATAATGATGTGTCGTAAAACAATCCTTTCTTCAAAATATTTTGTTTGAACTCAGATGATAGTACTGAGGAAGAGGAACTCCTGATTTCAGCAGCTGTTTTGGAAGAGGAAGAAAATTTAAGCGTTGGAGGACAAATCTGGGCCTACAAAATAGACCTGTCACGGGAAACATCGGCTGTTTTTAAGTTCCATAAACATGGACATTATTTTACTTGTTCAATCAACAGTTCCATTTTAATATAAAACCATTTATTATATATAAAATTTAAATAGAAAATTATTTAAATACACGTGAAACAAACCGAAACCAAAAGTTCAACACTACTTTGGTTATTTTCGACAATCCAATACTGCTTTGATCAACACGTGGCACAAGCTGCGTTATGCGCATGCGCAATGTAAGATGGAAAATTGTCCTGTCATCAATCGGGAAAAAATATAGCGTGGCGTAGCAAGAAATAGTTTTAACTTTGCTTTCAATGTGAGCCAACCTTTAGACCATTCGACCGCAGAGGCGTCTGTGTCTGCTCTTTGGAAAGTTTTATAACATCCATATCAGTTCGCACTAAGCCGTGACTTGACTTACTAACCACCGAGTTGACCTTGACCTGATCTAAGACTATCACAATTTGACCTGGATGCCCTAAAACTCACTATATTTTCCTCCAAGCATTGGCGGTCACAGAATATAGCTTTGGCTGGAAGAAGGGAGCGATTGATAGGTCAGAGAATCAACCTTATACCGCCCGCACCGATGAGCAAACGGACAAAGGCGTCAGTCTCGTCTGGTGTCTAGGAGGTACGTGTTCACATCAGAATAGGATTATTTTTTTTCAGCACCACATGATACTACCTGCTCAGGCTATACGCATATGTACTAATTACACTATTGAGCTAAAGATGAGGAAGGTTATATTTATAGGACGTGTACCTGCATTTGCGTGGAGGGATAGTGTATAACCATGTAGGAAAATACCTCAGTACACCCGACCTTGATCCGAACACCAATCTCCCTTCCTTAAACCATGTGGACACAGAAGTAGGTGCCCAATCAGAAGAACTGAGACAACTTTTCCTCAAATGTGGATAATGTTCCTCTTAACTATACCTAAATTCTACCTTCCTTATCCCTAAACCGTATATATTTGGATATCATGGATGGGTAGTAAGACGCAAAGCACAAATAATTGGTCGCATGTAAATCCTGTCCAAGTGAGAAGGGGCATCTCCAAGCTTAGTTCTAGGACAAGCACAACGGCCAAACCCCAAAACGTTAATTAACTATTCTAAAAAAATCATAAGAATAAATTACAGTAGGGCCTATATTGCCTCGAATTGAACTCCCACTTGACGTATGAATACATGATAATAGTTTTTGTAACTTTTGTGACTGATACATTTATTTCCATTAGAATCCTGCTAAATAAACTGTTGCAATGTACAAGGAGATATTTAGAGAAAATCATGATGTCATGAATGTGTTTTCTGTCATCCACAACATTAATATGGCCATTGGAGTCAGGTTCATTCATATATATCTGTAATCTTGTTTGCCGATGATGGGGAGGTCAGGACTCAATCCTGACTGGGTGTAGTGAAGGTGATTTTTGATTGGCTTTCCTCTAAACTTTACTTTCCCTATATCTACCCCATTAGTCTAATTAAATGTAGATAGCCTGAGCGCGTAGTAAGACGCAAGGGATCTAAGAATAGCCCTGTCATTCCTAGAAAAACGCATCAAATCTACAACTCTACACTGTCCTCATATGACGTCATCACCAGATATAGTGGTCGCGTGACTCTTAAAGAGACGGACTATATATCTGATAGACATGCAATGCATGCACAGTCTAGGAGTCATAAGTCTATTATACAGAAATATGAGGTGCTCTCTCTCTCTCTCTCTCTCTAAAATCTCTTTGGCAATGTCGTATGTGTGTGTCTGTCCATAACGTCACTAAAATGAAAGAAATGTTTTCCTGTATGCTGTAGTTGATTTGGCAAAATAATCTGGCTGGCAAATAGATTAAATTTTCATTTTATTTATTTGAGGTATTTAACGTGTACTTTCTGACCCGACTGATTATATCAGCACACGAGAATTTCTATGAGTTAGAGCGAAAGGGCCTACCAAATTTGTCGCAAAAGGTAATTTCAGATACCTTACAGGATTTTTTTACATGTCTCAATCGGCAAAGGATTGACGGCTGTACTTACCCATCGAAAGGAGTTATGCTACGGATTTTTATCGCTCAAGAAATTTCCATCTACCCCGGCTGGGTTTGAACCCATGAACATTGGGACCTGAGGCGAGAACTTTACCCCAAGACCCCCAAAGTAAACAAATAAATTAAACTCAAGTTATTTTATATATTTCAGTATATGCAGTGTTATGGTTTTTAAAATGGCACTGTAACTTTTTTTAGTTTAATAATAATAGATTTTTGAAGATCCGAAATTCTTCTAAAATGGCTTTAGCGATTTTTTAAATGGGTATGAATGTTCGGGTATTTTATATGTTAAATAATATTTTATATTGATTTTTCTTTTAAAAAAAATTACTGATGAGTGATAACTAATTTATAATTTATATTAATAGAGTGAAGAGTTTGTTTGTCTGTTTTTCATGAGCATTGCGCGATATCTACCGCACGCAGAGGTATGAAATTTTAAAATTAGTAGCCCCCTGTTTACAAACATGTGCACCTTCATGCCGGAATTTCTATATTTTTATTAGATTTTTTTTAAATTAATCAAAAACTGGGGTCGGAAGAAATAAAATAAAGAGATTTTTTTTTCTGTCTGTTTGGAATAAAGAAAAGCGTTGCCTGGAGTAACCACGCAACAGGGCAACGCCGGGTACTTCTGCTAGTTTGTAAAATATTTTAGTGTAATGTATATCCTAAGTGTGTTTAAAATGGGAACACAAGCTTTTGTTTGTTTTTATGAAGTAAATTCTTAAAGGGTGGCTTATTGAGAACATATTTTTGAGAATATTATCACAAGCTATAATTTGATATAAGCTTACTTTATGAGAAAGTAGGTATGATTGTATTGTGTCATTTATTTTTTAAATAATCTACTCACTCAAGTAAATTTCTTGTCCAAAATATGTTCTTACCCCTAGTGTTCTTTGTAGGGGTCCAAAATTATCCTCCTGAGTGAGTCTGGCTACGTCATTAGTTAGAGCTGAAAAATAATTATTTATAAGCATGTTTGTTAATCATGTAAAGGCTATATTATATTATCAGTCAATCCTAAATCAATGTTAGTCCAAACACAACAACTGGATCCCAGACAGTTAATCTATTTGAAACACTAAATTAATTTTAAAAATATAAAGCAGCGCGTCTTACTACTCATTCGGGTTATACGCTTTAGTACTAATTACACTAATGTGCTAGGGATAGGGAAGGTTGAATTTAGAGACAGTTAACCCACATTTGTGTTGAGGGAGAATGTAAAACCATTTAGGAACCCCTCCTCCCCCAGTTCACCCGGCCGAGATTCGAACCTCAATCTCCCCGTCCTCGGAAGTCTAGCTCAACACAAAACCAGCGCGTTATCTAACTACGCCACCGAGGCGGGTCTAAGTTTATAGCAATTTATTTTATTTTACTTGTAATCGAACCCGCGAGCTTTTAACAAGATGTTTTACAGAATTAACCAAGATGTCAGCCCTGAGTTGAAGTGTGTGAGTAGATTCCGGTGCTCCACGCCTCACAATCCATCCGGGCAAATGTGGCAGGTATGAGTAGGGCAGAATTCTAAATGAATTGTGCCTACATTTGCATGGAGGGAGAAGATGGCAATATTTGAAGGAAAAGCACCCTCAATACACCCAACCGGGATCGAACCCCTATAACCCTGTATTTCTTAGACTAGTCTATCGTGAGCGTGATGCCTTAGACTTTGCGGCCACCGAAGCGGGTCATCTCAGTACACCCAACCGAGATTCAAACCCCAAATTTCACTTAGGAGGCCAAGCTTACTCTAGTTTTCTTGTGAATGGACTTTTTTTTTTGCTCAACATTGATAAAATCTTACAGTTTTTTTTTATATAGGTATTGGTAACATATTTCAAAAGTGACAGCTGCATATCACATGATTTGACGTATGAAAAAGTGAAAGTGGATCTATTAACTTTCCTAGTTGTCATCAAGGATGGCGCAAGGGTTTAGTTAAACCTAGGAGAACTTTGGGTCTAATTTGCATTCTGTATAATATAAATACCTCTCCCCTCCCTTGTATGACGCTAAATAATAATAATAATTTCAATTTTCTTTATTAAAGTGCTGGCCAACAGTCGTAAGACCTATAACAGGCCAACACTAAAAAGTACACAAGTACCTTACAAATATTTACACGAGAAAATAAGATAAACAAAAATGTCTAAATAATGTTATATAATGATTAATAGTTACAAAAAAGTAATTAATAATGATGATAATAACAATAGCAATAATAACAAATAATTAAAGCGTATTAAGGCATTAATATTTTAAAAGCAGTAACAATATGCAAAAAATAAATAAGAATATTGTAAATTTAAATATCATAGGCAGAACCTCTCTATGATACATTATTGATATGGGATTTCCTTAAATAACACTCTGAGTTTAGCTTTTATTTTATGATAAATTTCGAATTCGACAAATCTAGAATTAGTACTATGGATACAACGACCTATAGGGCTCATCTTATAAGAGCTATCGAGAAAAAACAATTTAGGATTACGAGAAGCCCAAGAAGGGATATGAATGCCTACATGATCAAGGGCAAATTTGCAATAAATTCTGCTATTGAAAATATTAATAACAAAAAGGGCATCACAATAAAGTCTACGCTAGAATAGTTTGGAGCCCTAAGAGGTTTCGAATTTTGTCATAATCATAATAAATCCGCTTAGTAAAAAGTTTATCATAGCAAATTTTCTTTGATAGTTTTCTAACCTGAGAGAGTCAGTTAAGGTAATGGAATTCAAAGCAACAGTGGCATATTCTAACTTAGATATAACCAGGGCGTAGTACAGACATAAAAAAACAGTCAACTTTCTTGAATGATGAAGTAATAGATTTAATAAGTCCAAGTAATTTCAATAAATGGGAAATTACATGGCCAACATGATCGTGGAAATAAAGTTTTTTATCGAGAAGAACACC
Organism: Timema cristinae; assembly: GCA_039000515.1. Taxonomy (NCBI): domain Eukaryota; kingdom Metazoa; phylum Arthropoda; class Insecta; order Phasmatodea; family Timematidae; genus Timema; species Timema cristinae. The sequence continues at coordinate 26,206,304 of JBCFYV010000024.1, forward strand.
AAGATCATTACTATAAAGGGTACGAACTATGTTCTCACTGCCCAATTTATAAGTAAAAAAGAAAGGATTAGTTTTCCTAGTAAAAGTTATAGATTTGGTCTTAGATTTATTAATAAATATTCAATTTTCAAAAAACCATTGTAGAGTACCATATATACCATTTTGTAAATCTATACAATCTGAAATTAATTTGATAATTTTAAATAATCTTACATCATCAGCAAAGATTAAATAACTGGATGAATTCGAATATTTACCGATGTCATCAATAAACACATTAAAGAGAAGAGGACCTAAATTAGAACTTTGTGTTATGCCACAGGTGGCTAAAAATTTATTTGAGGTGTGTGAATAAATTTTAATAGGGAATGATACTTCATAATAATAATAATAATAATAGGCTACTAAAATACTGGACGAATAAAAAAGAAAACCAACAAAAAAAAAAAGATAAATAAATTAAAAATAGGCGCGAGTCAATGTATGCAAAGTATTATCCTTTCTTCCCTTTCTGTTCTCTTAATATTTTCGGATGCGTTTAATTCAATATCACAGTGGTTCGTTGACATGACGACCCCGAATGTCACAAAACCATAAACGTCACTATGTTAATCAATTTTTTAATTATATAAATTTAAAAGATTGATTATATATTATATATATTAATAATCCTAGATGAATATTTAGCTGCTATTTATATACTTAAGAACAATTATTAGCTTATTTACTTTAAGTGATTATTAAAAAAAACTAAAACAATTACATGTGTTTGTAAAGCGATCCTAGGACCTTTAGCCTCATGGAAGTCTGGGCCGGGCCCTGGTTGTCAGATATGATGTCCATTCGTAAGAAAATTGGGGTATATGTAGAACAACCTTTACACCTGAACGTTCCCCCCTCCCTCTCATAAGCCATCATTGTTCTTTAAACTGCGCGTCACCTATTCCCTCCCCTCCCTCCATGTTATCCATTAGTCTTGCGTTCCTTCCCTTTCTCTCTCTTATCGCCTTCTCTTCCTTGTCGTTCACCTCACCTACTCACACGTGGCAAGTGAACAACATATAAGATCTGCAATCTCACTAGGTCGTGTACGAATCTTTAAATTGTTGGGCACAAAATTATCTTAGATTCAATTAATCTGTGTAACTAGCAGAAATAACTGGCGTTGCCCGGGGTAGCCACGCAATTCAACGCTTTTCCTTGCTTCAAACAAAGAAAAACTCTACACTTTATTTCGTCCAACTCAATTTTTAATAAAAAAAATTTTTTTAAAAAAGGTAAAATTTCAACTTCTAAGTGTACAGGGACTAATTACCGTGTATTTAAATTTCAGACCTTTACATTCGTTAGATATCTCGCAACGCTCATGCCAGACACAAAAACTTAATTTGATTAACATAGATAGATGTATACTGTGTGTAAATATGTGAAATTTAATCAACATTGAATAAAACTGTTTTGGGAAAAATTGCATTATTTCTCTTTGTCCGTTTGGCAATAAACATACATATTTATTATGTTAAACGGGTTGGGATAGGAAGTTAGAATTTAGAGGAAATATACACTTATTTGCTTGAAGGGAGGGTGAGTAAAACGTTTATAAAACACCCAAACTTAGTACATTCAACCGGGATTCGAATACCGACCACTTCACTAGCAAAACAGACTAAAATAGCTTGACATTTAGACTGCATGCCTAACGGTGAGGGTGAGAAAATAAAATGCATACTCTCCTTATCAAACTCTAACTAGCATGTTTGATTAAAAAGGTATTCATGAGCAATTATTTTCAACTCAAATATGGGTCTATAGAACATCAGCATGTGTTTATGAAATACAAATTTTTGTCGCGAGCCTGGTTGCATTCTTAGGTCGTGTTTTGTTTACCACCGCATCTAACGACCCTTAAGTGATATACACATAGTATATTAAGGTGGGGTGTGTAAGACGCGAGAAAATAGTTTTTGCACTTTTACATAAAAACATCTTTAGGCCAAAATAAATAAAGTATTGCTCCAGTATTTTCTTTAGCACCACGGGTGACCTGGTGGTCTAGGGGTAAGGTGTCAGACTTCTGTGCTGGCGGCCGGGGTTCAATCCTCGGTCCCAGCACAGATTTATCTGATTACCAAACCCTTCCTTCACCTCTGACAAGACATCTTGTGAATGTGGGGAATGCCAGGCCTCCACCGTGGTTCGGATTCCACGTTAAACTGTAGGTCCTTCATTTCATCTCACAATCACCCTACCATTACACATTAGCGTAAGTGCGTATAACCCGAATGGGTAGTAAGACGCGGTGCTAATAATAATTTATCACCACTTCTTACAACCCATTCGGATTATACGCCTATGAACTAATTACACTATTAGTTTAGGGATTAGGTAGATTTAATTGAGAGGAAGTGCATCCGCATTTACGTGAAAGGCGAATGGAACCCCATTTAAGAAAAACTAACCTCAGTGCATCCAACCGGGATCGAGCCCCAACCTCCCCGTCTTCGGCAGTCTAGCCCAACACGAGAGTATCGCGTTAAACCACGCGCCCACCGAAGTAGTTCGCTCCAGTATAAACATGGAGTTTAATTTTCTTCACATGGTGTTAGCAACAGTTGTTGAATAGCTGTCATGAGCATAGCGACATTAGATGAGAAACGTTTTATTGAAAAGAAAAAGTTGTCAGTCATTAAATTCCAGGAAACCCTTGACAGATATTTAATAACTGTTTATTACCATTTGAAGAAAATTAAACTCTGTGTTTATACTGGAGAATTAATTTTATTCAGAAAAATATGTTGCTATAAAAACTGCTAAAACACTGCCTTTAACTCGCGTTCTTTACACTCCCACTTTTAACTACAATGATGGACTAGACATGAAGTAGGTAGAATTCAGAGGAAATGTATTCGCATTTTTGTAGAGGGAGAATCTTAAGCGATTTAGGAGAGAAAAAAAATTCAGAACACCCAGCTGGGATTCGCTCCCCAACATCCCCTCAATAGCCAAAATTTACCCGTCTCGGTGGCGCGGTGGCTAACGCGCGTGTCGTGTTGAGCTCAACTGCTGAGGACGGGGAGATCGAGGTTCGAATCTCGGTTGGGTGAACTGGGGGTAGTTTTTCCTAAATGGTTTTCCACTCTCCCTTCACGCAAATGCGGGTTCACTTCCTCCAATTAAACCCTCCTAATTCCTAATCCATTAGCGTAATTAGTATTTAAAGCGTATAACCCGAACGGATAGTAAGATGCGGTGCTAGATAATAAAAAAAAGTTCAGAACACCCAGCTAGGATTCGCTCCCCAATGTCTCCTTAATAGCCAAAAAAAGAGACTAAACGAGTTTGACACCTTACTCTGCGTGCCCGTCATTGAGGTAATATAGTTTTATTGAATATTTTGTGGTAATTATCTCTCAGGGTTTAAATTTGATAATGTTACTATCCAATATATTTATTTATTGATAATATTTGAACTGGTGTTAAAACATCTTCTGAGTAGATCTACCTTTTATTTTCTGATAAGCTAATAACTTCACAGTTCAGTTACAGCTTTGTACAAATCATAATCTTCAACGATACGATGATAACGTTTTTCGAACATACTCTTATAATGGAATGTCTATTAATACAACTGAAATCAAAACAATTTCTTGTTCAAGAACATTGTATTCAGTTTTTTTTTTTTCACAAAATGATATGTGTCGTTATGTTGTTTTTACACTAAGTTATACTTTCACCATCATGTTGACAATTCTAGTTCTCATTCATTGATTTTTATCAGTTTTTTTGTGTATGTTGTTAGTAAGTACAGTAGGCTCGCGACTAGCCGAGGTGATTGGGACTAGAACCTACCTCGAATATGAAAAAACTCGGACAATACGGAGCGTCTAGGATCTACTATAAGATGTATGGGTTATAAATCACTAGAACGTACTCCATTAATTGTGTACATTGTTTGTAAGTTTCAAATTAGTAATTTATTAATACGCATCATTACAAAGTATTACATTTAGTATATTATTAAAGAGTTAAGTTAAATTTTAACTTTGTGTATAAAATATTTAACTATTGTATAAATATTGTGTTAAAATTTGACAATTTGACAGAATGAGTGTCTCGGTTAACACGAATCCTATAGCATAAGCGGGGCTCGGATAATCGCGAGTCTACTCTATATTTTTAATTTTATGAAAATGGACGAGGTAAATATGGGGGATAGGGCGGGATAGGGCGGGATAGGCGGGATAGTAGTAAACGGGACAATTAAGGCACACTATGGTCAAAGGTTTGGGGAGGGGGGGGGGGGTCGTGAAGGTAGACGTCAATATCTCAATAAATACAAAAATTAAAATAAACACTCCCGAGGGGCTCAATTGGTTGCTTTGAATTTTAGACTAATATATTAGAGATTAGAAAAGTTGACTATAGAGGAAGTGTAACTTTATTTGCGTAGAAATAAAATGAAAAACCATTTTGGAAAAATACCCTCAGTACATCCGACCGGGATTCGAACCCCAATCTCTTTGTCATCGGCAGTTTAGTATATTGAGAGAGTGACACCTTACTTAGACCATACGGTCACCGAAAAAGGTGATGAACTGTTGAACAAAATACTAGTTGAGTTGTCGACATTTTGAAATAAATAACTAGATCGCAAAAACATGCACATTAAATACGTCGCTCGGCCTGGGGTCAAAGAATATCCCTGCCAAATTTTATTAAAATTGGTTTACGCATTTGGCATAATCATAATCATGGAACAAACACACGATATGCCTAGTGGTCGAGCTATAAATAGACCTACCTACACTAGGCCACTTATATCTAAATATGTGTCCATAGCATGACTGTGTACTTAGAATATAATCGCATCCAGGCCTATGTTAAATTTAAGTGTAACTAAAGAAACTGAGTCTCTTCATTGCATAAACAAATTAACCGACATTCTTAGAGTAAACCTCCATGGCGTCAGTTCGCAAGCGAGCTATATCGATCGACAGAGAGCCCGCCACGTGTTGGCGAAGTTAGTGACAACGTTTGCGGTTAGAGGGTGTCATGTGATCAGCATAACGAACGCAGATGCCGATGATCTCAGTTTTCTAGACCAGAGCCGCTACTTATTTAGTCAAGTAGCTCCCCATAAGGCTGAATCAACCCCGTTCCAGACCCACTAATTTCAGAAAAATCTGGAAGCGCCGGGGAATGAACCTGGGAACTTTAGATTTGTAGCTAGAGATTCTTATCACTAGACCACTTGGGTGGTCCCGATCTGGCAAAAAAAGATGTGTATTAGTTGCTGTATGAATAATATTGATGAGACAAACAAACTTACTTTGCATTAGTAGGGACTTGATGAATCTGAGAATCTGTATTCTCACGCAGCTTTTTATAGCTACCATTTTTTTCATAATATAGTTTAACTACTCATATGAATATATAATTATCAAATGGATTTAGATTATTGTTATTCTAGTTGAATGTTCTACTTTATTTAAGGGTGACCTGGTGGTCTAGGGGTAAGGTGCCGGACTTCTGTTCTGGGGTCCGGGGTTCAATCCTTGATCCCGGCACAGATTTATTTGATTACCAAACCCTTCCTTCACCTCTGACAAGACGTGTAATAATCACAAATTGTGAGGAATGCCAAACCTCCATCTTTGTTCGGATCTCACGTTAAGCTGTAGGTCCTCCATTTCATCTCCCAATTACCCTACCGTTACACATTAGCGTAAGTGCGTATAACCCGGACGGGTAGTAAGACGCGGTGCTAATAATGATACATTATTTATTATGAGCCAGTATTTCATATTTTATTTTTACATCCTATTTCTATGTAAGTACTATTAATAATAGTTTTATTACTCAATCGCGTATAAATATAAATGAAAAGACGTGTAAAATCTACGTTATCTTATAAAACGATCTACATTAAATTGTTCTTGACTGAAGATAAACTTAGCAATGTTCAGAGTTCAATGACGTATAGGTTACATAATTATAAATCACACACTCGTGGCTACAAAATATAAAAGGCCCCACAAACAATGAAACCGTGTAACTTCGTATGTTATTAGAGAGTTGTTTTTCTTTTATAAGCATTCAAAAAATTATAAAACTTTGAAACATAATATTTTTTTGAGCCTAATGCTAATCCTGTGAACTCATTATAATATTTTAAATTTAAGTGCTCCACATTTTATTACCCTTATGGACATTTTTTAATCAAAGGGGTAAGGATGAGAAGGTATAATATTAAAGAAAATGTGCCAGAATTTGCGTTAAGGGAAAGTGGAAAAATAATGGAAAAAGCCTATGTGTAACTGGCCAGGATTAGAATTTAGAACCTTTATTTCCCCATCCTAAAAATACTAAATACTAAACGAACCTTTTTCCACGTGCCTACCAAAGTGGGCGTTTTAAATTTAAATATATGTTTATATGCAATTAAATTTGGAACAATTTGTGACTGAACCTACAGACGACCTGAAGTTTTAAAACTTTAAAAAGATGAGATGGTACCACGTACTGTACATACTTAAAGAACATACTATTAATCAGACGAAGCTTCATACGGATAGTTTAAATTTAAAAAATAGTTTCATACCTTACTGTCATAAAGAACTATTAATATGGTGTAACTGAGGGGTTAGGAGGTCTTAATAAATTATATTCATCCTTTAGTCATCGACTATATATGCATATATATTATATATTAGATATAATAAATATATATATGAATGAAATACATATACAGGGTGTTTGGAAAACTCATAGCCCAAACTGCACATATAGCTTGTTTGAACAAAAAATAATACAAATCTGTACCGGGACCGAGGATTGAACCCAGCACAAATATCACTGTTCACAGAGTTTGTGATTACTAATATGTATTTATTACAGCCTCATTTCCACGGTTACAATTCATTGTACTCATCTTTATACCAACAGGAAAAGGGTTTTGCAACTTAAACTTGTAAACTCGCCAAGCAAATTAGCCTAATCACCCCAGGCGGTTTGGCGCTTCTATCAAACAGATATGGGGTTAAGTCAGTTTTCAAACTGTATGAAACAGGCACATGACATGCAACATCGGTAATAGGACATTTGCTAATATTATTTATTATTATTATTACCATCGCGTCTTATTACCCGTTCGGGTTATACGCACTTACGCTAATGTGCAATGGTAGGGTGATTGTGAGATGAAATGAAGGACCTACAGTTTAACGTGGAATCCGAACCACGGTGGAGGCCTGGCATTCCCCACATTCACAAGATGTCTTGTCAGAGGTGAAGGAAGGGTTTGGTAATCAGATAAATCTTTGCCGGGACCAAGGATTGAATCCCGGCCGCCAGCACAGAAGTCTGACACCTTACCCCTAGACCACCAGGTCACCCACATGCTAACAAGTGATTCACTTCTGATCGGGGGAGGGGGTTGGGGGGTGCATGACACGTTGCAGTGTGCAGCATGCACCACGTGCAACGTCGTGATTGAGCGGACTGGTTCACTTTTACTTGTTTGACGTGCAGCAAAACTTTAGTTGTTGCTGATTCGTCAACCTCGCTGGTCTTGGAGTAAAGTGCTTGCCTCAGGATCCGATGTTTGTGGGTTTAAACCCAGATGGAGTCGACGGATTTTTTCTTGAGCGTTAAAAATCCGTAGCACAACTTCCTTAGGAGGGGAAGTAAATCCTTCGGTCCCATGTCGATTGTGGCATGTAAGATAACCCTGTGAGGTTTGTGAAAATACCGTTCCTGACAAAATTGGTAGGCCCTTTTGCTCTCGCTCATAGAAAATCCCGTATGCTGTTATAATCAGTTGGTTCAGAAAGTTCACTTTAAATAGGCCTACTTCAAATAATATATTTCTAAATGTTACTAATTCGGTCAATATGTGCCGAAAATATCTGACAATTCAGTACACCATGTGGAACGACCAGCCATTTAAAATTGTTAAAATATATCCAGAAATCTATGTTCACACGCTGAAGGATTATTCCATGACCCAATGTGGTAGAGAAGATGTGGGAGTAAATACTAATAATCGGTCAGGATGTGTTTCTAATCCGGAATATAAATCCCTATACGCACCAATAACTTACCATTTTGAATATCTGTGTGAATCCTAAAACCTAATTTATTTGTTTATAATTTCTAGTAGCATCAGATCCTCTTCGTCAGACGACCCCATTACGACTGACTGAATTCTCCAATATGCTATGTGCTATGTTCCATTTTATCTGAACGATCGTGTTGCATATCACATGCTCCATGTTCCATTAAATTTTTTTGCATATGTCATGTCCGGTATGAAAGTTTCCTAGTGTGATGCTTGGTCCAACATGTGCTCTGCGTGCTTTCTGGACTGGAGGAGAGATTTTAAGATGACTGCTTGGAACATTGATGGTATAGCTTGAGTGATTGTCAGGTTGCAGATGGGGAGAGGTATTTGGAGGATCATCATTAGCGATAAAAAAAAACCTCCGGTATATGGCCTTAGAGCAGTTGGACAACTGTTATTCACTGTTTCAATCCTTTAAGAAGGGAATGTGACTTTAATAATTTCATTGTAAGAAAAACAGCCTGCATTGTATCAGTTTTCAAAACGTTCATTAGGTGAATGCTGTACGTCAATAATCACAATTGCTTCTAAGTTTTAGGGTGGTCCTCAATTTAATGAAAACATCGACCACATCCTATCGTGAGCTCGGAACATTCACAGCTAGAGGAGATCTTGTCTGGATATTTCCTCGTCATAGAGGCACAAGTTAGAGGGTTTTTACCCCTATCATCTATCAGATGTTATAGATAAAGTGAGCCCCATTTGTGGGTGGATATTGTAATCAACTTTGTCAAACCCGGGTCTTGTAAACATAAATAGTATTGTATGATAGAGAATCGAATTCACGAGTATATATTAACAAACTCTTCACATAGAATCAATCAATTGATAATGCTGTTACTAGCACGGTGGGCACGCGGAGTAAATGTCACGCTCATCTAGTCTACTTTGCCCGTGACGGGTAGGCTAGAGCTTGAATCCTGGCCATGTATAGGCCTACTTAGGGCTGTTTTTCTTAAATTGTTTTGCACTCTACCTATATGCAAATTTATATACAGTTCCTCTAAATTATACCTTACTTATCTCTCCCCCGTTAGTGTAATTAAATGCAGATGTACTGAACTTGTATAAATATGCAATGCAAAAATTTTGATATAAATTTGCAATCTTTAATTTTTTCTACAGATTATTTTGAAACTTTCGCAAATGTTCTTATTATTTAAGGCTTTTTACGAAAAATGTCATTTGTAGAATTATTTTATCGATTGACTTCTATAAAACATATAATACAAGCCTATTCAGATAAACGAGATGTAATATAATTATTTGACAACAGGAAACCAACATGAATGTGTCTTAATGGCCATTGGGGTCGGTGTAAATGAACTTGACTCTCTGGTTTCAACATGGGCGGGTCTCGTCCGATAGATATCGACAAGTAGAGCAGGTATTGTCCAAAGCTCGACTTCTGCATGATGCAACAAGTGGCTGGGATATCGTCAGCTGAACTCTGCCCTCGGGAAACTGTTGCCATACAAACGACTAGGAACCTAGATAGACACTCCATCTCATGTGAGATGGATTAGAGACGTTTTTAAACGATCGAACGGCACGTCATTTTACAGGATGGGATTTAACACACTCATGATCAATGGCCCCTTTAGATTGCAAATTATTTTAATAAAAGCTTAAATAATGCGAAAACCATTAAAATAGAGACCTGATTCAGTGGCCAGATGGTCTAAGGCGTCACTCTCAGAGTAGACTAGGTTGCCGGTCGAGTGTACTGAGGTTGATTTTAAAAATAATAATTACAAAATTGTTTTATACTCTCTCTCTCCAAGCAAATGCAGCGTACACTTTCTCTAAATTCAACATTACTCATCCCAACTCATTGTCGTAATTAGTACATATGTGTACAACCTGAACAGGACGTGTATAAATAAGCTTACACACACATTCATATGGGTATCCGGCAGTTTGAGTATATGGCATGGCAGTTGGTCTAAAACTTGGCAGACTAAAAATTAATTTTAGCCAAAGTTGTTTGTCCTAAAACAAATTTCGAATGAAATATTTTGACATAGGGTAGTTAAAGTTCATCAAAAGTTAGTTGGTCTAGAATCATTTAGCCAAAAACTAACAACACATAAAGACAGTTGGTATAAAGTAATTGAGCTACCATTCAGGTCAACTGATGTGTATTCATTAGAAGTGATCTTAAAACTAACAATAGAAAAAGTTTTAAAATAATAGCATTGATCCATTATAGTAAAATAATATATTTTGCCACCCCTCTGTTGATGTCTAGGTACGCCACTGCCCATGGCAAGCACGGAGGTTTTATAGTGGAACCGCAGTACAAAGATAATATTGATACATGGGTCAGTACACAATGTTTTGTTTACTCTAAACATTGACAATATGTAACTATAATTCTATATATTTTAATTATTCTATCGGCATTGATAGGATTTGTCGAAAGAGACAACTGTAGATATCATGACTTTACTTATGAATATATGAAAGTGTGACTTCTGTAATTACTGCATTGATTTCTCAAAGTAAGCTACAGTAGCCCATGGCTTCTTTGGTGCTGACTGACAGTTCACAGCTGACTTCTGACAGTCAACATTTAGGTATATACCTAAATCTTGACTGTCAGAAGTGACAGCTGCTAAACACATGTTTTTGCAGATCATATGGTTCGGCGTAGGAATATATAATTTGGTCTGGTAACTTTTCAAAGCCGTCAGCTGTCAGTCAGCACCAAAGAAGCCATAGGGCTACTGTACGGGGTTTGGCATGCAGCAAATGCCTAAAGGTACTATGTTACCCAATTCACCCTCTGGCGATACTTAAGGTGTGTATCTTTTGGTGACATACATATGTTTAGAAAGTAAACGTTGACTAATCAAGTATTACTGTTCACTAAAACCCGACTCTTGGGTTACGCCCTTATTTGATACATTAACATTGTATAACCCTTATCGGTGGTCGCATGGTCTAACGCGTCACTCTATTCATGAATGTGAAATGAATTAACATAAACCGTTTCCAAGCAAACAACAATTTCGTTGCAAGTAATACAAAGTTAATAATTAGAGGTAATAATTATGGTACAAGCATAATAGGTCTTGGAAGTTGTTATAAAACGGGCTTGTGTTAGATTTACTTTGCAAAATAAACAAGCTGATACGCCGTGTCAAGGACTATTTTCAAAATAGTCCACTAGGATAAAAAATAGGTCAATGTTTGTATGTACATTAATGAGGTTATAAAGGCATGCCGTTTCTTTCGAACACATTTGTAGAACAATCACTTAGAATAAAATGTAGAAATTGCAAAAGCTAATTAATCTATTATAAATTGAAATAAAACCAATATTATCTTTCATGTACATGTAGAAATATTAAAATAAACATATTTTAATTTTCAAGGTCTATTGGCACTATCATTAAATCTTGTTTGTTTTTGTTTTTGAAGAAGAGGGTGTCCTGATTTGGACGGGCAAGAATAGGAAAATTGATTATTTGGCGTGTACCCAGTTTGTACGCGTAGAGTGACATATTATGGTTTATGTGTGTTGTATTAATATGATTTGAGACTGTGGTGTTCTTTACTTTCGACAATATCACTGAACTACTTTTAAAAAAAAATCTTTGGCATGAGTGCTTAGGCGTTAATCTTGACTGGTCTGATTAGTTGGTGAGTTGTGGTTAAAATTCTAGTTTAAAAAAAATTGTTTCCCACTTTCTCTGTAAGCAAATGTGACTACATTTCCTCTAAAAATGTTACGTTCCTCATCCTTAGTCCACTAATATAATTACGCGAATAGTCCGGATAGGTAGTAATAAACGTTGTACACACAATATATTATTCTTTGAATGTTCTCTACTAAAATCTTTTCATTATTTTAAATCTACCTAGAGTTAAGGATTTATTATTATTATTATTATTATTATTATTATTATTATTATTTTTAGCATCGCGTCTTACTACCCGTTCGGGTTATACGCTTTAAGTATTAATTACGCTAATGAATTAAGAATGGAGAAGGTTGAATTAGAGGAAGTGAACCCGAATTTTCGTGGAGAGAGAGAGAGAGAGATGGAAAACCATTTAGGAACCCCCCCTTCCCAGTTCATCCGACCGAGATTCGAACCTGATCTCATCCTCAGCAGTCAAGCTCAATACGACTAGCGCGTTAGCCAACTACGCCACCGAGGCGGGTAAGGATTAATTGTGTCGACACTCTATCAGGGGAGGACTGGCAAATTCTAAGTGAACCGGCACTGAAAATATGACGACCCTTTAAATATATTAATATCTACCACTGTAGCTATGTTTCAGTAGAACCTGGAAGTGTATGTGACGTATTTATAGCTTTATTATTAGTCAATTTAATCCGAGCTTTTAGCGATATTATCGAGTCTCTACTTTCTAATGACATAAGCAAAAATACTTATAAATTCCTGGGTTTATTTACTAAGGCAATTGGCCCTTTTCATTTGGTGTGGAAATGCAGAGTCATGGTGCTATGGGGTGGGTTTTTATGCTTATTTTCCCACCCCTAATCTACAGAGCGCTCTCAGCCCACCAGGCGCATTGTAATCTGTGTGATTTCGTTATACGTCCTATGTTGTGTTTTGTTTTCGAGAGCCCTTCGGGGCTGGTGTTTAACTGTTTGTCCTTTATGTTTCTCGTGTTTTATTCATATTTATATATATATATATATGTGTGTGTGTGTGTGTTTACAAAATGATAAAAAAAAACTTTACAAACAAACAAACAGAGTCATGGGAACAAACGGTTATCTTCAAGAATTTTTATGGTTTTGCAATTTTCAATTTTCTTTTTGGAAACCGTTTGTTCAAGAATAGAATCGTATTGATTAAGTTATACTTTTTATATATAGTTATCAAATATAATAATTTTGACATTTTTCAATAGAAAACTGCCAGCTTCGTAACAAAAAATAAGAAAATATAACAATTAATAAACATCGATAAATTATCTTAGAAGAGGTGTTGAAAATATTAACATAAACATTTCATTCGTTCTCGGGAAAACTGATATTTCCAAACGTATGATTTTTCCGCAAGACCTGTCCGGTAGCTAGCGCCATCTACGGTTTCCATGATCTATCTGTTCTTTTTGGCGCGGAAGGATACTTTGGTCGGTTGTGAAGCCACACCACGCCTTTCACCGTCCCGCCCACCATCCCAAAAAATAGGTTTTCAACTTGCACTCGATAGGGCCAAGGGCCTTAATATAATATCTAAGTTTGTAAAACGATCCTTCATTCACTGCTTGTGTAGATCACTAAATATATTATTATTTTAATTTCGTTTATAAACAACACCAAAAAATATCTAACGGGATGGTTTTAAATTTAATGACATCATTTATGTTTACAATTAAAATAATGTATTTTCGGTACCTCAGACTTACTCACTCGAACTTTTGATAAAATTTAATAAAAACAGTCGTTTGGAATTGAATGAATATATTTATTTTAGTTTAAAGTAATTGTGGCAGCCCAGCCCACCCCTCCACTCTATAATCCTTTTAAATTTATTAGACTAATAAAATGGTTAGTTCTGGCAAAAATTGGGATTAATCGCCTGTTGTTTTGTGTGAGTTTACTCTTAATGAGGCTTAAACCAAGTGGGTCAACCTGCGGTCAAATTGGGTCACGCACGTACATATATATATATATATATATTATAAAAAAAAGCAAGAGTGATTTAGCATCACCCAAGTATTTATCTCAGACAAATAAGCACCGTCTGAGGAGAAGAAGCATGCATGCAACGAATTGGTGATTAATTTGTTTACCGCCCAAGTCTCGTTAAAAGAGAAAAACTTCCTCCACGTGCCACTCACGTGATTCCGTCAATTGACTGTTTTGGCTGGAAGCCGACAAGCAAACAAGCCCTCCCGACTTTTGTTCCTTAATGTACACTCTAATAAATGAAACATGAGGGGGGATGTTTGTATCGCCATGAGCACGTTCTTTTGTTTCGACCTCGGTGGTATTGAGGTAAAATTATCGTTCATGACCTCAGGTTCATGTCTTCGAACCCAACCGCAGTCGATGGATTTTTGTTGAGCGATAAAAATCCATAGCACAGCTTCCTTCCTAGGGGAAGTAAGGCCGTCTTATGTCAATTGTGGCAGTAAAAGACATGGAAGGTGTGTGAAAATACCTTTTCTGGCAAAATTGATAGGCCTTTCGCTCTCGATAATAGAAATTCAGTGTGAAAGGCAACGGGAAACTACAAAACTTTCCTAAATCCTCTAGTACATGGTACTTCTACCAGATGGTGCAGGCAGCCCTAACCAGCCGAAGGGTTTACCTTAAATTCGTTTCCTTTCTAAAGATCCCGGTTCTATTCCCATGTCCGTGCTAGTGATTTAATCAGGTTTAAGCGAGTAATATGGAGTGTCCCTCATTGTATGCCTATTTCTGTGACCTTTTCCGACTCACGAACTATGTCTCTTCACATTTTGTTTGATGATGTTTTTAGTTGTCGGTGACCTCGTGGTCTAGGGGTAAGGTGTCAGACTTCTATGCTGGGGCCGGGATTCAATCCTCGGTCCCGCACAGATTTATCTGATTATCCAAACCCTTCCTTCACCTCTGACAAGACATCTTGTGAATGTGGGGAATGCCAGGCCTCCACCGTGGTTCGGATTCCACGTTAAACTGTAGCTCCTCCATTTCATCTCACAATCACCCTACCATTACACATTAGCGTAAGTGCGTATAACCCGAACGGGTAGTAAGACGCGGTGTAATAATAATAATAATTTTATTTGTCCCAGCTTTTTACTAGCGGTTTGGGCTGTAAGTATACGTCCTAACAACGTTAATATGTTAGTGATGAAAAAGGTTAAATTTAGATTAAGTGTATCCAAATTTGAGTGGAAGAAGAATGGAAAACAATTCAGGGGTTAAAAAAAACCTCAGTACAACCGACCTGGATTTGAACCCCGATCTCCACGTCATTGGCAGTCCAGTCAATTATGAGAGTGACGCCTTAGACCATTCTACCACCGAAGCGGATTTAAGTGATTTTTTAGCACTGTGTCTTACTACCCGTTCAGGTTATATGCTTTAGTACTAATTACACTAATGGATTAAGATTGGGGAGGTTTGAATTTAGAAGAAGTGAGGAAGGAAGAATGGAAAACAATTTAGGAAAATCCATCCCCAGTTTACCTGACCGAGATTCAAACCTCGATCTCCTCGTCCTCAGCAGTCTAGCTCAACACGAATCTAGCGCGTTAGCTAACTTCTAAAGTGATGTTAACGACTTTAATTATTGTAAAACACACAAAAACATATTTAATAGGTGGGTTAATAGCCTACAATGCAAATGTTGAGTACATTTTAAAGTGTCAGACAAGGGCATTTTTGCCAACCTCTTGGCTTAGTAGTCATAATTTATGGGTACTAATCTAGAGATCTTGAACTCGATTCCTGGTTGTACCAGATACCAGATATTTTTCTCGAAGCGTAATTTTCCTATTAGTTTCCTAGTTAGTTTTAAAATAAGTTTAAGATTTCTACCAAGGCTATATAACCATCACTATCATCATCTTATCGGGGTGAAGTAACCGCACCTATATGGTGCCCCAACCTCATAAGACGGTTACATATCTGCCATTGTCAGTAGAAGACCAGGAATGTCTAGTCAACAATCCCTGTTGGCATAAGCTAAAATAAGAGGCAACGTTATCGTGAATCAACTATATACCAAGTGGTGCTCAACCTTGAAAGTGTTATTGTTCATCAGATTCATGTTTTGCAGCAAACTGCAGAAGGAAATGCATTTTGCGTGGCGACGGAAAGATAAAGATATATATGGTGACAGATCGTTCAAGGTTCAATTGCATTGAATGTTTCTTTCAAACACTCTCTTTGTCTCTCTAAAATATAAAAATTAGCATGTATTTATGTAGAGAGAGATATTTTATGAAAAAGATTTAAATTTAATAAAGCTTCTTCATCATAGTTTTCATCTTCAGCTGATATTGAAATTGAAATACTACAACAACAAAAAAGTTTAATGTTTTTGAAGTTGGTAACAATACTTTTAACTTTTTTGTTTTCATAATTTTTTTAATTTTTTTTGTCTTTCTACTTTACGAGATATCAGCATATTTACATTAATAGGGTAGAAAATGATGAAGGTATAATTTAGAGAGAATGTATCTTTTTTTTAGGATGAAGGTTTAGTGGAAAATCATCATAAAAAAAAAGAAACGCTCAATGCACCCAAATGGGAGTCAAAACCAAACCTTCCCACCACCGGAGATCCAGTCTGTTGAGAGAGTGACGTCTTGACCTGTGTAACCACCAATACCAATTTAAGCTTTTTCAATATACACAAGTAAATATATAATGTATGTATTATGAACATAAAGTTGTACACTATTTAATTTCCAACGGCTTCAAATAACAGAGAAGGGGGTATCCAAACTTAAGTAAAATAATCTATTGTCCTTATTTTAAAATATCTGTAGTGATTTGAAATCAATTAATTAATAATTTTAACTTGTTTAAATAGGGGATTAAATAGACATGCTAATGTAGTTGATAAGTACGGCTATAGACGCATATAAATATCATATTATTTTAATCGAACCCGTGACCCTTGGTAAGTACACCAATGCTCTTACCACAAAGCTATCCAGGACCTGTCCCGTGCCCAGGATAATTCTTTACACATATTTTAAGGCAGAGTCTGTGATGGACATGTGTAAATCATCAGATACATATGAGGGATTAATTGTCATTTTACATTTGGCAGCATAAAGCCTTCCCGAGTCGAAGGTGGCTGCGTTATTTGATAGCTTGTGAACTTAATTGTCGCTCATATTTATCTGACGATTTCCCACGTCCATTAGAGATTCTGCCTTAAAATATGTGTAAAGAATTACCCTGGACACTGGATGACTCCTAAATAGCTCTGTGGAGAGTATTGGCATTCTAAGTCAAAGGTAACACGGTCCCAAGGAGTTTGTGAACTGTTAGAACCTAGGTGCGTGTATATACGCCCACCACGACACGATTGTCTTGCTGGTGGTCTAGTGTATTTTTCTCACGCCGTATCTTCGACCAAGCCTGTGCTTTTCTTTACCGGTATGGCTTTTTTTTTATTTTTCAAAATTATCTCTTTACAGATCGTTTATTCTGCTGGTACATTTTGGTTTGTCAGGAATATTATTTTTAAGAGAAAGACTACGTAAAAAGGATTTATTTTTGGTATTTTAATAGTATTTTTAAATATACTTAGCTATTTAACGCGAACTTTCTAAACTGACTGATTATATCAGAACACTACTTATAAACTAACTTAAATCTAGAACAGACACAAAATCAAGCCCCCAAAGCCTGAAAGGGTAAACCCACATTTTACTAATAATAATTTTTTCGGCTATGTTAGGAATTGAACCCTGGACAATTAACTAGATAAACACACGCTACCAACTGAACTAAGGTGTTAGACTTTTAATAGAAATGTGGTAACATTGTGATAGAACAAAACTAGTATCATACAAACGATTTGATATTATATATATCGGTTGGGATCTATGCCTGTATATATGTATTATACCCGCATTAGTGTTCTGATAAAGCGGGTGATTGTAGGGGTCCAGACCCCCCTTTTAGAATTTGATGGACCCCCAACCCCCATAGGGTAGAACAACTTTTATTGGCTAAAGTTATAGTAAAATTATATAGCGATCCCCCTCGGTCCCGGCACAGATTTATCTGATTACCAAACCCTTCCTTCACCTCTGACAAGACATCTTGTGAATGTGGGGAATGCCAGGCCCCACCGTGGTTTGGATTCCCATTAAACTGAAAGGTCCTTCATTATCTCACAATCACCCTACCATTACATATTAGCGTAAGTGTCGTATAACCCGAACGGGTAGTAAGACGCGGTGCTAATAATAATAAATATATAATAATAATAATAATATAATAATTAGCACCGCGTCTTACTACCCGTTCGGATTATACGCACTTACGCTAATTGTAATGGTAGGGTGATTGTGAGATGAAATGAAGGACCTACAGTTTAACGTGGATCCGAACCACAGTGGCGGCCTGGCATTCCCCAGATCTTCCCAGTTAATAGGAGGACCACTAGTGTTGAAACCCCTGGATCGTCTGCGCACGTTTAAAAATTTATCTCTCCGATATCACATGGGGGGGTGAGTGACCTTTCTAATCTTTATAATTGATCCAAGCTGGAACAAATTCGCATAGAAACCGCTATTTTAACATTTATTTTTATCTGTGTTTTACTATCCGTCCGGGCTAGACGCAATTAACTATAATAATATGGTAAGATTGAGGAGGTTTTAATGTTAAAAACAACTCCTTGCCAACACCTGACAAAGGGATTTTAGTTGAAATTCAACCTTTTTTTTTTTTAATTAGCTTTGTACCATCAAAGTTGTTGGTGCATAATGCAGGTTATACATATTGTGTGATCCACATCTGAAACAAAAATGGCATGCCCAAATCGCACGTCCTTACGTCCTGTTGTCTTGCGGCTAACCATAAATCTAGCCCTGATTATTCAATGTTATCCATGAAATAATGTATATAATTATTTTTAATTTAACGTACCCCTAAGATGTCTTTGCCTACCTCAGGTTGAATACCACTTCTCTAAACTACCATTCCCATCCCACACCCCTTAAATTAAGTCATTAGTAAGAATAAAGATGACATCTGCCTCATTAGGCTCACGCACTAAATGTCGAAGCTTATTTAGTTTTTTTTTTTCCTATGAAGGAGAGTTCTGGTACTGAATACCAACCGGGTGTTTTTTTTTACTGAATGACAGTTTCCTTTCCCTCTACTCAAATGGGGGTTTATTTCTTCTCAAATTATACCTTCCTCGCCCTTACAATACTGATTATTACATGCTTATAACCTGTACGGGTAGTAAGACGAGGCACAGGAGCACGTATGAGATACCGGTACATAATTATATCCACACCAACATAGGTTAATTTCCTCTAGGCCACTCCTTGGGGAGGTGTCCTAAATATAAAAACAGAACTCAACTCAACCTAAATTCATTTGGCATAAAGTCATTTGTCCTCAAATAAATTTCGAATTTAAAAAAAAAATGAGGCTAAGTTCACCAAGAGTCAGTTGGCCTAAGCTTCAAGCCAGGTGGTTTTAGGCTATCTGACGTGCACCCCATCCCTTTTCATCCCTTGTGTTACACGTAGAAATAAAAAAAAACCTTCAGCACTTGTCGTGTGCTTGTTAAATCACCCAAGGGAAAAAAAGGCATGTACCTCAATCAATCTTCCTTGTAAGAGGATGTGAACGTGGTCCAAAATCTCCGCCAAATCTATAAATAGCTTACCCCCTCACCCTTCCTATCTTTGGTATTCTAAGAGCGGCGTGTTTTTCCACATTTAAAAAAAAAATCTCAGCGACATGTTTGTTACCACATCTTGAAAGCGTGCGAAGGTTATCGTCTGAGGTTGCGACCCACGTCTTAGATCGGCTCACGGGCTCCTGCGTTGTCTATTTCGAGACTATTTTATTTGTTGATCGTCGGTTTTACTCCTACGTCCAATCTTGGGTTGAAAAGAACTCAACTGCGCACCATTCCATCGTGGTTCACTTTTAACATATTTCATACTAAGGTGTGATGGAAGTTAACGTGTGTTAGGACCACTATTTTTTACTGTTTTAATATTATTATTATTATTATTATTATTATTTTATTTTATTATGCACCGCGTCTTACTACCGTTCGGGTTATACGTTTAAGTACTAATTACACTAATGGATTAGGAATTGGGAAGGTTGAACTAAAGGAAGTGAACCCGCATTTGCGTGGAGGGAGAGAGTGGAAAACCATTAAGGAAAAACCACCCCCAGTTCACCCGACCGAGATTCGAACCTCGATCTCCCCGTCCTCAGCAGTCGGGCTCAACACGACAAGCGCGTTAGCCAACTACACCACAGAGGCGGGTACTGTTTTAATAACAACTTTTTTTTTTGTCACAGTAAATACAATTCTTCTTCTGTAAATAACCTTAGTCTAAGTTTATATGCATCAATAATTCTTTAATATTTGTCATGGGAAGACTGGAAGTTGAACTTTTTCTCTCCATTTAAAAAAGTTTCTCATCAAATTCCACTACGTTGATTACAAATATTCAAGAAATTTTGAGATTGCTAAGAGTAGAAAATTAAATTAAACTTATCTACTGAATCAAGTTTTGTTTATTTTGTATAAAAACATGTTTTGCTGTAAAGAATGTAAAAACTAATTGTCTTATTTCTCATTCCCTTCCACCCTACTTTAAGGGTTTCCTCCGCCTCCATGTAGGTAAATTTCTTCACAGTATTTAAAATGAGATTAGCATCTTTGAAGCATCAAAACTACTAAAACATTCTTCATTTATCTTAGAATTTTCTCTAGGTTTAAAAAAATTACTTTATAATATGTCTGCAGAAGGCCAGATCTATGTTTCTAACCATTGACATTTATCTTAGAGCTGTGACGTCGTTGAAAGTGATCTAATCTCCCCTTTCGCATGATTATTCTTTTGAATTATAAAACTTAAAATGTGGGAGTTATAATCCTTTAGGCTACATTTTGATACCGTTCTCTTCCATTTTGGCAGGGACCATGATATTTTGAAATAACAAACCACAGCATGGTATGTGTTCGACTTTAGAATCGAAAGCTTGGGGTTCGATTATCGATTGGGTGCACTGAAGGTAATTCTGTGAAAAAATGTGGTTTTACACCCTATCTTCAAGTTAATTTAGTTGAATTTCCTTTACATTTATCTTCCTTGTTTTGTACATTCTTTAAATAAGATCAAATCTTGACTGTTTCTAATTAAAATTATTTATCAGCACTTTTAATACGTGTATTTTGAATATCTTGTCGAAATTTTAGTGTTTTATATTAAAGTTCAACTTTAATTTTTTTTTGGGGGGGGGGGGGTTGCAGGGAAAGTTACTCACTCCCCCTCCCCCTCTACCCACCTTGTTGACGCCACTAGTGAAGTGATCCCTGATATATAGCTAACGTCATTTGAGTTTGATATTCGTAGTTTAACATGTGAAAAAAATCCTTTAAATAGCCACTGTTCTTGAATCCACCCCCCCTCAATCTTCCCTCGCGGCATTTTTCCCCCCCTCCTCCCAATCACACCCTTTATCATCATAGTCCCACATTAGTTTATTTAAAATCATGTATCTGAATGTAGATAAATTTTTATGCAAAAATTACGATTGCGTTTGTAATATACATTAATTTAAAACAAACTATAAATACAACGAGTGCTCTTCCAGACTGATAACATTTCAATTACAGGTCTTTGTATGTATTATTATGTATCAAGCGAACGACACAACTTGTAGACACTGTATTAATGGATCAAAGCTGTAGACAGCAAGCAAGTGAATGTTCATAACCAACCAGTTATATCAATTCTGTATTAGTCATGTTATTAAAATTAGACATGAACTAAGAACGATCCCAAACACAACAAAATTGTTATTTGCAATATTTTAATAGTAGACTGTTGTAATTCATTCAATATAACTATTATTCATAAATAACTTTTAAAAATATATAAAAATAGTGTACATATCAAATATTGCACGACTATGAATTTTCATAAAAAAAAAGAAGAGACTTTTGATGTATTATTTGATTAATAAGTTAAACATAATACTATACACTCTTTAAATATTTTTATCGCGTCTTGGTTTGCTTTGGTTAGAAAATAATGCTAAAAATAAATTCAGATTTTAAAAGATGTTTGGAAATACAAAAAATGTATTGTTGCTATGCTAATTTTTACAAATAAATGTATTACTGAGTCTTATTAAAGTAGTTAATTTGGATATGATGTATGTAATTTAATTTCTAGAAATTCTAATTAGGTTAGAGGTTAATATTGACATATTTATGATGGAATTGTGACTATTACAGCTTTGAAAATCTGATCTTTTATTTTTCAAACAAGTGAAAAAGACCCGCATCAGTGGCGTAGTTAGCTAACGCCGCGTTAGTTTCGTGTTGAGCTAGATTGCCAAGGACGGGGAGATCGATGTTCAAATCTAGGTCTGATGAACTGGAATGGGGGTGTGTGTTCTAAATGATTTTCCACTCTCCCTCCCCGCAAATGCGGGTTCACTTCATCTATATCCAACCTTCCAAATTCCTAACCCATTAGCGTAATTAGTACTTGAGTGTATAACCCGAATAGATAGTAAAACGTGGCGCTCAAAAAAATTGAGAGAGATTATTATTTCGAATTTATTTTGAATAGTTCAAGAAATGTTCATTTTAAATAGAGCTCATTGGCCTAGTTAGAAACAAGGATACAACCAGGGTGGAGACGATTTAAGGTCACGTGGCCTCTCTACTCCAAATCCATTGAATTAAAGAAATACATTCTGAAAAACTGAGCAATCTCAATCAAACTGTGTTATTTCAACGTCTCTTTACCATAAAATCTCAGTTTTCAAACACACCAAGAAGTTATTTTTTCTATTAATTTGGGAGATTTCAGATTTGTTTGGATTTTGATGGTCCTTCTACAGGCCTGCGAAATGTCAATTTTTCTACCACACGAGTAAGATGGTTTTTTTTTTTCAGTTTCCCAACTTGTGTTAAGAACCTGAGAAAGTAACATATTTGTGTTTTGGACTAAGAGCCACCAAAGGGTCTCTCTCTAACTGATCATTTGAAATTTGTATGTACGTCTTTGCCAGGGGTAGGTCTTGTACAAATGAGCTTAACATTTTTTAAACATTTGAGAAGCTCTGATTTCCATGATTGAGTGAAGATACCATTAGTCATAGATTTTCGACTATGCCAGTTTGAAAAATTTGTAAAAAAAATTTACAACACAGAGGCAATTTTGTGGAAAGCTTGGTGATCAATCCTTAAGTTGTAAATACTCCAAAGTTTGCTTTTCCCGTACCACACACATATTGTTGGACTACAGCCCTCCTCAAAAATGGGTAAAACTCATTACCTGTTGCCCTTAAGGTGGGAGTGTAGGAAATGTGAGAAAAGACCAGTGTTTTTGCAATTTTTATAGCAAAACTTTTTTTTGTCAAAATAAATAAAACATTTCTCCAGTAGAGTTTAATATCTTTACATGATGATATCAACAGTTGTTGAATATGTGTCAAGGCTGTCCTGAAATTTAATGACAACCTTTCTCTTCATTTAAAGGGTCTTATCTAATATTGCTATACTCATTACACATATTCAATAACTGCTGGGATCACCATGTGAAGAAAATTAAATTCAATGCTTCTACTGGATAAATATTGAATTTATTTTGGCAAAAGTTAAAGTTTTGATATAAAAACTGCAAAAACACCGACCTTTTCTCGCGTCCCTACACTTCCATCAACAATTATTGTCTAAGAACTGAAGTTGAAAGGTTGTTTTGTATTTAAAAAACAGTTATGAACAACGGGGTCCTTTATACTAGAAGTTATGTCAATAAACTCATTATGATAATGAGTTACATTAACTATAGATGGTCCACACCTTATTGACACTTAACTGATGGCTGTAAACGCTACTGAATCCATTTTCATGGGTTCATACGCTCAGAGGGGTTTTAATACTTTTACCCCTTTCAACAGCTGTAAAACCAATTTAAGTAATAGTTTTTCAATGTTGGTTTCACTGTGTTTATTTTTAAATATTATAAAAGGTTATTTATAATGCAATTTACAGTCCAGTTTTCATAAGATGAAACTTATCTGACAGCTAGAAAAGCTATTAGACCTATTAACATGTATTCATAGGTCCAGTCATGTAATTATGCAGCTGTTATATTATTAGCACCACGTCTTACTACCCGTTCGGGTTATACGCACTTACGCTAATGTGCAATGGTAGGGTGAGTGTAAAATGGAATGGGAGAACCTACAGTTTAACGTGGAATCCAAACCACGGTGGAGTCCTGGCATTCCACACATTCACAAGTTGTGATTAATACACGTCTTGTCAGAGGTGAAGGAAGGGTTTGGCAATCAGATAAATTGTGCCGTGACCGAGGATTGAGCCCTGATCCCTATCACAGAACTCTGACACCTTACCCCTAGACCACCAAGTCACCAATGAATGTTATTCTTGCTATATATTATCATTATCTATAAAATAACATAATAAATAGTAACGTTTGTTGGCCGCATTTATTTTGTTATATTATAAAATACTTTTCTATGAAAATTGGACTGTAGCTATAGATGCGCACTAAGATTCTTCTGATAGAGAGGCTGGATTCAATCCGACATTACACTGACCCATCTATATGGTTTACCAACCTTTATCATTAGGCGCACTTTCTCAAATGTACCCTCTTAATCATTCATGATAGAATAATTGTATGTCTCGATATAGCCAACAAACCACTTGCAACACTGTTACACGTATCGTTGGGCACACGAATTAAGGGGTTAGTTTCATCTGACCCGCGTTGGTAGTGAAATGGTCTAAAGCGTCAGTCTCGCAATAGACTGGACTGCGATAACAGGGAAATTGAGCTTCAAATCTCTGTCGAGTGTATTGAGGTTTTTTCCTTAAATGGTTTTACACTCTCAATGCAGGCACATTTCCTATAAATTAAATATTCCTTATCCCTAACACATTAGATTAATTAGTACGTACCGCCACGGTGGCGTAGTTAGCTAACGCGCTGGCTTCGTGTTGAGCTCGACTACCGAGGACGGGGAGATCGAGGTTCGAATCTCGGTCGGGTGAACTGGGGGTGGTTTTTCCTAAATGGTTATCCACTCTCCCTACCACGCAAATGCGGGTCCACTTCCTCTCTAATTCAACCTTCCCAATTCTTAATCCATTAGCGTAATTAGTACTTAAAGCGTATAACCCGAACGGTAGTAAGACGCGGTACTAATATAATAATAATAATAAAATAATAATAATAATGTATCGAGAATGGTCTTTTTCCCCTCTTTCTACGCAAATACAGTTACATTTTCTCTCAATAATTCCATATCCCTACTCTATTAATGTATTTAAATGCGTATAGCCAGGACGGATAATAAGACTCAAAGTACTAATTAAAAGATCATCAATAAATGCGTAGTAACAAACGAAAAGTGGGGTTATATCGTGTTATAGCTTCCGTGTGGACCGAGGGGTAGGCTATAGTGTGGGAGACAGCCAGACAGCCTTGTTATCAGAGAGAGAAAGTTACACTGTCAACACAGCTCACTGTTATCATAGCATCATGATAACACGGAGACGCCCAAATATAAACAAAGCACAACCTACTGTGCGACACAAGTTAGCAGGTCGCAGCAGGCCGGGGTAGTCGGGGGTGCGAATGTGTATTTGCCCAGGGTGCAGTAATGGAGGAGCTTCGTTTTGTTGATGGCCCCCACTCCCCCCTTCAACCCTGTTTAAAACATTGCATCCCCTCTGTCTCCCTCATTCACTTAACCATCATGTTATTATCATGCCACTTCATTGTTAAGAAGCTTCAACATTTTTTTTTATTGTAGAGGGTTAAATTATTTATTTTATACATAAATATTGTTTTAAACAAAAGGTTAAATAAGTAATTAATATATATTATATAATATATATATAATATATAATTATATTTATATAGCCTACTAATATTATAAGAGGAAAGATTTGATTTTTTTGTTTGTAATGGATAAACTTAAAAACTACTCGACCGATTTTAAAAAATTATTTCACCAATATAAAGCTCATTATCAGCGAGTAAGATAGGCTATATTTTATTTTGAAAATTTAATTAATTTCTCATAAAAATGTCGATAGTATATTATATAGTCATTGGAAAAAAAAAAGTTGTTGAAGGGAAAGTGGTTTTGGGTTTGAAGGGGGCGGGGGTAGGGATGAGGCTATAGGAATGAGATGAAAATAGGAGGGAGGATAAAAAGAGGAAGGGGGCTATACAGTGATGGTAGGACTGTATTTTTTTTTTAAATAAGTAAAAAAAGTTTTGTTTTTATATTGACATGATGGATGATTTGAAGCTTTGTCTTACAGGATTCTTTACAATATTTTTTTTAACGGGGAAGGGGGCTAGTATAATATATTTATAATGTGTATATTTACTAGGTAAGAAAAGAATCGTAAAGAATAGGATTGTAATAAATGTTTGCAATAAATCTAGTCAAAATGTAGGCCTTACAATAAAATGGATTTGTGCAATAACACAGCCTGTATAAAATAGTATGATATAGCTTTTTATAAAAATAATAAAATAACCTTTTAAAAATCTTATAAAAATACACACAGCCTTTTACAAAAAATCTAAAGCTTCCTTTTTTCGAGGCTTTGATGCAGCAAAGAATCGATAGATTAAAATATGTTTCCGAGCTGTCTCGTTTTAAATACTCAAAATAGAGAGTTCAGTGAGTCGTTCCTGTGATATTGTACTTCTAAGATTAGGTTGAAAAACGTAATCTACGTATCCCACCTTTAACGATCGTTGGGAAAAACATAGTACAATAAGTATCACCTCTTTTTATTGTTTCTTCCAAAAACTAGCGCCCTTATAAGTCCTCAAAACATCGCGCCCCCAAATCCCTCCACCTTCATCATGGCTCCACCACTCACAGAATGACAGATTATGGGGGGTGGAGGGGTGGAAGAATTTTGCTCAAGATGTATTATAATTAATTACAAGCGAAAATTTAAATCTTTAAGCACAGAACCAGAATTTATATTCTGAAGTAACTAGTAAAACCTGTCCTTAAATTACATTAGGCTTTTTTTGGATGATTTTTGATCCTCTCCCATCGTCCTCCCCCCTAAGTAAGGAATCCTAGGATTTTCAATCACTGCCCCCCCCCCCCCTTAATCTTACGCAATTTTTTACGATTTGAAAGATTATATTAATTTATTTTATTATAATGTAAGTGCTAAGGAGGGGAAGAGAGGAGATAAGAGGGATTAGAGAATGTAAGATTGATAAAGTTAAGTTCTGCCGGACAATATTTGCACTGTGCGGCAAAACATTTAGTGCCGGCCTTGGCGGCGAGAGACAGCTGCCAACTTTGACGAGATTCATTATAGTTTCAAGAACATGAATGTTAGAACATGTCAAGATCGATAGCTATTGTGAAAATATGAAAAATAGCAAAACTTCACGCATCTTCCAGTCAATCAGTTTATTGATCTACAAGCTCAGCCAAATAACCCAGCGTTGACCTATAGTATCATTCACCACCTGAGTTTACTTGGATGACAGCTCAAAAGTTACTACAAATAGTCCCTAATGTATCCCTACGCCAACAGTTGACATCTGTTACTTTGGACAACTGTAATGAAAACATATGGTAAGGATGAATGTGGTAGCTAACGACAGTATGAAATACAATACCTTGCTTTCAGTACAGCCGTTTGTTTATAGACCGAGATTTGTATTTTATTTTTTAATTTCATTTTATTTAGCACTAGCCCCCTTCCCCGTAAAAAAATATTGTAAAGAATCCTGTAAAACAAAGTTTCAAATCATCCATCATGTCAATATAAAAACAAACTTTTTTACTTATTTTTTAATAAAATACAGTCCTACCATCACTGTATAGCCCCCTCCCTCTTTTTATCCCTATTCCTATTTTCATCTCATTCCTCTTTCCTCACCCCTACCCTCCCACCCCCTTCACCAACACCACTTTCCCTTCAACAACTTTTTTTTTCCAATGACTATATTATATACTATCGACATTTTTATGAGGAATAAATTAAATTTTCAAAATAAAATATAGCCTATGTTACTCGCTGATAATGTAGCTTTATGATTATATTGGTGAAAGAATTTTTAAAATTCGGTTCCAGTACAAACAAAAAAAAAAAAATCAAATCTTTCCTCTTTATAATATTAGTATAGACTACGTCTTACTACCCTTCGGGTTACACGCTTAAGTACTAATTACGCTAATGGGTTAGGAATGGGAAAGGTCAAATATGGAGGAAGTGGACCTGCATTTGCGTGGAGGGAAAGTGAAAAACCATTTAGGGAAAACCACCCTCAGTTCACCCGAGCGAGATTTGAACCTCTATCTACCCATCCTCGGTAGGCTAGCTCAACACGAAGCTAGCGCCTGAGCTAACTAAGCAACCGAGGCGGGTTTTGATAAAATTGATCTGCAAGGAACAATATCAACTTCAAATCTAAGGAGAACTCATAGGAAATATCTCAACTTAAAGTCCAAAGAGAACACTAAAGATTGTAGTAACGATTACAACCTGGAGAGAGTGAGGTATACTGTTCACAAAACTACTAGTTGACCGAGTGAAACGAGGTTCTGTTTTAACTTGACCATTTGTCATTTCGTCTGTCTGTTCGGATCTTTGTTCCACGATACCTGCCAAATGCGTGGACCAATTTTAACGAAAATTGGCAGTGATATGTTTTGAACCTAAGTCAAACAATATGTGTACACAATGTTTCCAATTTGGTCATTTCACCTGTCTACTAGTAGCCCAAAGATGTACTAAAATTATCAAAATATAAGTTATGTTAATTTTCATTCATACTTGGTGGTCACACGGTCCAAGGCATCAGGCTGGCAATGGACGGCCGACGACGGGAGATTAAAGTTTCCAATCTCAGCTTAGTTAAAAACAACAGACAAATCAAAGACCCTCAAATCTAATATTCTAATTTGTACCTTCCTTATTGTTAACCCATTAGTGTAATTTAATCGCGGATAGCCCGGTCGGATAGTAAGAAGCGGTGCATGAAAAAAAACCATTTGAACTAATTAAAATAAGAATCTATTTTATTCCTTGTTCTGTGTAAACAGATTACTGGGCTGGTCGAGTGTTAAAGGCATGGTCACAGACAATGTACACACAAAACTCACAGACTCTAAGTTAAAATAACAACGCTCCGTGGTAGAGTTTGAGTTCTTCAACACGAGTATCGTTATGTGCCATTAAGGTGGGCTTTTTTTATTTATTTTTAAAAAAAGCTCATTTTAATTATGATTTTACTAGAGAGGGGACACAAATATCTTTATTGAGTCAATCGGCCGGCTCCCACAAAGATAGGTTCAGGTAGCAACTCTACCCCCTCTTCACATAATACTACCTCACAAAGAGCTTACTCAGATAGTACATTACGATTACAATGGTCCCTTTATGACGAACATGTTAAAAGTGAATCGTTTAACAACTTGCACATTTGGAAGTGCATATATCACTGAGCATTGACACTAGCGAACCCCAGTGTTGATGGACTCAACCTTGCTCAAGGAGCGCCACGAAACATCCTTGAGGCTGAGGGTTTGGTGTATCCTTGTCTGTGGACATGGTTCAATCCCAAAAGGAAGCAAGAATATTGAAGCTAAACATTGAAATATTTGGTACGAGTTTGTGTGGAACCTATTTTACGGTTTAGGTTAAGATACTTCTTAGCCTTTTCAAACATTGCCTCAATAATCGTCAGCCTCTCCTTTACATTAAACCCCTAGTGCCTCCCATATCACAACGTCACAAGCCGCCACTGATTTCTTGGCCAGGTGTCGGGTATGTGGAGTCCTCACGAACAAGACACAAGTTGAGTGATTGCGCTGTTTGTTACCAACCAGAGGGGTAAACCTAGATTAGATAGATATCTGCTCTAGCGGGAGGTATCTGACGAAACAAAATAATAAACACTACGCACGAGCTATTGTCTGTGACACAGTCATAGTCTAACAATGTTTTGAACACTGATAAGACCGTACCGAGTTGAGTGTCTCGAGGATTTCTCGCCTCCCACTTTTGACCCCCAAAATTGATTGAAAGTTACTAAAATTTGACATTGTAGAAATATGTCTTATTTTGATTTATTAACTAAAAAAAGTTATCAAAAGCTTCCAATAATACTTCCTTAGGAATTACTATATAATTTATTTTTATTAGTATTAACTAAACGGACTAAGAGAAAAGAGACTTTCAGTTTCTTTATTTGCATCATTGTGGTAACATTTGTCTCCAATTTTCAAATAACAGGCTTCGTATGAAGACTAGACTGTACACATACAGTAATAACTACGTTAATGTGGTAAGGATGATGATAGTTATGATAATGATAGGGACCTGCTCTTGTGGGACTTGACCACCACCCACTACAAATAGAACCCCCCCCCCCCACCCCCTCTTAAAATTATTGGTAACGTCATGGGACACTGTTACTGGGAATTATGCACCGCCCTTACCTGTGACCAATTTGTTTGATATTTATTTTTATTCAGGGTATTTTACAAGGATGTAGGAACCAGGATGCGGTAAAGGTGGGTTAAGGGTTTGAGAAACCTCTCCAAATATTGTGATGGGTACCGAAAGGGCCTGCCTTGGGACATTAAACTGATTCTTTAGTTTAGACCAAAACAGTTTCAGATCAAATGGTCTTGCACATGTGATAGGAACAACACACACTTTATTTATATGGGAGGATGGGCACAACTTCATTTCTGAAGAAACCGTCAATTCATTTTCACTCAAGCTCTCCTAAAAACTTTCCCACGTCCCTGGTATTTGACGTGCACTTTCTAAACACTCCAAATATATCTAAATATGACTTACAAATTAGTCTAATACTAGAGAAGTCCCAGCAGCACACAATCCCTTGGCAGACAATTCATCAATTTGGCTATGTATTGAATCGAACCCTGGGCCCTTGACTCAATAGATAAGCGCGCTTTCGATCGAACCGAGGGTATCGGATGAAGTGGCTTAGATGGTGGTTGACCACAAGTCTTGGGAGTCTTTGTTAGATTCCATTTGTTGCTGACAAAAAGATATTAATTATTTGTGTTTGGGTTCTTCCTTCTAGACATTTACATAGTTGGTAATTATTTGTGCTTGGGTTCTTCCTTCTTTTACATAGTTGGTATCTCTAGTTTGTACGTCCTTGGTTAAGTTTTTTTTTTTCACGTCAGATCCCACTACCTGTTTGGGTTATAGTTATACATTATCAGTGATAATGTAATAGGGATGATAAAGGTGGAGTTTAAAAAAAAAACAGAAACTATTAAAGGGGAGGAAAAAATCCTTAGCACATCCAACCGAGTTTCAAACTCCAGCCTCCCCATAACTGGTAAACCCAGACTAAGTGAGCTCGACATTTAGACCGCGTGCCCAGCGATGCGTTTCACTGCCGATTAAGTTGTATCTACGTTTACTCTGTTATATATTGGTTTATTATTTTTATTAGCACCGCGTCTTACTGCCCGTTCGGGTTATACGCACTTACGCTAATGTATAATGGTAGGGTGATTGTGAGATGAAATGGAGGACCTACAGTTTAACGTGGAATCCGAACCACGGTGGAGGCCTGGCATTCCCCACATTCACAAGTTGTGATTAATACACTTCTTGTCAGAGGTGAAGGAAGGGTTTGGTAATCAGATAAATCTGTGCCGGGACCGAGGATCAAACCTCGGACCCCAGCACCGAAGTATGATACCTTACCCCTAGACCACCAGGTCACCTCTTGTTTGTTATATTCCAGGACA
Source organism: Timema cristinae (assembly GCA_039000515.1). Taxonomy (NCBI): domain Eukaryota; kingdom Metazoa; phylum Arthropoda; class Insecta; order Phasmatodea; family Timematidae; genus Timema; species Timema cristinae. The sequence goes on from JBCFYV010000024.1 coordinate 26,237,923, forward strand.
AGAAGATGCTGACATGTGACTCATAATAATTCATTGTCACACAAAGTGCGTTGGAAGATTTTCATCCATTCCTAATTAAAATCCACATCAATGGTCACCAAGGTTGGTGATACCGTATCGGCCTTTTAACCTTATTTCGCAATGGAGATCATGTGTAACATTTCTTATCGAATAAACTTATCTCTTGAACTCATTGCCATGTACACAACATAATTAGTCACTTCAGGTGAAGTAACAGGAATGAAAATCTCCTTGATATTTTGGTATCTTAACAAGCTGAGATATTTTGTATTGGAAGGTCTAGATTCTAAAAGTTTGTCTATCTATCAACGACCACAACCTCGTCTATCTTACGTAATCCTATTGGAGTACTTTCTAACAACACCCCAACGGTGCAACAACTTCCTTAATACTTATAATATGGGTATTATATATATTTTAAGCATTGTAAGGGTCGTAAGCTTACGTATCTTAGAATATTATTCTGTTGTTTATGGAAGACGGTACAAGAAATATGGATATAAGCAAATAAAAGGGAACGAACACAATGTGGTTTTTACATTGAAAAGAAGAACACAGTTCATAATTTACATTGCTGCCACTGGACAAAGAGGTATTGGCTACCTTTTGAAGCTAATCGATTGCTACCTCCCAATCTCTTGAAATAGGTTTCATTCTATCGGAACTCGTCAGGACGTCAATCGCGCAATACAACTTCCTAAAAGAGGAGATTAAAATACACACAAGGTAGACAAATAAAATTGATAAAGAATGATTGGATAGTCAATTGGGGCTTAGTAGCGGCGTAACTGAAGGAGGGCAGGGATATTGACCTACTTTTGATAGAATTTGCCCCTCCGCCCAATTAAAAAAAAATCTCTGGAAGGGATTACTTCAAATAGTTTTTCGATATATTTGATATATTTAAGTTTTTAAAATTCATAGGGGAATGCTACTTAAACAGCTTCTAAAGACATCCAAATTGTTTAATTTAAAAAAAATCCGGGGAATGACCATTCCGAATAGATTTTAGAGGCATCCAATTTTCTAAAAACTTGCCTGGATAGGAACACTCTAAAAACTTCTAGCAGCATCCTATTTTCAAAAAATTTCCAGGGGAGAAAATTAATTTAAATTACGTATAAGGATCACTTCAAATTAAATAGCTTCTGGGGTCATCCAATTTTCAAACATTGATTTGAGGGAGAGGAAGATGATCGACACCCTTTGACCTTGGGAGGCCAATCACCTCAAAATCCTCTATTTTTGTTAGTTTATCACCCCCTCCCCCAAAATAAATATTGTTTCCCTACTACCGTTGGAGATGAACAATCATTAAATAGTATTAGAGCAAATTTCAATTAAAATTCTGAAAATAATATACTGTTTCAAATTTAATATCTAATCAAATATGGCCAAAGATTCGAGTATTAATGCCACCCATAATAAAAATCCAACCAATTCATCTAAAAACACTTGACTCACTAAAATATCACTCGGTTGAGTATTTTTTTCTCTCTAACAATTGACGTTTCACAAAGTTTTTATTTTGCTTCGGAATGTTTTCACAGATGAAAAGTAGACTCTGGATGTTTGACTTTTCTAACTATCACACAATCCTATTTAATTTCTATCAAATTGAAAGTTGACTAGTCTGACAGACAAGGGATTCCTGGATCAACAGAATCAATTGTTAGATTTAGTTATGGAAAGAATAACTTAAAAAACTCATGCTGTGACATACTCGATATACAACACATTCAGACTTTAATAGTCCGACACCTTAACTCTGTTCACTAAGATGAGGGTTCCACGTTCGATTTCCGGCAGAGTAGACATTTTTTCAAAGGTGAAGTTGGGGTTTCTCTTTTTTCCTGTGATGAATTAACAGCCAGCAAACTGTGTGTTGTGTTTGTCAATAATTTAGTTATTTTTTAATATCCTGTGTTTTTATAATTTTTAGTGAGAAAGCACAAGTTAATAAACCTCTCTTCTCCTATAACCTATCGGACACACATAGCTCAATACTCAATATAACATTTTGACTAATGACTCAATTCTTGGATATCTGATGCTGACCCTAAAGGTTAGGCTTCAAATCCTAATTACAGTAGCCCCATGGCTTCTTTGGTGCTGACTGACAGCTTTGAAAAGTTACCAGACCAAATTATGTATCCCTACACCGAACCAAATGATCTGCAAAATCATGTGTTTAGCAGATCTCACTTCAGACAATAAAAATTTAGGTATATACCTAGATGTTGACTGTCAGTAAGCACCAAAGAAGCCGTGGGCTTAGTGTAGGTGTGCTTCATTTTTGTGGTTTTAAATATTCTTAACAGGTATATCCTGGGTTTTATCTATAAAAACATTTTCCTCAGACCAATAAATTTTATTCTTCAAAAAGCAAGGAAGTGTATGTATTAAACAATTAATTACACATATTTTATGGACAAGAGGTAAAAGATTTTCTGGAACTCATCCTGTGATAGGTATTCAACTTCCTTCTGCTGACATATGAATGTGACGTATGGTGCGAGAGGTTAAGTTAGTATGTATATATATCATATGCACCCTAACCACTCAATTTAAAATAAAATGGTACATTATGTCAGTGAAACAACAATTCAGACAGCTTAAATGCCTTTTACTTAAAATAGCACAAAAAAAAGAAGTATTTATGTCATATTATTAATAAATAGCTGGTAAAGGTTTCTTTAGTAAAATAACAAAAGACATTATATTGATAATTTTTATTACAATAATATACAATTCAAAATAAATGTGATGCACAAATAGACACAATGAGATATCGCAACCTTCAGGTTTAGGTAAATCCATAGTAAAAATGTTTGTATTCATAAGTATATTGAATTTTATAATAATCACATTTACAACCACACTAAATGTTAATTTTGAATCATCCAAACTAAATACATTAAGCCATCTTTAAAATAAGATGGACTAATCAATTTAACTTACTACAGGTCGTAATAAGAATTCAAAGCTTTTTAAATCTCTGACATAGTTTCAGTTAAAACTAACAAATTTGTGAATATTTAGTGAACAATGCATTTTTAAAGATAATAATGTAATAAATATGTTACAAGATATATCAAATATAGCACAGCAAATATAATGAAAACCCTACTAACCAATACTCTCGCTACTTTTGTACTTGACATAAATCATACGTTATCTACTTTAACATTAAGTGTGTATAAAAACCTGAAAATTGCTTCCTACTCAAGTCAGTCTTAGTTTGAACGGATCAGAATATATACACTACACTTTATGCTCTGTTTGCCATAAAACTTACCATTTATTTAGTGGATAATAAACATCAAGAAGTCATAGCCAGGGTGTCATGAATTATAGTTTGAAGCATGAGACTAGAAAAACAATGCAATTATTATTTTATCTGAGAAAAACTAAATGCACTGTTATAAAATACAAAATCAATAGAAAATATAATAATTTGTATTCTAGTAAAAATTGGCACATTTTGGTGTAATCAATACTTTGAAAACCCTATTTAATGTTTGTACATAAAACCAATAGCAATGCAATGGAAAAAAAACACCCTCTTTAAAAACACAAAATTTCAGCTTTAATTATGCACTAAGAAAATCAAAATGTTTAAATCAAACATTTTAATTAAACCGTAACTTTGGAATGTGCTATTGTTGCAGATAGAATAGAATGTTTTAGTCATTAATTTAAAATACAAAACACACTACCTACTCAATGCATTTCAAATAATTAAATAAGATATAATATTCAAGATTTAATGCATGCCATTTACCAACAAATAATAGTTAACCACAGAACAGCAAAAACAAAACCATCAAATAATTCCACCCACAGGTCAGTCATTATTCAGAAACAAAGGTAAAGATGTTTTAATCAAGAGTATGAACCCTCGCATCAGTACCAACATATCTTAACAATGGACCAACATCACATACATTGATTATAAAGGTTAATAATTATGTTAACATTTTTAGAGCCCAACAGTTATGCAACATGATTACATTGTTGAAGTGATAGGTTGCAATAGATTGGCACTGGGTGGCAGCATTAATCCAAGTCGAAGAGGGGTTGGTGGGCAAACTGGAGCCGTGCGCATCGAATGGACACCTGGCTCCCTGTCGTGTCTCTTGACATGCTTGGCCAGATGGTCAGAACGCATAAAGCGACGCAAGCACACACCACAACCAAACTTCTTCTCGCCGGTGTGAGTACGCTTGTGACGAGACAGCTCATCTGAGCGAGAGAACCGCCGCCCGCAGCGGTCCCACTGGCAAACAAATGGCTTCTCACCTGAGACAAACAATAATTAGAGGGTTAAAATAGGTGCTTAAACTTAACAAAAAAAAAAAAACCTCTAAAATGTAATTTATTAGCAGTAGAGTTGGATTGAATATTTTATTCTATTAAGTAAATGTACGTATACACCTTTTTTTAAAACTTTTATTTTTTAATTTATTTAAAACCATAAATATATATATTATATTCTTAAACTGTTAAAATAAAAAATTGTATGACACAATACATTAACAAAGCTTATTTGATGAAGTCTAGCAGTATTATTTACCTGTGTGGGTTCTAAGATGAGCTTTAAGGTGGGACGACTTGAAGTAGTTCTTGCCACACCCCTCATAGTTGCATTCATATATGCGCCTCCTTGTGTCTCCAAGAGCTTGTTCTTTGGTCCCACCAGCTTGTGGGGCAGCAAAGAGCACAAAAGAGGCAATCTTGGCATCTGTAGAGGGCGGTGGGGGTGTGAGCACAATATGTGTCACAGCCGAGCTGGAGGGAAACAATGTCCCGCCAGCCAATATCACAGCTGGGCGGTGTTCTCAGGCACCAAGGGGAAGACTGAGCAAGGCTTCGGGGCAATAGCCACCGGGTTAATACTGGAGAGATTCGTCTGAGATCGATGAACAGCAAAGGCTGATGATGATGATGATGATGATAATGGAGGTGAATCAGGTACAGTGTGTGCGCTGTTTTTAGTAGCTTGCTGCACACCTTCCCGATTCGTATCCTTGCTATTGACGAAAATCTCCTCCTTGCGAGAGCTCATCTTGTATTTCAAACTCTTAAGAATGTTAACTTCTCGATATTGGTTCAATGATGCCGGCGGTAGCCTGTCTTTGTTACAGGACCCACATGTCTCCTCAGTAAAGTGCTCTTTGTCACCCATTGTGTGTGTATCGTATCCTCCTCCACTTCTTTGGCAAAAGGCTGGCGGGAGCATGTGCCATCTTTGTTAACTTTCATAATTACAGACACTGGCATTGATGTGACTTCTGGACTTGGGGTGCGAGGTGGTGTTCTTGACAACAGCTGAAAGAGAATATGACAAATTATAATCCTGCATATCCTAAAATGTAATTATTGTTGCTATATAAGTGTTTGATGAAATAAATGGTATGACACAATTGCACACTTTCTCTCATTGTGTGTTAGGAAATTTTTTAAAAATAGGTTTTGGGTAAATTAGCTGTAATAGGATTTCCCGATAAAAACAAACACATCATCTCATTAATCACAATAAACAATCTATATGTATATTTTAAACTAAATTGTTCAAATATATTTAGCAAAACTCAAAACTACCTCAAAATGATTAGTTGTTTATTAAAATAAAAAAGTATTCTTACTAATCGAGAACAACTATTACCGAACTCTCATTTTGAATTTAATCTTCAAGTCAATTTATAAAAAATTCTATAATTTTTCATTATTAAACTACCTTTAAATTATTTTATTTTAGATAAATAAAGAATTATTTATTATTATTATTAATACCTAGCATAAAATAGTCCCCTGATACCAATTTTGAACCAGAGAGTTGGAGCTATTTTTAAGAAAATCTAATTTTACAAAAATAATTTCTTAGTTAACTGCTATTAAATGATATTATTTTTAGAAGAAAAAAAACCATACAACTATTTAAAGTGCAAAAAACTTGAAAATACCCATTTTGAACCAAAATGCTAAAGCCATTTTTTAAAACACGCAAACTAAAAAAACACCGTCATTGATAGGCCTTTGTTCAAAACCAAATTTTTTCCCAAAAAACAAGTGTACAGCTTTGTTTGTCTTGTTCATATCAAACATTCCCTTATATATATTTTAAGCAAAATAATTAGAATTTTCAAAAAACATTCATCAGTATAAACAACTCTTTATTTAGTTTTTACCAAAAATCGAGTATACAGGGCTAGTTGTCATGTCAAACACTGCCAATACACCAACCCCTTTGTAGCCAAATAATTAGGGCCATTTTAAAAATATTTTCAGTTTTTGAAATGTCAATCATCAGTAAACTACACATATATTAGTTTTCACACCCATATTGTTTTATGGTATACCACACAATCCCCAGATATACACTTTAAACAATTTTCAAAATAATTTGAATCTTCAAATATTTCCCATCAGTTACCCTTCAACGAATTTTTACCTCAAAACCAAATAAAGTACTATTTGCCATGTCAAACAAAGTAAGTTTAGATATGCATTTTAAACAAAATCAAAAGTAATTTTTGAAAAATTTCAAACTAAAAAAAATTAATCATCAGTAAACTGCTCTTTATTAAAGGGCTAGGGTAGTATAGCCCTATAAAATTTAAATATCAAGTCTAACTAAATCCATCAAACAATTTTGGATCCGTGGCCAGGGACAAACTGACAAACATGGAGAAGAGAAAGAATTGTAAAAGCAACTTTTTTGGATTCGTGTTCACATAAAATAGAAAAATTAGTAATAATCTCACGATCAACTGTTTTCATGGTTACAATACTTTCTCTTGATACGAGACGGTGAAAATTAGGCAAAACTTAAAAATGGCTATATAGATATGGTAATACTAAATTAAATTGTAATTTTGTTAAATTCAACACTTCCAAGTTGATATATTAATTATTTAATTTATTTACTTCAAACGGTTAGTAATGTTGATTATCATGTTTGAAAAATTTACTTTTTTTTTCATACATCAGGTAGGGGAAAATATAAAAATTGAAAAGAGTTTTTTGAACATGTTGGTAATACTGAAACCAACATTTAATTCTTCTCACAAGTCTGGAAAGTGTGAGAGATTCATTATATTTGTAATATAAAACATTCTTTCTGTTAGACCTTTCTCTATTCCATACATATGGTCAAATTATAATACTGTTACCGTAAAGAAATGATCAGATATATTTTTTTTAAATAACATATAGTATTATAAATAAAGACACAGCATTTTCAAAGTTTCTGTTGTGGTTAAGCTTAAAATTGGAATCTGAATTCAATGGAATGTTTTCAGAACATTTTACAACTACATAAATTAATTAAATACTCATTATAGATAGGGTTGTCTCATGTGGAACACCTGACCTACAATAAAACTTGTGATGTTTCTATAGTATGATTTTGGTAGGAAGAACAGTCGAAGTTAGTTACTAAAGTTACTATCTAAATCATTTTAATAAATGTATACATCAAGTCATGTTATTTGCAGCTGTAACTTTTGATATAAGACTTTGGTATTAACAATACATATAGAACAACACAAATATTATAGTAAAATGCTATCAATGTTGCCCGAAAAGAAATATGTATGAATTTTGTCTACTATTCTTCCAACCAAAATCAGGGTATACCTATTAAGACTAATTGAATCTGCGATCATTCTCCAAAGAGTATTTATTTAAGGTACCTGTGTCAGCTGGTATTCTCGACACACTCTCTTCCTGAGCGGTAAGTCCCATTCCTCACTCTCAGAGTCTGAGGGCTGAGGTGTGAGAAAGCCATGAGGGGGAACCATCTCCACACTTGAATCCTCACATTCCAGTGGCTCCCTTTTTAGGTAACCATCTCCCCTTTTGTTTGCCTTGAGGGACAGCAAAGCACTGATGGTCTCCATGTTCACTGTACTACATGTCTGTAAGCAAAAAATACATATTATTATTATTGAACTTTTGACATACATATTCAGGTTAGATTTTGTTTAAAACAGTGATAAGCTTTAGGCTACAGCTATACTTGGGAACTGATCTAAAGTACCTAAAACCTTGTTTTATATGCAGGTGGCCATTTTAGGCAGCCATTACCTGACACCAGCGACCTGCATATGGAAATGACTTTGGTTCTCCCATGTAAATAACATTGCTTGGCGTCCTGGTGTCTTTGCGGTGGCGACCGGTCGCAAGTATGGCTGTAGCCCTACTGCCAATGTGATGGCTATTGTCAATTAAAATGTGTTATGCTAAGAGGACAGGTTGATGTGACTTAGTTTGAACCCGCTGTGTGGATCAAAAGAATTGTGAAGACTTTTTTTTAATTCACTCCCTTCTCCAAAGTAAGATAATTTTTTCTTGCTGTATTTGCAACACTGCTACCAGTTGAAATTCATGTATTAGGTGACCAGCCCCATGGCTTCTTTGGTGCTGACCGACAGCTCACAGCTGACGGCTTTGAAAAGTTACCAGACCAAATTATGTATCCCTACGCCGAACCATATGATCTGCGAAAAAATGTGTTTAGCAGCTGTCACTTCTGACGATCAAAATTTAGGTATAGACCTAAATGTTGACTGTCAGAAGTCAGCTGTGAGCTGTCAGTCGGCACCAAAGAAGCCATGAGGCTACTGTACAGGCCCTTATACACTGTCATGTTTAGCTTGCGCCAATAGCCCTGCCAGTCCAACTTTTGTGCAAGTAAAGGTTTACACGCATGTTTAAATATCCTTTTAAGGTATACTTGCAGGCCAGTCGAGTTCACTACAACAAAGGTGGCTACAAAACATATTTTACAAAATTCCCTGACTTTTCCAGGTTTACCATGCAACATTTTTCAATTTTCCCTGACTACTTTTTTCCGGTTTTAATGGTGGATGATGATTTTTGTTTTATTTATTATTGATCACATATTTAAAAAAAAGTATTTAACTACTAAACATAAACAATTTTATCACTTATTTAAAAAGTTAAAATGTTATTTTATTTAGGTATTATTAACTTTTGTTTTATTGTTTAGTTGCGAAATTAATGGGATATTTTAGACATATTTTTTAATTCCCTGACTTTTCCTTATTTTTTGTTAAATTCCCTGATCTTTCCAGGTTTTCCCTGTCTGTAGCCAACATGCTACAACTGTTCAAAGCTAAGCAATGCACCTGCTCTCTGCAAGTTGTGACTGGCTCACCAATCAAAGTTTGCAAGTTCAAGTACAACTAGTACACACACATTCAACTGGCGCCAGATTATTAATGCAAGTAGAGGTTTACACTGTCAGATTGGTACGCCACTGACGACTGGCGCCAGTAAAACGTTACAAAGTACCACTTGATGCCTCATCCACACTCTCGCCAAGACGACCTTAAGAAGCCAGAATGTAGTAGGAACTCAAACTCTCGCCTCGGCGACGCTCGAAGGAGCCGTGTCGTGTCGGTCTTTGGTGTTCCGAGTCAAAGGACGCGGGAAGCGAGTACCGCCACACACTCGTCCAGTCAATGCACGATTATTAGGAGCTGGAGTGTTGACACTTGGAACGTCATCGGAATTAAATAATTTAAATTTTGTTGGGTTTAATCTTGTTTTCTTTTAAATTTTTACTTAGTATATATATTCTTTTGCAAAACATGAGTGACTGGATAAATGACAACTACAATCCAATTCTTGGAATTGTACCAAGAAGAGTTCGTTTTGTGGGAGAAGAAAATGAATGATGTGTGGGTTATCTATCATAAGTGACGTTGTACAGCAAGTTAGATATCTTCCATCAGGGCCTCATCCCTCCCCCGCCCCCCTTTGGCCGAGACGACCCTAACAAGACATTCGGCGAGACTGTACGAGCCGAGTGAGAACGAGAACTTGTTTTGTTGCTATGATGGAAGGATGTCCAACTTGCTATATAACATCCAACTTTTGCGAACCTACGCATCGTTCAATTTCTATCTTTGTGGTACTTAGGTTTCGGTTCCCACAAAACGGGCTCCAAGAATTGGATTGTTGTCGTCCTAATACATTCTGGCTTCCTCGGATCATCTCGGCAAGTCTGTGGACGAGGCATAGCATAGGACGTTAATGCGTATGCACGTGTTTATTTTTCAAGCCCGCAAGTCTCGGATTCGCACCCCTGATTCTCGTCTTTACCGTAGATTGACACGTTCGCCGATACACTAGCGCAAAACAGAAACGTGGTCACGTGACGAGCTCTAAGCCAATCAAAAGATGTCCTCCTTATCAGCGCGAGCTGTACTGCTGATGTCAACTGCTTGAGATGTTCGGTACAGGAGAACTAATCAAATCTCGGAATCAACCATCTCAATCAAGCTAGGGATGGGAAAAACTGCTCCTTTAGTGGAGCAGGAGCAATCTGTTACTGCTCCACCACTGAACCTGTTCCTTTTACCTGCTCCTTTTTGTCACAGTCACTATATTCGAACCTACTCCTAGCCTAGTAGCAGTTATCACGTTCCTTGCTTGTGCCGGCACAGCAACAGCACAATTCTTTGGCCAAGTGCCTAGGGGTAGAAATGTAAGTGTCGAAACGAGATAAGAACTGAGTTGTGCGCATGCGTGAATACGGAATAAGTATTTTGTTTCCATTACACCATCTAGAAAAACTATAAAATATTACACTTGAAAGAACATTTTAACGTTGGTGTCTATACTAACTTAATCTAAATTAACGGTGATGTGTTCAGGACAATGCTAATTTCTAAGCTAGTTTATTTGTCAACGTTAAAACTTGTCTGCTTGAAGGCCAGTCTACAACCAACATACCCGCTTGTCGGACTCGCAACTACGCAATCGCAAATGCACTCGTAATTACGCTTTTATTAAAAACAAAATAGACTGTCTACAATGAAAAGTCGTAAAACGTAATTTCAACCAATAGGAACAAACATCAATGATGACTATAAAAGTCAAATTCATATTAATGTTTTCAAATAAGAAATAAATATTTAAAAAATATTTATCTGGATAAAAACACATGATTTTAATTGGAAATCCTGTATTCATTACTATACATTTCCAATCGTTTTTGTTATAGACCAAATAACTTCCAATTATTTTATTTTAGTAGTCCATCCATATTTGTTTTTTGATTGGCTGAACGCAAGCCAACGCAACTACATAAACGCAAGAGATGGACAATGTTCATCTCCTCCCGACAAGCTGGTCCGACAGTTCCGACATACGATTGTGTTTGCGTAAGCTATTGTAGACAGACAAAATTACGTTATTGCGTAGTTGCGAGTCCGACAAGCGGGTGCGTTTGGTTGAAGACGGGCCATGAATGGGCATGTTTAGCTGTTCATTGGTTTCGTATTCAGCATTCGCGCATGCGCACCATGTACACTTGTATTGTTATTTTTCTTCTTTCTTGCTCTTTCACTTTGCCGGATCTACGCTCCTTTCGGAACAAGCTTGCTGTATTGTCATCTGGTTTGATCTTTTCGTTTAATAGCATAGGAACCCTCTTCGATGGCCGTTTGGTCTAACCTGCTGCTCTTTTAGACTAGACTGTCGAAGATGTAGAGATCAAGGTTCTAATCTCATTCGGGTGTACTGAGGGTGGTTTTTATAACATGGTTTTCCACTCTCTCTACAAGCAAATGTGGTTACACTTTCTAGCTTCCTATTTATATAAACTTACAAATTCTTAAAACCACTAGCGTAATTAGTACATGATCATATAACCTGAACGGTTAGTAAGATACAAAGCTAAATTTTTTTTTTTTTAAATATAGCATAGGTAGTTATTTTAATATCATGGAAAAGTATGGGATTATAACGTAAGGTTGTGTGTGTGTGTGTGTGTGTGTGTGTGTGTGTGTGAGAGAGAGAGAGAGATAGATAGAGGATGGGGCTGGGAGAGTGAAGGGGCAAATGTTCAGGTAAGCGAAGGTCAAAGGAGGCAGAACTTTTGCTAATTTTTTTTCAACATGCTAATTTATTTTGACTTTACTAATACTAAAGGTTAGTATAATATTCAGAGTTATATTTACATTGTACATTGTAATTATAACAAAGAGGTGAGAACCTAAAAAGTAATATTTAGAATTTACAATAATAGCATGTTTATGAAATTACTCAGATTATAAATGGGAGTTGAAACTAGAACGTTAGAGGGGTGGGGTAGGTTGACCGGAGAAGGGGAATAAAACTTCTAGGGAAAGTTCTAACTCGTACTTTCCCCATTGCCTATCCGTATGTATAGTATGATTCTAGTAAGAATAAACCTTTACAAAATACAAACATATTTGTTTGCAGTCAACATTAATAACATTTTATTATATTATTAGTGATATTTTATAGGTAATTATAATGTATACCTAAGGTGGCAGCTGCAGCTGCTGACTGGTTGTATGAAAATGGTTTTAGTAAATTTTCTAACAAATCATATAAAAAAAGTTTATTCCTGTCAGAATTTGACGTCAAATAAATAGGTTTACAATATCTCGCTGGAAAATATATGCCTGACCAAAACTCCCCTAACGGCTGTGTGTGTGTATATGTATATATATATATATATATATATATGAGGTTACTTTTTCTAATATTACGATAACTGTTCAAGTATTTTGCTAAACATATTTTTACACTAGTCACTTTTCCACAGAGTTAATTATTATCCATAGAAATTTTTTAAAAAATACTATTTTTCAGTGAATTTAGCATTGCAATTTATAAAGATAAGCTGTTTCACTTTTTCGGATGACAATCTAGTACGTCTCTCATTTAATATTTGGCCAGTTTTTTAAAATAAACGTTCACAAGGAACTGACGTCGCCACAGTGCCAAATTTTTCTCTGACCACTTCACTTAAATAAGGATAATTATATTTGTGTTCCAGCCACCATTTGAGAGGATCTTCATTTCGAGGAAGCACATCATCTTCTAAATAGCGTTGTACTTCTATAATAGCTCTTGATTGTGCGGTCCCACTTGGTTTTACAGACGCAACTTTTGTGTCGAAGTTGCTCCAAATAGACAGCTCTGCAGAAACATCTTTATCACTATCTCTTCCTTTGTCTATGTATGACATCTGATTTGCAGGACAATTATTTTTCAATTTGTTTGCAACAATATTTGTCACCAATCTTTTGGCATGCTCAGCTACGTTCTCAGTAAAGGCAATATTTTTAAAACGAGGGTCTAGAAATGTAGATACCAATAAAGTATTACTTTGCTCTACATTTCCAAATCTTTCTGAAATACCGGTTTTGAGTGCTACAATCAACATTTTAGCCGTTTCTGATAAATCCTGTTGAAGTAGATGGTGGTTCACGTCATCGAGGCCTTTTGTTAAAATTATTACAAGCGAGGCTGTTACGTAACGCTCTCCACTAATTATTTTAGTAACACTTTCGAATGGTTTGAGCACCTTTACCACTTCTCTTGCTACATTCCAGTCCTCTGTGGTTAAGACTGGTAAGTCTTTGTCAACCAATGCCACCGTAGTCCGGACAGCATCCTCTAGCTCAACAAATCTTTCAATCATATAAAATGTGGAGTTCCACCTAGTGCAAACATCTTGAATTAATTTTTTTGGTTCCTTGCCACAATTTTTTGAAAATCTGTAAACCTGGAATTAAATATTGCACTTCTCTTAAAAAATGTTACAATAGTTTTAATTTTTTCTATAAGAGGTTCAATTAGTTTCAAACCATTCTGAACAATTAAATTGATTGTGTGCGCAAAGCAACCAAAATGTTTCCAATGTAACTCATTTTGGATTGCGTTTTTAATGTTGGATGCATTATCCGAAACCACCAATAAAATTTTGCCTTCAATTCCCCATGAACAGACTATGCGCTTTAGCTCAGTGGCTAAATTTGCGCTAGTATGCCTCTCATTAAATGAGAGGCATTCCAATAAAATTGATTGGATTTCAAATTTTGAATCAATGAAGTGAGCTGTGACAGCTAAATAGCTTTCATTATTGAGGGATGTCCAACAGTCAGTAGTAATGGTAACAGAAGTTATGTCCTTTACACTTTCCTTAACACCAACGAGAGTTTTTTCATAAAGAGCTGGAAGCATAGATTGGGTTATTGTCTTTCTACTTGGAAGAACATAGGATGGATTTAGAGCAGATATGAAAGAGCAAAATCCGATATCCTCAACTAATGAAAATGGCTGAGTCTTGTGTGAATAAACTCATAAGACAGTCATCAAGTTTTCTTTTTGCACTTACCCCTGTTTTTCTGTGAAGATAAGGAATAATGCTGTTTTTCTCTTTGTCCTTAGTAGGGATTGATTGTAATCTGCGTTGTGGTTCAGAATGATGATGTGATTTTGTAGTGAGCTTTTGAAGTTTAGAGCAAGAAGCTAAAGGTTCATTTTCGGTACTTGTAGACTCTAAAGGTAGGACTTCCAATTTGTCAGGCTCACCAGGGTCCAAATAATCGGTATGAGGCTTGTTAATATTTTCTGGTCGAGGAGCATATTTACCGGGTGAGTCAGTATGATTGAGATTAATTAATGGATGTTTGCGTACTATGTGCTTTTTTAAGTTAGACACCGATGTTTTATAAGAAATTATTTGTTTACATATATCACACTTAGCCCTGGAATCATTAACCACTGAAAAAAAATTCCAAACTGGTGCAGTTTTTCTATTTTTTACGTCAGCGTTCATTTTGATTATAGTTTAAATGATTAATGGTCCAACAGTTAAAAACTAGAACCACAAAATTAAAAAGAAAACCGGTAAACTAATTCAACAAAATTAATATGATACTACACTAATATACCAGTACTGACACTGTTACCGCAATCTTTTAAGTTGTATCTGTTATATGTCCAGACAGGAAAAAGGAGGAGGGATTGGTAGAAGTATCTAACAAGTCAGCTTTTCTTAATACTGTCAAAAATGTTTGGCATTGCAGGACTTCGAGGGTCTTATCTCGTTCCATGTGCTAAGAACAATAAGGCTATTGTACTGTCTTCTAACCCGCCTCGGTGACGTAGTTGGCTAATGCGCTTTTCGTGTTGAGCTCGACTGCTGAGGACGGGAAGATCGAGGTTCGAATTTCGTTCGGGTGAACTGGGGAAATGGTTTTCCACTCTACCTCCATGTAAATGCGGGTCCACTTCCCAATTCCTAATCCATTAGCGTAATTAGTACTTAAAGTGTATAACCCGAACGGGTAGTAAGACGCGGTGGTAATTATTATTATTATTATTATTATTATTATTACTGTATTCCATATCACCTTTAGCAAGATTATCTATAGTGAGATTCTGGTAGGAAGACCAGTAATTGACAGTCACAAACACTAGTAAAACTTCTTTCATATATTCATAGCTTAAGTCATGTGATTAGCATTTTTAACTTTTGATAGATACTATCAATACCTATAAAATAACATTAATAATTAATTATAATGCTTTCAATGTTGACCCCAAAAAATTATGTTTGAACTTTCTAGAACTATTCTTCCTACCAGAATTATATTATGGCTTTTTTTATACCACGTCTTACTTACTGCCCATCTGGTTTATACGTATATGTACTAATTACGCTAATGTGTTAGGAATAGTGATGGTTGATTTTAGAGAAAGTGCACTCGCATTTGTGTGGAGTAAGAGTGGAAAACAATCAGGGGAAAAAACCTCAGTTCACCAGACCAGGATTGAACTCCGACCTCCCTGACATCAGCAGTCTAGTCTATTGCGAAAGTAACATGCCTATACCGAAGCGGGTATCAGATTTAATACGAGTATATTGCTCTTGATACCATACTGCACGCATTCTATTAATGATACGTTTTATGTTTAGCACCGCGTCTTACTACCCGTTCGGGTTATACGCTTTAAGTACTAATTACTCTAATGGATTAGGAATTGGTAAGGTTGAATTAGAGGAAGTGAACCCGCATTTGCGTGGAGGGAGAGTGGAAAACCATTTAGGAAAAACCACCCCAGTTCACCCGAACGAGATTCGAACCTCGATCTCCCCCGTCCTCAGCAGTAGAGCTTAACACGACAAGCACGTTAGCCAACTACGTCACAGAGGTGGGTGATACGTTTTATGACTTGTATCACCCTGCCACCCATACATACACATACACATTGACTCAGATAGGGAGATGTTTCCCCTTGTAGTTACGTCCTTGATGCCATCAAACTTTATATTATACCCTATCACTAAATAAGCATTTTGAATCCCACCATCAATGTTTTATGAGCAACCTGTCTTAGCACCCACTCGAGTTACACGCTAATTTGCTGGGGACAGAGAAGGTTGAACTTATAGGTAATGTAGCCACATTTGTGTGAAGATAAAATGAAAAACCATTTAGTAGAAACCACTCTCATTAGGCCTACAACCAACCAAGATTAAACCTAGAACTCTCCGTCATTGACAGCCCAGAGAGTGAGAGTGCGATAGTGACGCCAGGGACTAGGGGTCGGCAGCTTTTTTGATATCCTGGGTCTTATGGGGTTAAAGAGAATTGTTGAGTTGATGTGAAAAATGTAGAGCAAAAAAATTCCAACTTTAAATTTCTCATGTAGTAATTAGTTATTAAGTTTATTAATATAACACAATTGCCTTAAGCCATTTTATCACTAAGCGGGTTCCATCATTGATCATCATTAATGTATGCAATATATTGTGAGAATACATCACATACTTTGCTTGTATTGTGGAAATAGCGTTTTGTACTATGAAATATTTCACCTTCAAAACTCATTTGTGATTCCCCAAACCAACTCTAAATTATACCTATAATAGATAAGTAAGGTTGCGTTGTGAAAAGAATACACTTCCTTTCCACTGTACGACTGCTCCAAAATACCCCCGGAGCATAAAGGAACAAGGTTGCTCCGGACCTGTTCCAGCGCTGTATGTGACAGAGACCAGAAAGTTTACTCCGAACCTGTTCCAGCGCTGTCTGTGACAGAGAGACGAGGAGCAAATTTACTCCGAACCTGTTACAACGCTGCCTGTGACAGGGGAGGAGCAAGATTGGTTTGGACCTGTTCCAGCGCTGCCTGTGACAGACGAGGAACAAGTTTACTCCGGACCTGTTCCAGCGCCGCCTGTGACATAGAGACGAGGAGCAATGCCAATTGCCAAGCGTTGATAAACACGTCTTCTATTACGTAACTACTTTGTGCTACCATCTACCGGATGACTTGTAACAATGCAGCCTTGACAATAGAAGCTCGGAGAAAACAAATGGGAATACAATACAGTACATAGGGGTGGAGTAATAGGTGGAACGTTTCAAATGGGCCTGTGACAAGAAGGAACAGCTCCTTTCGTCTGTCAGGAGCAGACTGTGAATGTGACGTCAGAGGAGCAGTGACAAAGGAGCAGGTTGTGATTTCACAACCCATCCCTACAATCAACCATCTCAAATCAGTGCGTATGCGCTGTACAGCCAGAAGCTAGCAGACAGCTTCGCTGGCCGTTGTGAGGAGATTTGAAATAACCCGTTAATGGAAGGCGTGTGTATCGATGTATTGGATTGTACCATGACACAACACTATAATTTTAAAACATCCATCGGCAGAAATGGTATAAAATATATGTTTATACACTAGAAAATAAAATATGTTGATCAGCTGTTTTAATTTAGCGTTTCAGTGAATCATGTGTCAACATATAGTGTGCGAGTTGCTGCGCTGAGGCAGATTCTGCTTTCTATTTTCGATGAACGTGTGTGAATCAAGCTTTAACCCTCTTCTTCAGTTTACATTGCGGCCACGTGCAACAACAAAGAATGTTCACTCTCATTACATACTACATACTAAACAGAGTTGTAGACTTGAAGTGGAAAGCAATTTGCGTTGTGTTCTGTCAAATATCAAACCCGATATTTAAAAAAAACAACTCATGAAAATAAAACAGTGCCAACCATAACAATAATTGTCATTAATTCAATTGTTTTTTTTGGTACCATTAAGCCGCAAGTGTTATGTATGTATAAAATAAATTAGTGATTAGAAAAAAAAACCTTTTTAAAGATTAAGACCTCAAAAATAGGAGGAAGGGAGGCATTAGAATTTGATCATCCACTAAAGGGGTGGGGGTGGGGGGCTGAGATGAAAAGCGGTGGGAACCACCGCCCCAGGCCGTTTGATCAAGAAAGGACTCTTCTAAATGAATGCTACCCGTTCGGGTTATACGCTTAAATACTAATTACGCTAATGGGTTAAGAATTGGGAAGGTTGAATTAAGAAGAAATGAACCCTCATGTGCGTGGAGGGATAGTGGGAAAACATTTAGGAAAACCAGTTCACTCGACCTAGTTTAGAACCTCAATCTCACCGTCCTCAGCAGTCAATCTCAACACGAAACTAGCGCGTTAGCCAACTAAACCAACGAGGCGGGTAATTAATAGTTTTAATTGGATGCTTTAGCTTCAGTGACACAGCAGGTTGGAGTTCGAATCTCGGCCAAAAGTACAAGGGGCAGTATTCTTATTGTATTATTTTCTAATCATCTTTCCAGACGAATATCAAATTTATTTAATATTACCATCGCCATCTTGTATACTTGTATAAGCTTAGTGTGAATTGAGAATAGTTTTGAATGAGTATTAAGATGTGTAAGTTCTAATTAAAAAACTATATATATCAGTTTTTCATTATCTATTGCTACCAGTAACTTAACCATATTTCACTCTTTTTATTAATGCTACTTTTTATGAATATTCCTCGTCACCTTTGCTTTTTATGACATTTGTAAAACTAAAACATACTAATGCACGATTAGAAAGTAAATGATGCTCGACAGCCAACAGAGCATAGCACACGTCAAAACGTTGTTAATGTAAGAGGTTTGCCGCCAATTTCTCTTTGTTAAATAGTCATGTTCTGAGTGTTTATGACGCACAGCCATGTTTATTGGTCAAACAAAGGATTAATTCCATCTCTCCACTCTTCATAGACATTCACCCCTCCCCCTAACCAAAATAAAATTTAAGCACCACCTTCCCATAACTATCTGCATCATTTACACTGATATGGGGGGAAGGGGGAGCAGGGGGGGGGGGAAACTCTGCCAAAGAAAAATAATATTGTCTTCCTTTAGATAAATGACTTTTAAGATAAAGAAGAGCGATCTTAACATATCCGTCTTCGATGGGGATTTTTTTAAATCTTCTATGAGATGTTTTATCAGAGGTTACGTTTTGTGTTGGTTTTCCATACCGCATCTCACTTAACCAATCGGTCATATGCAGTTTTTTTTTAACACCGGGTCTTAGTACCCATTCGGATTATACGCTAATGAGTTATGGATGAAGACGGTTGAATTTAATGGTAGTGTATCCGCATTTGCGTGGAAAGTGTAAAATCATTTTGTAAAAACCACCCTCAGTACGCCTGACCGAGATTCGAACCTCAATCTCCCCATCATCGGCAGTCAAGTCTATTGTGATAGTAGCGCCTTAGACCATGGAAACATCGAAGTGGGTCGCATTGATATTGAGCTGATGCGGTAGGGACGAGGAAAATAAAATGTATAGGATGTGTCCTCGCATTTGCTTGGGAGGAGAGCAAGAAAACCTTAGGGGGGAAAAACATCAACACAACCGGCTGGGTTTCGAACCCTAACCTCCCCATTAACAGGTAAATTAGACCAAATGAGCTAGACAAGTAGACTGCGTGCCCACTAACGCGGGTGATATCGTGCATTTAAAAGAGATCATTAAGTTGTTTCTAAAGTATTTATTGAGAAATTTAGAGCATAAATTTAGCTTCAAGTAAAAGATATCACCGATTGTGGCGACCCCAGAGCAGTAGTAGTATAAAAAAAAGTGAATTTTCCTTAGCAAGGACCTTACTTATATTCTAACAGAATGAAGTTACTATACCCAGATTTTGGTTGGAAGAACAGTAGAGAAAATTCAAACATAATTCTTTGCTGCCAACATTGATAATATTTTCTTATATTATTTGTGTTATTTGATAGGTATTGATAATATCTACCAAAATTAACATCTGCAGATGACATGACTCTATGTATAAATATATTAACATTGTTTTAGTAACTTTAGTAACTAACTTCTACTGTTCTTCCTAACAAAATCATACTATAGATCTGCTTTCACGCATTCATACGCGAGGTCATGCGAATTTCAGTAGTAACTTTATATATATAATTATTACTTATAAAAAAATAATAATGAGCTTAGTAATATCTTATCAATGTTTTTGTTTTAGCACCGCGTCTTACCTAACTGTTCGGGTTGTACGCCTTTATACTAATTACACTTGTGTGTTAAGGACGAGTGAGGTGGAATTTATAGGAAGTGTAGCCGCATTTGTGGGGATGGAATGGAAAAACATCCTCAGTACACCCAACCGGGATTCGAGCCCCGATCTTCTCGTCTTTGGGAGTCTTAATATATTTTGCGAGTGTGACGCCTTAGACCATGCGGCCACCGAAGCGGGTGGGTGTTATCATTGTTACCGCAAAAAAAAAGTGTTCCTTATTTTTAAAACAGTTTCGTTATACCTAACCTAGAAACGCGCCAAGATAGCGATATATCGCCAGGCAGCGTTCAGGCCTTGTATAGCGCGAAGGCAAAGACCGGCCTGAATGAGCCTGTGGTGGTTTGATCACGTGAACAACAGCTGACTGAGGCGTGATCTCGACAAGTCATGTCTAGTGACGTAATACAGCGCGAAAAGTGTCAAAAAAAAAAACCCCAGCAAACACGACATTAAGAAAGAGAACAAAGGATTTCTTTAACGGTGTAAAACGAATCGAAATATAACGTTGCAGTCATATAAAAGCTTGAGAAACGGGACTCTATTGATCCAAATACAAAACTTTGGGAGGTGTGCGTGTGGTAACTATAAAGGAAACAACTCGTGTTACGTGTCAATGACACCCTTCAAGCAACAATAAGAAACTTAAGAATCTGCTGTGTCAATATTAATTTGAACACTTTTCGGAAATGCAGACTTCGTTAAATAATTCTGTCGTATTCGTAATCAATATATAAATGAAACTTAATTCAAATTAACATTTTATTACATTAAAAACAACAAATCAAATGACACAATTTTCCTAATGATATAAAACCTAAGACGAATCCAGACATGGAGAAAACGTTTTATTTCATAATGCTTAAGGTATTCACACAAACATTTTCTCAATTCATTGTTGTGGTTTTAGCCATTTATGACACTTTAAAATTGCACGCCTGCTTAAGTAAATAATGATCCTCCAACTACAATAACTTTAAACACTATTATTAATACTAAATGAATTATTAATTATGCCAATACGGTACCAACAGAAAATAACTGCAGCTTTTTTTTAAACACATGTTAGGAATAATATTAGTTTCTTAGAGGACAGATGAGAGTTTGATAAGACAATGTAAACTTTATTATTAATTTTCGATTAAAAGTGTTTAAAGCTCACCCTATTCCCCGGAGGGGGTGTGGAAGGCGGAGAGAGAACCATTGTCTCTGACCTTTCCATCACAATGCACTTAAAAAGCACCTTAAGTTAAAACCAATCCTTTGTGCGTCGCTTTACTACTAGACTTGTTTCCAACACCGTACACTTTTGATCCGAACGCTAAACTGATTCTCTTCTCCCGAATCCAAACCGTGTTATTGTGGGCATCCATCGGGTGTGTTTGGGGGCCTGGGCTTGTTTCACACGGTGTCACACAGGGGCGGGAGACGCGCAGACTAATCAGAGACGGAGGCTCGACAAGGCCGACCAATGGCGCGCGAGCAGACAGCCACTGCCCGCGTGATCACAAGCGTGGTGTTCACGTGCACAAGGAGTGACGAGCCCGTGTCTGTGACGTCAGGATCCAGGGCGCGTCATGCGTGGCGTCATCTTGTATTGATTGTTGTTTTTGTGACGGGCCCCCTCTTTACCATCATCGTCTTTTGTCGCCCACTGGTTGAACGGACGTCGTGTTTTGTTGATTGGTTTGATTTGCTCAGTGATTGCTGCTTCTCAGGGAAAGGTAGCCATTACTAAAAGATATCTTATTTTTCCTGATTATTTATTCGTGGACCTTAAAATATTTATTTCGGGCCTAATATGATTCTTGAATGAAGAAACTCCTTAGGAAAAATAATATATAAACATGTTTTTGCAATCAACAAGTGACAGTTACAACGAAAAATAATTTGTTAAGTTTAAAAAAAAAAGTGTCGTATTTTTAATCATTGTCTCTGATTTATTACTTCTTCACACTTCTGATGGATGTATGGAAAGCTCGCTAAATATTATTGATAACGAGTTAAAAAACAACATACTTTTTCAGGTTACTTCAATAAAAAAAAACACCCGTTTCGGTGGCCGCATGGTCTAACGCGCGACTCTCGTGTTAAGACTAGACTGTCGATGACGGGAAGATCGGGGTTTGAATCTCGATCTAATGTACAGAGTTTTTTCCACATAATGGTTTTCCACTCTCCCTTTACGCAAATGTGGGTACACTTCCTATAAATATAACCTTCCTCATCCCTAAAAATCATTAGCGTAATTGGTACATAAGAGTACAGCCCGAATGGCTAGTAAGTTGTGGAGCAACAACAATTAAAATAAGAAAAACACTATTATTCATATTAAAATGAAAGGTACAGTTCCTTTGCATATGATGACAACACGAAACTTTGCTTCCACTAATTATTACATTTACCATGTTCCGTGAATTATATTTGCCAGATTAAGCAGCTTTTAATATGATTTTTTTGACATTTTTATCCCTTTAAATAAATCATGTGACTAGGTATTTCCATCGTTTTTATTGCCCATTTCGTATGAACACTACATTTTTTTTTATTTATTGTATATTGTATCGGTTTGTAATAAAAAGGGGGTGGAATGAGAGGATTTTTTTTTTTTAGATCTTTTATCAAATGAGAATAAGCCTTGTAGTTGGTGTTGGTCAATAACAGGATTGGAGGGGGGGGGGGGGGAGAAACCTTTTGACATAGGAAGCCCGCATTTACTTCACGGGTTCCTCATTAGTCCGCACACTTTATGTACAGTAAATTTTGCCAAAATTATAAAGACGTATACTTTACCTAAATATAAGTTAATGTATTTTTAAGAACCCATAACGGAACGAATGGTTTTATAGTCTATCTATTTTTTCCCGCCAATTCATTAAACGAGGACAAATTTCAATTTTTTTAAAATATATTTTATTCATAAAGGAAGACTTTTAAAAATCAATAAATAAATTATTTGGCAGAAACAGTTTTTTCATTCTTTATCGAGTTTGTTTTCTATGGATCTTGGTTCATTTTTTAATTCAACCGTGGATATGTCTCGTGCAAGCATACTTTAAAATACATCTTAGCACTTTATAGGGATTATAAAAACTAATAGAAATCACTCAATAATGGAATTATACTAAATAAATATCTCAAAACAGTTAGTGAAACACTTATTTTATTATACTGTAGGAATACAATTTGAATCTAAGAATGTGATAAGAGACATAAGTGACAGAATATGCAAAATGTCCGCAGGTTCCTTATCGATAGTAATTATTACTTATTTCCCCACTTAGCAAATGTATAAGCTTAATATGTTGCATTTACTTGACCTAGTGTGATATATTGATGAACAATTAATATACTCTGGCATTTTTTTAAGAACCATTCTTGGGTCTAGACAATGGTTGTTGATACACACAATTTCCTATTGAGCCATTTTCTTAATATTTGGTATTAATCTTTTAAAACCCATGTTAAGTTTATTGTTAAAACATTTCTTTTAGGGGAAATAAATTTAGTTCCGACTCTGACCACAACAACGTTGCTATCTTAAATAACATTCTGCGCAATCTAGCAAGCGTTTTATAAAACTACAATCTTCTGTGACTGATATCCGCTAGATAGCAGGACAAGTACCGAAATCGACATAAAGAATTAAAATTATGAATATATTCGCTATTTAGGTTCATGAAAGCGAATGGGAAAAGAAACAACGTGAAAAACCAGCTCGAATGCACCCGGCCTAGATTTGAAATGAATTCCAAATTTCCAAGGACTAAGCTAAATACACCAGTCAAAATTGCAGGCATTAAGTTGAAGATAATTGCACAAATTATTGATCATTTTGTATAAATATAATGCAGAGCTTTCTAATTGCTGTTTTATTCACCCACATAGTTTGTAGTTAAAATATTTTATTTTAAACTGGTTTAGAATCAAAGCACATTTCGTTTTTTATTAAAAGTTCTTAAATTGGCCGTTTACAGTGTGGCCTTATCTTATAGGCTGCACCAAAATGTAACGC
Organism: Timema cristinae; assembly: GCA_039000515.1. Taxonomy (NCBI): domain Eukaryota; kingdom Metazoa; phylum Arthropoda; class Insecta; order Phasmatodea; family Timematidae; genus Timema; species Timema cristinae. The sequence goes on from JBCFYV010000024.1 coordinate 26,262,182, forward strand.
GTCAAGGTAAGTTTTTTACCTTTCAGTGTAAACGGAGTGAAAAATGTCATTAATTAAATGCCATGAAACCCGTTACTATATTAAAAACAAATTTAGTGTCAATATTTCATGAACAAATTAGTTATATATATGCCTACGATAAGACAAAGAAAGTTGACCACGCAGAAGTATTTAACATAGTTTCAGCTATAATAAAAATACTACTAAGAGCAAATAAAATGTTTGAGGTTTGATAGTTATAAAAAAAGAGTAAAATATCATGTCAAATTGAGAAGTTTTCCTAGCACTCAATGAACCAACAACATACAATAATATTGCCTAGCGGCTGTAAACTAGACTGTACCGGCTCGAGCGCGCGCGCTTGAAAAATAGAACTATCAAAGTGATATGAAACTTTAGAATAATTTAATTATTGAAGTAAAATTTTATGCTACACATCATATTATTATTATTATTATTATTATTATTATTATTATTATTACTCTATTCTCGCGTAGACTTTATTGTGATGCTCTTTTTGTTTTTAATATATTCAATAGCAAAATTTATTGCAAATTTGCTCTTGTTCATGTAGGCGTTCATATCCCTTCTCGGGCTTCTCGTAATCCACTTTTTTTTCTCAATAGCTATTATAAGGTGAGCCCTACAGTCGTTGTATCCATAGTACCAATTCTAGATTTGTCGAATTCGACTTCTATCATAAAAGAAAAGCTAAGCCCAGTGAGTTATTTAAGGAAATCCCATATCAATAATTTATCACTAAGAGTTTCTGCCTATAATATTTAAATTTAACAATATTCTGATTTATTTTTTGCATATTGTTACTGCTTTTAACCACTTTTTAGTTATTTGTTATTATTGCTATTTTTTATTATTATCATTATTAATTACTTTTTTTGTAACTTTTATTCATTATATAACTTTATTTAGCCATTTTTGTTTATCTTATTTTCTCGTGTAAATATTTGTATTTTTATGGTACTTGTGTACTTTCAGTGCTGGCCTGTTATAGGTCTTACGACTGTTGGCCAGCACTATAATAAAGGAAATATAAATTATTATTATTATTATTATTTATTATTATTATTATTATTATTAGGTGTTCTGTCTCACTACAGGTCCATTCCTTTTGTCAGTGAACTTAGACCGCCAATGCGCCGTGTCCTCTGCGTCCTCCTCGAACTACGAGATTTTTCTTCTTTCCTTCACGTCATCTAATATTTGAATCCTCCTTCTGCCTCTCCACATCATAAGTAAATGAAATAAAGTGAAATTTTACAAATAATTTAGATATTTTCTGACAGTTAAAAAAAAAATTGTCTCATTATAAATGTCGATTAAAAACCATGCGCAAGATTGATTCTCCTAAAACCTCTACGTATTTAAGGACAACCTCTAGGTAACTTAATGCTTTCCAAGCCACTATACGCCATCAACTTTCCTTAGTTTAACATCAGACAACAAGCCTTGTCAAGAATAGTGAAAATGACGGGTGCGTTAGCTCTAAAACGACCTGTTAAATTGTATCCATCGGAGGAGACACGTGCCAAAATCAATTTTACTTCACGTCCTAACGGATCTTGTTTTTCTTTTAACTATTACACACTTTTTTAACGGCTCGTTCATTGTTTCTGTATCACTCTGTATATTTATGAAGCTTGGAAATACGAACTTTATGTTTCTGAGATTTTCTTTTAGTAGACTTTCATCCCGTCACACCACAGGCGTTTATGGTGGGATGAAAAGCATTTTTAGCCATAAACTTTTTATATTAATAGAAAAAAAAAACACTTCAGTGGTCGAATGACGTCACTCTCGCAATATACTGGACAACACTTCGAATCTCGGTCGGGTGTTTATTTATTTATTTATTCAGTGTTTACAGGCCCGGTATCTTACAATCTTTAAATCCGGGCCGTTTTTTCCACAACTTTTACTTAATTTACACAATTTTAAAATGAATTTCCTTTTTAACATTACAACACATATTTTGGCTCTTAACTTAAATGAAATTCAACTACCCTTAGCTCAATTTGATCCACCCCGGGTATATTACGCCTCCGGTACCCTCCCCGCTAGGCCCTTCACAATGCTCGGGATTTCACTCCCGAGTCCGCCAAGCGCTCAGCAGAGGTGGGCATCGGTCGGGTGTCATGAGGGTGGTTTTTCCTAAATGATGTTTCACCATCCCTCTAAATTAAAACTTTCTCACCCCTAACACATTAGTGTAATTAGTGGCCGGTCTAGTGGTCAGTATTCTTGGTTACTAATTTAGAGGTCATGAGCTCCCCGAAGAAGAATTGTTCCTATGGTATATATGGTCTGGTTAATTAGGCTTAAGTTAAGTTTACTAGCACAACACAATCATCATCATTATCATAACCTCAGCTCGTCGGGTTGAAGTAGCCACACCTACATGGTAGCCCAACTTAAACCCTGTTTATGGTAGGAAGGAAGTTCTGAAAGGCCTTTTTTCCCTGTCAAAATTATACTATATTGTAGGATTTTGGTAGGAAAAAAATACCTTTCATAGCTTCCTACCTACTATGAACATAGTATACATAGCACCCACTGCCAGTAGAAGACCAAGAATGTCCAACCGATCTTGGTGGCACACGCTAAAAAAAAAGTCATCGTAAAAGCTCTTACTCGTTTCAGTGGCCATAAGGCGTCACTCTCGTGCTAGACTATCCTGTTGAAGACGGCGGGATCGGGGTTAGAATCCCATTTAGAGTATACTTAGGGTGGTTTTAAATAGATAGCTTCCCACTCTTCTTTCACACAATTTCTGGTAGATTACCTCTAAAATATTTCCTTCCTCATCCTTACCCCATCGGAGTAATTATCATATAATATGAGTAGGCCTTATAACCTGAGCAGGTAGTAAGACGCAGTGGTTGACCTCGGTGTTCTTGAGCTAAAGTGTTTGCCTTAGGACCCGATGTTTGTGTGTTCAAATCCAACCGGGGTCGACAGATTTTTCTTGAGCTATAAAAAAAATTCGTAGCACAACTTCCATCGGAGGGGAGGTAAGGCCATAGGTCCCATGTGGATTGTGGTATGTAAAATAACCCTTTAACTGGAAGGTATGTGAACATAACTTTCCCGGGCAAAATTTGTAGGTCCTTTCGCTCTGACTCATAGAAATTCTCGTGTTCTGATATAATAAATCGATTCAGCAAGTGCACGTTAAATACCTCAAATAAATAAAAAGTAAGGCGCAGTGATTAAAAAAAATCCCCCAGAAAAAGAAACGGAGGGGGACCGGTGACCCCCTTCCATAGGTCACGACGTCCAATCCAGTTAAGGATGTTTGTATTAAGCCAGCTTAGCTTGGTGTGCTTTTTTTTTGTCTCTGCCTGTGTATACAGACTTTTTAGCCAACATGTAGAGTTGAGACCTATAACATATCTTAACAAGGCTCCCCAGAGGATTCAGTGGATCTGGGTGTAATGCAAGCTTGAGGACCTCCTCAAGAAAAACTCTACAGAATCATCCTACAACCTAACCGTACCTATCTAGAAGCCGCCACACGTTTTCGAAGATAGTGCCAACTTCTGCGGATAGGAGGTGTCACGTGATCAGCACAATGAACCCTCCAGCCATAAATCTCAGTTTTCTAGACGGAGCTGCTTTTTTTTTTTTTTATTCAAGTAGCTCCTCATTTGTTCTCAAGAGGCCGGAGTTGACTCCGTTTAAGATTCACTGCTACACAGAAAAACTGAAAGAGCCGGGGATTGAACCCGGGACCTCTGGATCTGTAGCCAGAAGCTCTGACCACTAAACCCCAGTGGGGGTTGCTTTTAACAAACGTATTTTACATTTCTGTGATTTATTAACAAACTATTTAAACTTGGTACATGAAAAAAAAGATCAAAATGTCCTTTCAATATTAAGGTGGAATGGAAGAGGACACGAGCTGAAGTCAGTATTTTTGAAGTTTTTACATCAAAAATGATTTTAGCCACAATAGATAAATTATTGCCTTATTTTAGTAGATAAGTTTATTTTAATATTATACACTTGGTAATCTCAATAGGTCTTGAATTTTGAAATAATGAATTTCACACATTAATCAATCACTAAGAACGTAATCAATATCTGAATATAACATTTTCAGTTTAAATGTTGGACGCTATTTTTGTTTGTATCTTTAAGTATAGGAAAAACATTTATCTCTGAAAGAAAACTTTAAAAGCTTATAAAATTAATTAAAATGGATCTTGATGTACAGACTAAAATGTATTTTCCTATCATTTTAGGCATATAATCTTAAAGGAAGTTAAAGCTATATAAATCAGGTATGTTTTCATCACGTCACCGTTTGAAGGGTACGAGAGAAAAAGGGGGAAGTTACATTGCACATATTTTACAGGCCAACTTTAAGATTTCAAACGTCCGCTTTGAGGGATACGTGGTATAACGAGCTACTCTTACAGAAGATTAAAACTGCTGATGACGAGGATATCGAGGTTCGAATCTCGGTTGGGTGTACTAAGAAAAACTTTTCCAAAATTGTTTCCACTCTTTCTCTATTTATATCCCCACGCAAATGCGGGTACAATTCCTCTAAATATAGCCTTCGTAAAACCATTGGCTTAGTTAGTACATAAGCGTATAGCCCAAAAGGGTAGTAAGACGTGGTGTAAAAATAAAAACATTAAAACTCTATAAAAAAAACAGAAAACACTTATTCTTTAATATTAATTTAAATATGACATAATATACCTTTCTTAACCATAATCTAAAGTGCATTATAAAGGTCTCATGATTGTATAACAGATAACAGCACTAACCCATCTGAGCTCAAATTGGATTCTCTCCCCCTTTTCCCCTGTGTCTTTCCTTTGTGAACTTTATTTGGTCAAAATTTGTCGTTTAGTTAAAATAATACGAGGTGTATAATCTCACACAGAGACAGTAAGCATTGTGGTAGCTTCCAGCTCAATTTTCATAGGACAGCTAAAAATCTACTAGATTAAGTTTTATATATTCTTACGCCAATTCGTGTGATCTGTATAATTGTCACTTTTTTAAAGCTTTTACAGCTCAATATAATACTAACACACCAAAGTCGCGATTATCCGGTCTAAAGTGGCGGCATTATGGGCCGGATAATAAGGAATCAGAGTGTAAATAATTTTTAGAATGTTTTTTTTTACGTTTTTAATTTTCATAGAACATTTGACTTTGTTTTAATATAATCGGCTCAATTTCTGATCACGATGTAAAACAGGGATACATTAATTACTGTAGAAAAGAGTAAAAATTCAACGAGAAAGATTTAAAAAAAAATCTTTACAGCGCTATTTTTTATTTTGGAAATGGAACATCGGCTTCCAAACAAGAACAGCAAGTGAAAGTGGATCGTCACATGGATTACATTATAAATTTAGTAAATATTTTATAGTGGGTATGTACAGTAGTGGATTTAAACTTTTTGCACCCCTAGGCACAGTTATAATATGCTCCCCCCTACCCCCACATTTTTCCAAGGGCCTTAGAAGATTTCGGAGGAAAGAGATGTTGGAGCGAGGGGGGCGGAAGTTAGTATTCGAGAAAATATTTCTACGAAAGAAAATCAGGCATGCACACGCCATAAACATAATTATTAAAAACAAAATATTAAAATAAATATAAGGTTATCCCAAAATGTGCGCCCCCAAAAGCCACCACCCCTAGGGCCCATGCCTAGTGGGCCTTTAGTGTAAATCCACTTCTGGGTATGTACCGGTTTGCTTATTTTAAAACTCACTTGTTGATACCGGGAACCGGGCCAGATAACGCGGAGGGGTGGATAATAGCGATTCTAGTATATAATACTATTCATAATATTAAATGTTATTAATATTGATCGCAATAATATATATCCGTATTTTCTAATAAACCATTCCTATGAAAATTGGTCTGTAGCTTAGGATATATAACCGTATTTTCTAATAAACCTTTTCTATGAAAATTGGTCTGTAGCTTAGAATATATGTCAGTATTTTCTAATAAACCCTTCCTGTGAAAATTGGTCTGTAGCTTAGAATAATGTCCGTATTTTCTAATAAACCCTTCCTATGAAAATTGGTCTGTAGCTTATGATATATATTTAATCAAGTGGTGGTGTTATCGTGACTACAATTTCCAATTTGATTCATTAAAAGCGTGCACCACATGCCCAATCAACTCAATGATACAGTCGGCTCAAAATCGTAAATTTACACGAACACTATTGCACGTGGATAATTGCTGATTAAACATTAATTGAGAGAAAGAGTTATAAAAGTTCTTAATACTGAACATTGTTGAAATATTAAATGATATTTGGATAAAAACTACATTAAAACGCCAGTTTTTTTTATACCATTTTAGAATGGCTTTACAGATAAGCATTTTGCACAAATCTTCAGTCGGCCAAAAGAGGGCCCTACTGTAGTTATTAGCAAGAAGCTTTGTCGCTTTGTCCCCCATCATCACCGGGACTCTGACAAGACATCTTGTGAATGTGAGGAATGCCAGGTCTCCACCGTGGTTCGGATTCCACGTTAAACTGTAGGTCCTTCATTTCATCTCACAATCATCCTACCATTACAAATTATCGTAAGTGCGTATAACCCGAACGGGTAGTAAGACGCGGTGCTATATAATAATAAAATAAATAATAATAATAATAATAATAATAATAATATATAATAATAATAATCACCGTGGAAAATTTCGAGTAATCATTCAAATACGAATGCACTGCACACATTTCTGGCATATCTTGGTCTTTTCTTGTCTCTTTTACTCCCATAATACCTTGCGCGAGCCGGGAGCTGAGTTGGGCCTGCTATGATGAACGCTCGTTTTGTTTCTCAACCGAGTTGTTTATGTCTAGAAATTTGAATTTTAACAAATAACTTTAAAGCGATAGGTTTACTAAAGATAAAAACTTTCACGACGCGTATTTTGTGCGATCAGATAGCTACCGCAAACACGCGTCCGTTTTAGGCTACCGCATTACTTAGTGATAAACAATTTTACAATAATTAAGGTCATACTGACCGGAAGAACAGACATAACAAGTAAGATTACCACTCTAAAATATCGCTGAACAATGGCATCTTTACCGCAGTGGAAGAAGAGACTCAGATCATAAGAAGTCGACAGACATAATTTAATATATTCATAAGACAATAATGCTTTCTGCACCTGTCACATTTGCCTGATGGTGACAATTATTATTGTTGATTAATCTCTTACTCAAGCGGCTAGCAAGCTTTTCTTTTAATTTTTAGCTTGTATTCCCCTTGGCAGCGCATTTACATAAAATGTACCTTAATAATAGCAAAAACCCGCTTCGATGGCTGCATGGTGTGACACGTTATTCTCGTGCTAGACTAGACTGCCTAAGACCAGGGAGATTGGCTCTCGATCCCGCTTGGGTGCACTGAGGGTGGTCTTTCCTAAATGGGTTTCCACTCTTTCTATCTCTCCACGAAAATATGAGTGCACTTACTCTAAATCTAACCTTCCTAAACCCTAACACATTGGTGTAATTATTACATAGGCGTATAACCCAAACGGGTAGTAAGACGCGATGCTAAACAAAATTGTATCAAAATATGTCATTAATATAGCTGCAATTGTTTAAAATTTATTTGATGTAACTGATAATAAATGGGTCAATAATGTGTTTATAAATCAATGTAATAATAAGGTGAACAAACAGTGCGCATAATTTTACATTCAATAATGAAAAGTTTCAGTAAAAGCTAACACAATTAATTTATTAATAACACGCTTCAAGTGCCCGGTGATATTCAGGTGAAGTTTTTTTAGCATCACGTCTTAATACTCGTTTGGGTTATACGCTTATGTAATAATATTAATCTAGTAGTGTTAGGGATTAGTAAGGTTTTATTTATAGAAATTGTACCCGAATTTGCGTGGAGGGAGAGTGGTAAACAGTTTTGTAAAAATCACCATCAGTACACCCGGCCGAAATTGGAACCTTGATCTCCCTGTCATCGGCAGTCTAGTTTACTGTGAGAATAGCGCGTAAAGCCGCGTACAGTGTAACGTGTAATGTAATCGATGGTGTAATGTAACGTTGTTCGTTCGTTTGGACGCACAACGAGTCTGTGATGTAACGCTGTTCGTTCGTTTGGACGCACAACGAGCCTGTAATGTAACGCTGTTCGTTCGTTTGGACGCACAACGAGCCTGTGATGTAACGCTGTTCGTTCGTTTGGACGCACAACGAGCATGTAATGTAACGCTGTTTGTTCGTTTGGACTCACAACGAGCCTGTAATGTAACGCTGTTCGTTCATTTGGACGCACAACTAGCCTGTGATGTAACGCTGTTCGTTCATTTGGACGCACAACTAGCCTATGATGTAACGCTGTTCGTTCGTTTGGACGCACAATGAGCCTGTAATGTAACGCTATTCGTTCGTTTGGACGCACAACGAGCCTGTAATGTAACGCTGTTCGTTCGTTTGGACGCACAACGAGCCTGTGATGTAACGCTGTTCGTTCGTTTGGACGCACAACGAGCATGTAATGTAACGCTGTTTGTTCGTTTGGACTCACAACGAGCCTGTAATGTAACGCTGTTCGTTCATTTGGACGCACAACTAGCCTGTGATGTAACGCTGTTCGTTCATTTGGACACACAACTAGCCTGTGATGTAACGCTGTTCGTTCGTTTGGACGCACAATGAGCCTGTAATGTAACGCTATTCGTTCGTTTGGACGCACAATGAACCTGTGATGGGACGCTGTTCGTTCGTTTGGACGCACAACGAGCCTGTGATGTAACGCTGTTCGTTCGTTTGGACGCACAACGAGCATGTAATGTTACGCTGTTCGTTCGTTTGGACGCACAACGAGCATGTAATGTTACGCTGTTTGTTCGTTTGGACGCACAACAAGCCTGTAATGTAACGCTGTTCGTTCGTTTGGACGCACAACGAGCCTGTAATGTAACGCTGTTCGTTCGTTTGGACACACAACGAGCCTGTGATGTAACGCTGTTCGTTCGTTTGGACGCACAACGAGCTTGTGATGTAACGCTATTCGTTCGTTTGGACGCACAACGAGCTTGTGATGTAATGCTCGCGCTGAGGTTCGTTCTGATCTATCGCATGTCGGTTTTTGGATCGAACACAAAGGCGCTCGCATTGTACTTTTGGACGTGATTCGTGGTGAATGTGCGAATGGTGGTCTGTTTTCTTACTTAATTTCTTTCTATTTTAATCTATTTATCGAGATCTATTTATTTACTTTATTTACTTAGACTGACATCTTAAAGTTACGAATATGTGGCGCGAAGAGAGATCTTTTTCACCTTCCATCATTAAATACACATAAATAAAACCAGTAGCAGCGGCTAGCACCCGTCTGTTCGGCATATTCGCAGAGACCGAGTGGATCAGACGATTCTCGGTAGGATTTGAAGTGTGCTTAGGCGGTGTTCAAAGCATTCGCTGTACACAACACCATTGCTTACATTACACGCTACACCCGTTTTTACTCAGCTTTAAGCCGATTCTAAGCTAGCGGTTAAAACGTGGTGGTTGCCGCCGCTAGCTTACGCCCTCAAAAGTCTTGAATCTACACCTGACTGGCAAAACAGCTATCAAAACGCCACTGATTCTACACTAACGGTTTAAATGCCACGGTTTTTGCTTCCACCTGTGCGGAATGGTTTAAAAATGGACATTGTACAGGTCGGCTGTATTGCGGGACTTATTTTGTTGGAGGAAACTCGCAAAAAAATCTTGTCAAAAGAGACGTTGATAGACTCACCCCACATTATCGAACCGTCTCTCAACAGGATAGTTTCATATTATTATGTTATGAATCACAGAATGCACCCAAAGAAGTTCTTTTTGGATTTGTTTCATTTGATGAACTACTTGGTTTAGTGAATGAAAATATTGCAAAACGTAATACCATCTTGAGGAAGAGTATCTATTATCCCTGCTGAAAGACGTGTTGTGACAATGAGGCACAACTTCCTGGTGTAGTTTGATTCGCATTTCTACCGCTAGGTGATTTAACGCCGCCAGAGGTAGCGGTCAAAACGCTGTTCTAGCCAAAAATACTTATTTTCTAACTTGATAACAAGGGCTTCATTCAAAACCGCGGTTGCTAGCGTTTTAACTGCTAGTGTAGAATAGGCCCTAGAACACGCGGCCAGCGAAGCGGTTCAGATGAAGTTAACGTTTTTTTTTCTCTCTTTTGTTGAATTTTTTGGATTCAAGTTCTAATTTTTTCTTGGAGAAGAATTTCAACATAAAATGAGTATCTATTATATTCAGCACTACATTAAATCCATTACTGTTATCAGCCTATGGCCTGGATCAGTTTTTTTTCAAGCGATATATTTTTCCACTACCGGCTTGCTATGCCTGTCGTAGTAGCTTCATATACCTTATAATATAACAAAAGACTAAGACAGGAACAACATCCAGTAACCAGCCGTTAATTTGTCATTGTGAAAGAGTCAACCCATACTTTAATGAATTATACAATTTCGGCCTTGCCGGGAATCGAACCCGGGACCCTTAAATATGTAGGCAGACACGCTTCCGACTGAGCTAAGGTGTCGGACCATATACGATTGAACATAATAATTATAATTACAGTGAACCATATTGCATAACTTTGTACGTTTTCTTGATCCCTCAGAGAGAGAAAGTATAGTGTTCATTAAAAATCGGTCTCAAGATTTTGATGGATGTTGACCCTTTGAACCTGAAAAGGTTGTTGTCGCGATGCCGTCTGTCTGTTGAGCGTCTGTATCTTAACCTAAAGCTTAAACCATTTTAGTGATCGGGATATATAACGTGTTATCTAGGTGGAAAAACGTAGGCTTTTCTCAAGGTCAAATAACGAAGGAAAACCACATCGTTCCTCGGCATTACATTTAATTAATTTTGCAACTTGTTTCTTTGTCTTACATTGTTGCCATGAGTAGCTTTTTACTCCATTTTTTTTTTCTCATATCTCCAAACGTTCTAGAGCTGTCCTACTCTAATCTCGAGAATATTTATCACCCATACAACTATAAAGTTCAATTTTCATATGAAGAAACGTTTATAAAATAAAACTTTTTTTTTGCAGTCAAAAATGATAATATTTTACTTTTTATTCACGATAATTTTTAAGTATCGTAATATGTATAAAACGTTACAGCTGAGGAATACATAACTTGACGTATGAATACGTGAAAGTGGATCTTGTAACTTTTCTGTCAGATGAGTCTCTTCCAATAAAAATTGGACTTAAGCTACTATTTATTTAGCTTATGACTGCACACACTACTTCTCTATCTTCCCAAATATTTACTCCATGACGAACCCTTTATAGCTAAGTTTGTTATGTCTGAACATAATTTTGATATTTTCATTAATACCTGATGATGATGGTGTATAACAATTAAACCAGTCGTGGATAAGGTGACAACTAAATATCTCTGGCATAGCAAAATGTTAAATTATAAGATGCATTCCCTCATGTTTTTTACGTATCTTAAAATAGAGACATTCTCCAAGAACTAGTAAGTTTTGTAAAACGAAATAATATGAACTATTGCAGAAACACACAGCCAAAAAGCATAAATGAGGTAATATACACTGTTACAGAAACATTGAGAAAAGAGAAACATCTTTGTTCACCAAAGAGCATAACAATCCATTTCTCTTTTCAAGGACCTCTATAAAAATATTTATATTTGATTATAGTTCAGAAAGTATTGGTTTTATAAGATTAAATTTCAATTAAAAGCTTTTTAATTTTTATAGTGCTGCAATTTTACAATGATAAGTTATTCCGTATCTGAAATATTTACGGAGATACGATAAAAATTGAAAATTTGCGGCCTAAAGTAATTTTGTTTGTAATGTTAACCTATGCCAAGATACAAAATTTAATCAAAATTGTTAGAGCAGATTTCAAGAAAATATTTTTCATTTTTGACATTCAGTAACCTACCCTTAATTTTAGGAGTACAGAGACCAAATGTCAGATTCGTTCACAGGCAAGCATACACCAGACCAACAGCCTCAAGGTTAAAATAACTGTGCTCCGTGGGAGAGCTTGAGTCCTTAAACACGGGTATCAACAGTTATTTTTTTTAAAAAAAAGCTCATTTTAAACATGGTTTCACTAGAGAGAATACACAAATATCCTTCTTGAGTCAATCGGCCGGCTTACACAAAACTAGGTTGAGGTAGCGACCCAACCCTCTCTTCATAATACTACCTCACAAATAACTTAAGCAGAACTTCACATTGTTATTACAATGGTCTCTTTATGACGAACATGTTAAAAGTGAGTCGTTTAACAACTTGCACATTTGGAAGTGCTTTTCATCATTGAACAATGACACTAGCGAAGCCTAGGGTTGATGGACTCAACCTGTCTCAAAGAGCACCGCGTAACTTCCATGGTGTATTACCTCTTCTGTGGACTCGTCCAATTTGGTTTGCCAGTGACGGAGAGGCTCACAGAGGGTATTTTATGAGGGTATAATTGTTATTTATTCTACCTTATTCACCCTTACACCATTATAATGTTTTAAAATCTTATAGCCGGATGGGTAGTAAGATGTGATGAAAATAACTACTGTACATGCGCAGTGAAAATACAAACCCAAACGACCATTTTCCGCTTCTCGGATCGAGTCGACAAGACTTCCTGAAAGAGAGGAAGTTCTCCTTGTATCTCCTTGATTAAAACAACATGAGATAACGCTGTTATCCTTGGTAGTTATCTGTTTGTGACGGTGTGGGGGGCTGGTGAGAACCAAACAGACTGTTGAGTAGGACTATACTTTGGGTGATAGGGGACAATAACTATGCAAGGGGTCTGTGCTCTTTCTTACAATTTTCAATTTTAACGGCATGTTTAATCTGGTATACCTTTTGAATATTAAGTCGTAAGCTGAGTGTAAAATGTAGCCTACGCATTCGACATTTTATCATTGTTTTATTATTATAGTTGTACTTATCATATATTAATATGTTTTAAGCTTTTATCATCTTGTCTTAATATAAATTCAGGCGATACACAAATATATTAATTACACTAATATGTTAGGAACAAAGACGGTTACATTAAAAAAAAATGTAGCCATACTTTGATTTAGGGAAAAACTACCCTCAGTACACCCAACTGAGATTCGAACCCCAATTTTCCCTTCGATGGCAATCCAGTTCAACACGAGAGTGAAACATTAGACCAGGGATCGGTAACCTTTTTGATATCGCAGGGTGTATGAGTTAAAAAATAATAATTTGGTGGGTTGGTTTGGATAAAAATGTCGAACAAAAATGTTCAATATTTCTCATGTATCAATTAGTATTTGTCTATTTTGATAAACACAATAATTGTTTGCTAAATTTTTTGCGGGGCAGATAATAAAATCAGTCGGCAGGCTGAATCCGGCCCGCGACTGTTGGTTGCCAACCAGCGCGTTAGACCACGTGAACTCTTATGCGGGCTTTATTACGATTATTTGTGATTTTGGAAAGGGGGGAGGGTAAACGCCCTCTCGCCCTTGGTACGCAATTGAACCCACCATCGATTATAGCAGCTCTATATTTAGGACACAAACACAGAAATGTACATTGGGGCATGGAGAAGGTATTAATTAACATATTAAATTTATTATTTCTGTACTTTTTTCTATAGATATTTTAATACCTAATTTGTTATTAACTTTATCAGACACTCTAAAACAGTGTTACCCAACATTTTTAAAACCGCGACCCAGTATATTTAAAACGACACACTTTTGTGACCCACCTAGCTTTAATGAACATGGGAAAACCCTCGCCCCCACCCAAAATGGCCACAGTTGCGTAGTTAGCAAACGCGTTAGTTTCATGTTGAGCTAGACTGCCAAGGACGGGGAGATCGAGGTTCGAATCTCGCTCGGGTGAACTGGAGGGGTTTTTCCTAAATGGTTTTCCACTCTCCGACCATTCAAATGCGAGTTCACTTCCACTAAATTCAACCTTTCCAATTCCTAACCAATTAGCCTAATTAGTACTTAAGCGTGTAACTCGGACGGGTAGTAAGACGTGGTGCTAAATAAAAATAAATAACATGGGAAAAAAGGAGAAGGGTTCTATATTTTAATTTACTTTGCAGCCTTATTTTCAAATTGTTCATAGTTTTTTTTATTTTCATACAATTATAAAATTTTAATATTTCAAATTTTTTTAGTGACCCATAAAAACTCGGTTCGTGACCCACAATTTGGGAACCATTGCTGTCTAGAATGGATGTAAGCTTTGTCATTTTTGTTGGCAATTTTTATATAGGTTTTTCTTATAAGGTTAAACTAATAAGTTATTTGCATAATAAATACAGTCGCTAGAATCCTTATTGACGAATTCTTGAATTATGCTCTCGTACAAAAACGTAAATCGAGTTCTCATTCTATCGTTAAGTAATGTAGTCAAGACCCTCTGGTCACTAAATGCTAAAGGGGTAGAATTTGGTTTAATTCTGGGAAGTAAGTGGTCATTACTGTTAATAAGTAACACTGGCGTAGCCTTATCCAATAGCAAACACGAGCCCGAATTTCAAAACTTTTTCTTAACTTATGTGATGAAGAGAATAGATACTCAGATACTGGTTTTCTTATTTATTTTTATGTGTGTGCACCGCGTCTTACTAACGCATATTTACACTGATGGAGTAATGATGAGGAAGGTATGTTTAGAGGAAATGTTTCCATAAGAAATACCTACTCTGATATATGTTTTATATTTTAACTTCATTAGAATAAGTGTGTCTGTTGAGATTGTGGATGATAAGCTGAATGATACCATCTCAAGAACGATTAGAAATCAAATACATGTCCTTATTATTAATAAATTGTGTTTTAAAAAGTATATGGTGTTACTCAAAGAAATATATTTACAATAATTAAAAAGCGATTTTATTAAAATAATTTGGTTTAAAGGACAGTATGAATTTTGAAATCCCAACATTTTACAAAATTTGCAAGGTGTTTATTTATGTCCAGATATCTATAATTTTTTTAAACTAACAAACATTGATTTACCTTTTTAATTTAGACCTTTGCAAGGGGATTTTCTCATCCTCCACACGCCCACTTATGTTATCAAAATTTAATATGAAAACGTAAAGTTGAACACCTAAGGTGTTTTATCAAAAGCAACAAATACAAAAATGGAATATTTACTAGAAAGTTTGTGCAATATAAAATACATAATTTATTGCACATTTGTTTCATAATTTAGCCGCCACAAAAAAAAAACCGTTGATTAAACTCATTGAAATAATATGCCTAACATCAAGACAAAGCATATTTATTAAATGCTGACAACAATATTTATTAGGTACAACCTTAATATACACAGCACTGTATATTCAGACAACGTTTGAATATCTTGATTTAAGTACTTATCTTTAAGGAATTTGAATATTGTAGTTTTTATAGCTTAAAATAAATTCATAATCATACTCTGATCTTACAATGAGATTTGTTTTTAAAGCGAGTATAGCTTTACATTGTTGTGTCCTGAAGAACAACAATTCAAGCGCCAGTGCCAGGGTGTTCGAATGTCGGTGGCGCTACTGGTGGCCTGGAGTGGAACTATTGTGGAGGGATGAGACATCTGAAAGTAGAAGTGAGCCGGCTAGTCGCCAGTCGCGCACAAACCGTGGCAGGTGGCGGTACTATGGTGTTTATAATAATTTATACATTAGGTGTATTTTGATATTACGTCACTATGCTTGTCATTATTAGATCTGGCTTTTGTTTTTTAGTAATCGTTTAGTTTGTTTTCGTTTTTGTTTACAAACTTATTTGTTGATGTTTTAAATCGCTATATCTTTGTAAAAAAATCCACGTTTTCCATGTTTCTTATAAACATTGTTTGCGAGTTTATTAATCATTATAACTACGCGACACTGGAAGAAATTATAATTGTGACAACTGATGACACCAACAATATTTAGTGACAATGAGGATTCCACTACGTTTTCAGATTTTGTCCCTTGTAAACAACTTTTAATAGTGACAGTTCTTTCATTTCCAGCTGCCATCTTGCTAGAAGTGACGTCATTAAAATATGTGATCGCTATAAACATTGCGTTTTAAAATAACATAACTTATTTCGATGGATTGACATTTTCATAGTACGCTGACATCATCAAATAATGTCTCGACGTAAACAGAGCAACCCAAAACCTTTAAAACGTGAGTACCAAATTACATTTTATCTTACGAGTTTGATTTTAGTTTAATTAATTTGTGCTCGCGTATTTAGAGTTTTGGTAGCATGCATTAATACATGAATCGTCAGAGTTTATACATTGTAAAATTGATGCAACCAGCAATCTCCTTTTAAAAGGTAGGCCTAACATAGTTCTATAAATATAAACAAATGAGCCTTGTTTTTTATGTGTTTCATAGTAATTCATAATTATGTATATACGTACTTAACAACGAACATGGACCATTATTGAAATTCGTTCCATTAGTGACATGCCATCAATTCAAATTTTCGCGCCAAAACACTATGTTTTGGTAAACGGCGCATGCGTCCCAATTTAATCTGAAGAACTATAGGCTATAATTTAACCCAAATAGGCGTTTCTTAGGTTATAAAGCAGCTATTTTTATGGAAATGAACATAAATGAGATCACCTTAATGCGATCATTTTCATTAATCTGTGGACTATCGGTTGATTTTGTGGTTTAAATCTTATGAATGGGGGCGAAGGGATAGGCCAACTTTTAACAATGAAGCCTTAATTTATGTTAAGATATGTTTTATATTTTTTATTTTACCTCATTTATACGAAATATGTCCTATATTCACGTGATGCTAACCAGGTGTGACGCGGTACTCTAGGCATTAACAATTTAGAATACTTTAAGAATAAGTAAAATCCATTAATTAATTATCAATACATGGTAAAATTTATTTCATAAAGTAAAACAAACAAAATAATAGTGTGCGTTGCACGTAGCGTGTTTGTTTAGTTTAATACACACCTTCAAGTTGCAGTTTCAGTTATTCTTGTTTCTGCATACATTGCATTTTCAGTAGCGCGAAGGTCAAATATTCTCTGTATGTGCCACGCAATGTAAAATAAAGCCCAACACAGTTTACGCATTTTTCACAAAATATCTAGTAAAGAACAATAACAAAAAAACCTAGTTTTGATAACTTTCTTATGCGTAGTTTTTAAGTTATTAATTTATTTGATTTTAACGTGATCAAAGTTTATACATTTGCGTGTTGATACGTTTGTTTACTGTTCCATATCAAATTCAACAAAGGCTTTAAAACTTTGATACGGTAGGAACATGCGTTCAAGCGAAATTTGAATTATTTCAAACATATTTTTTAGGGGACAGGGGACAGTTTGTACTTTCTTGCTTAATACATTTTTGTTCTAAAATGTCGGAGGTCTTTCTTAACATTTTAATTGATGTACACAAAGCCGTAGCTAGGTCAACATTTCAGTGGGCTTTGGGAGGCACAGGCCGTAGGCAAAAAATAATCAAGAATATTAAATCGCCTAACATATTATTACCCGTTTCAGTGGCCGAACGGTATAAGGTGTCACTTTCGTGTTAGACTGGCCTGCTGATGACAGGGAGATCGAGGGTCGAATCCCAGTTGGGTCTACTGGGGGTGGTTTTTCCTAAATGTTTTTCCACTCTCCTTCCACGCAAATTCGGGTTGATTAGTTCTAAAATGCTTTCTTTCTCATTCCTATCCCATCAGGATAATTATATATGTGGGTAAGCTGATAAGTTAGTAAGACGCGGTGATAAATATAAACAACATAATACTATCTGGAGCTTATTTTTATGGAGATTAAACACATTAAGGGCTATAAATTTGTTTAACTTTAAATACCGCCTCCTCTCTCCAAGTCTGAACACTCACAAAAAAGCACTTTTTAAATAAAGGTACAGTAGCCCCATGGCTTCTTTGGTGCTGACTGACAGCTCACAGCTTTGAAAAGTTACCAGACCAAATTATGTATCCCTACGCCGAACATATGCTCTGCAAAAATATGTTTAGCAGCTGTCACTTCAGACAGTCAAAATTTAGGTATATATCTAAATGTTGACTGTCAGAAGTCAGCTGTGAGCTGTCAGTCAGCACCAAAGAAGCCATGGTGACAAAACTGTGTGATTGGGATTTCAGAGGACAAGGGGGGCGTCATGGCATCCCGAAAATGAATTCCCCTCCATATTGATTAATTTCAGCCCCCTCTCACCTCCCCCCCCTATCTTATATTTTAGAATATGAAACGATTGAAAGTAAACTTTAAATATCTTTTAAATTTTAAGGGCATCGAATTAAAATTTTAAAAATCAGGCTACGACCATTCTAATTATCTTCTAGAGGCACCGACATTAAAAATTTTTTTTGGGGAAGACCACTTCCAATTATATTATATAGGAGTAGAATTTTTTTTAATAAAGCCCAGACGAGGACCATTCAACTTTGCTGTAAATTGAACCCGGGACTTCAAGAGTAGTAGATAGAAGCACTGCCGACTGAATATAGGCGTACCTTAAACGTTATTATCTTGTTTGAACAGCCTGATTTAAATATAAAGGAACTTTTATGACATTAATAAATGTTACTAAAACAATTAACTTATATTTCAGGTGATCTGAAACTATAACCTTTTTTATAGAAAGTATGCGACATCATAAAATAATACTAATAATAAACTAAAATTGCGTATAACCCGAACGGGTAGTAAGACGCGGTGCTAATAATAATAATAAACTAAAATGTTATCATTGTTGAACAACAAAATTTATTTTAATTTTCTAAAAGTTTCTTCCTATATCTGAATCACACTATACACTGTGCCAAGTCAAAAAACAAAAAAACAAATACTAAATTATTTTTGTAACCTTTGGGGCTCAAACACAAGATCCAAAAGATCTGAAGTTGGTCCCCTTCTCAGTCACAGGGGTTGGCTGCATTACGTTAAAGTCCTTAAATATATAGTAGACATTCACTTAGAAAGTGATAGCTTCTTGATAATTCGATGTTTCCAATTTTAGAAAGGGGGAGGGGGGAATAGACTGGTTAATATTGTCAAAAGAGACAGCTGCATGATATACCATTTCAGCGTATTAAGTAAAGTATGTTCAGCGTAGGAATTATTTTCTGAAAGACCTTTTTCCTTACCAGAAATCTATTATATAGTAGGATATTGGTAAGAAAAAAGATCTTTCAAAGAGTAATTCTTACCGTGAATGGAGTTTAACCGCTACATTTTTAGACCTAATTATTATTATTATTATTATTATTATTATTAACACCGCGTCTTACTACCCGTTTGGGTTATACGCACTTACGCTAATGTGTAATGGTAGGGTGATTGTGAGATGAAATGAAGGAACTACAGTTTAACGTGGAATCCGAACCACGGTGGAGGCCTGGCATTCCCCACATTCACAAGATGTCTTGTCAGAAGTAAAGGAAGGGTTTGGAAATCAAATAAATCTGTGCCGGGACTGAGGAATTGAACCCCGGACCCCCAACACAGAAGTCTGACACCTTACCCCTAGACCGCCAGGTCACCTTTTTAGACCTAACTAAAGTGTTAAGACATTGTCTGACACTTAGCTCATTCGGTAGTGTGTCTTTGCATGATGGCTGAAAATTTTGTAATTTATGTAATGTGGGTTTTCCCTTTCATAAGTGATGAATCAACGGCTGGTGACTGGATGTTGTGTTTGTTAGTTTACAAGTCGTATGCTAATATAATCAGTCTGTTCATTAAGTGCACGATAAATACCTCAAACTAAATAAATACTTTTTTTACTACATGTAATGTATGTAGTTTTACTAGGCACTGAAGTATTTTTTTAAACGTGGACATTTAAGTTTTTAATGGCTTTTTGTTACGAATAATAGGCATGATTAAATTTAATTGTTTAACAATCACTTGGGAAAAAAATGGGTTATTTTGCGGCTAAAAACAGTACAAAGTCGAATCTTAATATTTTACAAAGACTTTTAGTTTTATTTGAGAGGTGTGAAGCGTGGGTGCCCTAATGGACTGATGTTGCTGCGTGGAATTTGAAATTGTTCTGAAAAAAAAATTAGGACTGTCAAAAATTCAACTAAATAAATGGGCGTTATTTAAAAATACATTGTAAATTCCCTAGTAGTTTATTTCCCACCGCGTCTTACTACCTGTCCCGACATGCTCATTTTAATCTCACCGATGAGATAGGGATGAGGAGGTTAGAATTCAGAGAACTATACCTTCATTTGAGTAGATGGAACATGGCTCAGTTATTTTATATATTTATGTATGTATATATAAATTATGTATATGTTGTGTGTGTGTTGTGTGGTTGTACATACAAACATTAATTAATAACTGGGCATATCTCATAAAAAGTTGCCAACCTCCTAGATTTAATTATATGATAATCTAAGCCTTTCTTGACTTAAAGTCTAACGTTGAGCGTCATACGTATATGCATATATATAGGTAAACTATTGATCCATCGATTTTCCTTGTGAAATTTTGGCTTATTTGAGCACCTTTTATTAGATTCCCCATTATTTTTAAATAAATAATTTTTGTAAACTTTGGTCATTCTAGAATTCAATCTTTAAAAAATCCTTAATAACGCTAAATATGTAATAACATAAAATAATTTTTAAAATTAAACACCCCTTCACAAAAAATAAGTTCCGCAAGGAAGATCAAACACCAAACTATAAATTAATATTTCTTTGTAAATGCATATGTATGTTTCAAGATAAGTTCAGATCCATTGATTAGTTCAAAGGCTATTACGGCTACACGCTTAAGACACGGTCGTAACATTACTTTCATTAAAAAAAATATCTATAAAAACTATTGAAAAAAGTATTAATTTTAAACTCAAAGAGAATTAAATCTTTGGCTGGGTAATTTTCTTACTATTTTCGAAACCTAATTTTGACAATTATTGTTACTATTGTATTTTTTTTTTTACCAGAATAAATAAATTCAACCATTTGTCTATAGTACCGTTTGTCTGATAGGCTATTACAAAACTAAATACGCAAAAAAGTAAATAAAAAAATCATACCTTTTTAAAGGCGGCTTTTTGTTAACCCAAATAACTATTCTTTGGGAGCTGACTTTAGCACCTTATACATAGTCTGTATTCGAATGTCATCCAAACCCTCATTCGACCTGAAATGCTTGCTATTCGCATACCGGTAGATTGGATGATTCCCGAGATTATACTATAAAAACAACCCTTAGGGTTATATAAAAAGTTATATTTGGTCATTAGACAATCCGCAAATTCAGCCTAAAGTGCTTGTTATTTATCTACCGGGAGATTAGTTGCGTCCCAAGACTAGATTGTAAAACGTCCCTTAGATAATTGTTTGAAAATACATCAACTAGTTGCTACACCTAAGTTTTAATCACGATTAGGAACGATCAACGATTTTGTGGGTTTTGAATATCATAATAATAATAATAATAATAATAATATTTAGCACCGCGTCTTACTACCCGTTTGGGTTATACGCTTTAAGTACTAATTACGTTAATGGATTTAGGAATTGGGAAGGTTGAATTAGGAAGTGAACCCGCATTTGCGTGGAGGAGAGTGGAAAACCATTTAGGAAAACCCACCCCCAGTTCACCCGACCGAGACTCGAACCTCGATCTCCCCGTCCTCAGCAGTCGAGCTCAACACGACGAGCGCGTTAGCCAACTACGCCACCGAAGCTGGTTAAAATAATAGAACAACCCTGGAAAACTCAACATATTCGGTTTGATAGGGAAAATACATTAATAGATCAGGAACTTTTAAAAATTTATTAGAATTTTCAGATATTTTAAAAATACAGAATAGAAAAGAGTAAATCCAGTGCAAAGTATTAATTTTATCCCAGATTCATGCTTTTTTGCTAAGAGCACAGACACATTTTCCCTTGTGGCATACATTTAATAGAAAACAGTGAAAACTACAATATTTTTATTTAAATATTTTCATAAAAACCTAGTATTTATTTAGCATTGCGTTTTACTATCTGTTCACCCGCCTCGGTGGCGTAGTTGGCTAACGCGCTTGTGTTGAGCTCGACTGCTGTGGACGGGGATATCGAGGTTCGAATCTCGGTCGGGTGAACTGGGGTGGTTTTTTCCTAAATGGTTTTCCACTCTCCCTCCACGCAAATGCGGGTTCACTTCCTTTAATTCAACCTCCCCAATTCGTAATCCATTAGCATAATTAGTACTTAAGCGTATAACCCGAACGGGTAGTAAGACGTGGTGCTAAATAATAGTAATAATAATAATATAATATCCTACGTATAAACTGGACAGCCAGTAAGACGCGGTGATAAAAAATTTACTAAAATTCTTTCAATACTGGCCTAGTATCTATTCGTAAAAAAAATAAATCAAGGTAAGGTAAGCTGTCAGGCCCACGGATTCAAAGACTGTCACACTTTTCCAAATTCTATGATGCCATTCCTAGAAGGTTAAAAATATCGTTTAAAGAAACTGTTTAAGGAGGAATATTTTTAAGTACATAGACTATTAAAAGTTTTTCTGTTTGCGGCACAATTTTGACTAATATAACTTTCGGAGGTACTATAAAGGATTAAAGAGCGAGAACTGGTTAAAAAAAAGGAAGTTTGGAGAGTTTGAAAAAAATAAGATTTTATTAATACAATTTAGCTAAGAAATTCAAGATTTTATGTTATTAATATATTTACATAACTTAATTGTAAGCTATTCTTATGTATTAAACTATAATTATTAATAAATAAATTGGTATTTTAATGTGAAACTTAAAGCTGTATTTTGTTATTTTTTAGTTTTTCCGATAATATTAAGACGTCGATAAGGTGACACTCATTTTGTGTTTGAGCTCGCTAAGTTTTCCTCAATTTTTTACATTTGATATCTTAATTTGCAGATCTAGGCCTATAATGTTTACATATAGATTCAAATTTGACGGCACACCAATTAAAGGGTTCATGGCACACAAATGTGCTGCGACACACAGTTTGAAAAAAAACACTGACATAGACTAACATTTGCTAGAAGATAAGTTGGAAAACCATAATGTGAGAGTATAACACTCTCTGTACACCCCATCGGAAATTGAAACTTCTTCCTGGCTCAAAATCCGATATGAAAATGGAGAATGAGGGGAAGATTTACAATAACTATGTCTATATTATTATTAGCACCGCGTCTTACTACCCATTCGGGTTATACGCACTTACGCTAATGTGTAATGGTAGGGTGATAGTGAGATGAAATGGAGGACCTACAGTTTAACGTGGAATCCGAACCACGGTGGTGGCCTGGCATTCCCCACATTCACAAGATGTCTTGTCAGAGGTGAAGGAAGGGTTTGTTAATCAGATAAATCTGTGCCGGGACCGAGGATTGAACCCCGGCCGCCATCATACTATGTCTATATAATAGTGCATATGTCCCTCTAGTAATGTTTATCGCGGGACGCTTCTGATATATGATTTTAATAGCAGCCTAAACACATATAAGGACATTTTTCATCCAAAATAAAACTCACTAGTCCCAAACTAATAAATAACTCAAAAATATATTTTCAAATCTTTTGTTTTAGCAATTAGTATCAGTTAATGAGTTTTGCTGCTACGTTATTCTTTAAAAAAAATATATTTTTTTTAGAGATTTTGCTAATTTAAAGTGTAAAGTAGCTAAACAAAATGTTTAAGGCTTTTAATTTAGAAAAGAAATACTATTTATTCAAGACTTGACCTTGTACATAATTATATATGTAGGGCCTACATATAAGATTATTTCTAAATCTCATTTCTAAACATTTCTAAATATTCCAAACAAAATGGCTACTCTTGATATTTTTATTTAAGTTTCTTTCTATATTTTTGAATTTAAAATTATCTGGATATATTTGGAAAATTAAACAAAATAAGTGTATTGAGATGAAATAATTATATCTTGTTGAGAGATATGTTAATGTGCTCTAAATAGAATCAAATCGTTATCCTGAGCAGTTCTTACATAGGCAAGTCAGCGAAAAGGAAATGAAGCCACGTTGACCACATCGCGACATCCGGAAGGAGACCATTTCCAGGAGATGCCAGAACATGATACCCATTAGAGATCTAACGTGCCAATTGATCACTTACCTTAGTAGTGAGTTCGTTTACACCCAATAGTTAATATCCTTGGTTCGATTCCAGGAAACTTTCCACAAACATTTCGTGTGTCCGGATACAAAATTAATATTTCTCTGTGTTCCAGGTATTAATTAATGTTATATATTATTAGTTTATATGATTAGCAAATATGATACGACTTATAAGATTAAAAAAAAAATGCTTCTTAATACCCGTTTGTTCTATCCGCATATTTATTTAAACTATTGAGTTAAGCAGTGGGAAGGTTTAAGTTAGAAAATGTACCTTAATTTGCGTCACTTTTAAAGTTAAGTACATGATTGAGGTTCGAACCTCTATATTTATATAATTGGCAATTCAGTCATTACGAAAGGTGATGCCTTAGACCATTCGACCACCGAAGTGGGTTAGTTGGATTCTACACCAGTGTATGATCTCATTATCCCATCAAAGTTATAACCAAACAAATATATAACTATTACCCGCAACGGTGGACCTGCAGATCAAATGTCAGATTCATCTAGTTTGGTTCGCCTGAGGAGGTCGGGGAGCTGAAATTATACCTTTTCACCCCTACCCTAACAGTTCATCAAGATGCAGATAGACCAGGTGAGTAGTTTTCTTAGAAAAAAATTGGCCTAGCCCACACTAGTCAGTCTTTCAATTTCAGTTTATACTCTAATTAATGACTTTTTCTTAAGGCTGTCATCTAATAGTGTGTTTGGATGGTTTCACAGTCCGGAGATCCCGTGTCATTTAATAAAGGGTTTGGTATTTAAAAATATTATTATATCTCACCAAAATGGAGGCAATATATATCAACATGTCCCTAAGGGATTACAAAATCTTACATTTTTAGCTATCTCTACTTTATAAAAAATTTCATTAAAAGCTGAAGTTAACTAATTTTTTAACGTTTCACGCGAAATATCGCAGTACTGGCCTTCCTCAAACAAATAAATTAATGAGTCATGAGTCATTAACTGCCATCTCCACGAGAAATAACGTAGTAATGATATCTCCTATCAAGCAGCTGACTCACTTGTTGTTGACGAAAAGGCTTCGAATCTTGGCTCAGTGAACTTAGGGTGGGTTTTGACAAGTGATTTATTGTTGTGGTTTTCTCGTCCTCTCTCGTGCTAATGGTGATTCTTATTTGTAAATACCTACTTTGATTATAATATTGAAGTATTTTACCATATCAGTTTCACACACACACACACACACACACACACACACACACACACACACACACACACACACACACACATATAATATATATATATATATATATATATATATATATATATATATATATAATGTGTGTGTGTAAACTATACTGTACCAGGTCGAGCGCGCGCGCTTCAAAAATAGAACCAGTTCTATCTTTCAAGCGCGCTCGCTCGCCCAGTATGGCCGTCCCCTGATAATACTAAAAAGAGTATTATTTGTTAGGAAAAACAGTAAGTTTTTATATATTCGTCACGTTACTAAAACAACTTTATATATTCGTACATCAAATCATGTTATCTGTAGCTGTCACTTTTGATATATATTGTCAATACCTATACAATAACACAAATAATATGGTAAAATGTTATCAATGTTGGCAGCCAAGAAATGTGTTTGAATTTTCTATAAACTGTTCTTCCAACCAAAATAAGGGTATAGCGGCAGCGTTTCTATCTTTCTATTTGTATTTAATCTCTCTTGGTTCGATCTCCCTTGCAGGTAGTGCGATTATATTTTAATTACTTCTACAAGAGTAGTTTAAGGAATAATTTACTTCTTGTTGCTAGAAGAATGTTAAACACTATAATATAGATTGCACTTAAAGTCATTATGCCATCATTCAAATGAGGTGTATGCAGACTCTTGGTCGCGTATTTATTTTTCTTGTTACTAATTTCAAAAGTATGTTTATCATGTTTAAATAGGCGATAAGTACACATGTGCAATGGACTTTTTTTTTATCGATTAGTTAATTATTATTTGTCTACTATGATTTTCATAGCTTTTGTTCTTTGTACTTTAAACTTTTTTTTGTATTCGTCTCGTTTCAATATAATTGTAACACAATGTTTACTTCAGACAACTCACCGCAACTGAGTTTTATCTCGATTTTTCCCCTTCTCAGAAAAAAAATAAAAATATACCAATCTTTTTCTTCTTCAAAAAGGTTCTAAAACAATCAACAAACCATGATCTTATTCGAATTACTTTAAAAAAACAAACTAATGAACCCACAAGAGTCTTCTATTCTCTAAAATCTTGATATCATTTATAGAGAACCATTTCGTCGAGAGTTTTGTGACGGGGAGGGTCCATTGTATAATTATTATCGGGGTAAAACAGAGAGCCCTACTGGGTAGACTGTATCGTTATCAGACGGCTGGATGAAAATGGAAGTGGCTTATCTGTAGTATAGTATAGTCCAAGTTTCCAGGATGTACCACGAGAGAGTATATATATATATATATTTAATTGTATGTATATGTATATCGTATCTGTACTGGGTGATATTGCTAGGAGGATGTTGATGTCTGATAAGTTTTGAGCTTGTGAATGCACTGTATTGTGTCGGCAGCATTGGCCGGCATTATTCCCGCGCCAAAACTAGCTCTTGATAAGGCCCCTTGCTACTAACCCCCCCCCCTCCTTTCCTCCCCCTCCCCTCCTTCCTCTTCCTAGAGTCTGGTTTTCCTCCTCGCGAGCGCTTTGCTTTTCTCGATAACACCTCCCTTGTCAGGCAGTGAGATCTGCGAACAAAAGCTAGCACTGTGTTCCCTTCAACCCCCCCCCCCCTCCCCGGCCCTCCCTTCACCCTCTTCATGTTGGTAACAAAATGACGTTATCGCTGGCAAGGTAGATTGGCGAAATAAAAAGTTTTTAGAATTAAAAAAAATGAATGAGAAATAAATGGGGGGGTGGGATGAGGGAGAATTCGATACTTGTTTCTATATCCCCCCTCCCAACCATATTTTTGATGGATATGTTTTGCGCGCGCGTGTGTGTGTGTTATTTGCTGAAAGCTAATTTTGAAAACTTGATAACAAAAAATATTAATGATAGAAACATTGGTGCAGATGTTTTGTTACTAAAACAAAAGTGTGTGTTGTTCCCGCAGAGCGCTGTCTTCCCCCTTTGATCAGTAACATTTTGTGGTAGGTAGGTTTATGTAATTTGTGTTGAAATAACATTTTGATATACATTATTTTAAAAATTAGACTATACCGTAGACATGTGACGCAACTTTATTTTTTATCTCTTCCACCCTGTAAACATTTTCAAAAACACAACTGATATATTTTTTATATTATTTTTTTTACACGGAGATTATCATGTAACTTTAAATGTGCTCGTTCGCTCAGCGTGTTTCCATACAGTTTTTCATGTAATTTCTCTGTAATAGGTTACGTTAATCCACACCGATGTTAGATAACATTGTAGATCTAGGACACTTTTAAAACGCAACGGCCAGCGGCACGACATATACCCTGATTTCGGTTAAATATCTAGTTCTGTTATTTCATATCAGAATTCTGCTGTTTAGAAGTTCTGTTTGGTAGAATAAAAGGCCTTCCAGAACAATCTTCCTACAAAAATCATGATATAGATCGGTCACTTTCCCAAGAAATAAGTTTTATTTGTCTACAACATGGCGACTAATCGGTTGTGATATACCGGTTCGATCTTGCGGTAATTTTCAGTCAATCCCGTAAGAAAACTACAGAGTGTCCCACGTAAAGGTGGCATGTATCCATGTGCTAGAAACTTTCAAACGAGCATATGAAATACTGATGTGTGTGTATTTATGTACTTACGGGCGGTTGTACACGTACCGATATATCTTCGGTGTCGGTGCCGATATGGTGCTTGCATACACACCTACAAGATCGTTGTCGGCCACTGAGAGGCAGACAGTTTCGTGAGTAGTGCCGATTTTTAATTGCTGCTTTTGGTCCAGTTTCGTAAAGTTTGACTGTCCTTGAACTCGACCCCTGTTTTGTCCCGCAAATACAGTCTATTCTCTACCAATTCTATCAAGGTTACAATGTCATACTCTAATCTGCTAGACATTTTTACCCTACAAATATACTACCCAACTATATGAAACCTACCGAAAGACTGACCAACATTGCCACATCTGGAGACGAGTGCGCAACTGTTTTGCGCACCGATATAAGTGTATTTATCGAGGGGGCCGCCGGCATACATCCGACATGTCGGTGGTCGCCACGATAATGTTGATAATGTTGTCGTGTCGGCATCGTGTTCAGCCTTGCCATAAGCTTACATGGAATCTCAGTTCCACCGATATCGGCGCCGACAACGACATTATTGGTTCGTGTACAACCGGTAATATGCTGAAAATGATCGCTTCGAACACTTGGATGCGCGTACGTTTGAAGGCGGGCTACTTTTATGTGGGGCACTTTGTGCATCGTATTTAAAAATCGATTTTTTAGTCTTTTAAAATAACAAATAAATATATTAAATAATTTCAAATAGTATTTTAGTGGGACCAGCATTGATCGCTCATTAATAGGTTATAAGAATATTAAATAGTTTAATATAAAAATACTATTTTCTTATTTCTCTATTTTTTTTTTAGAAAGTGGGGTGCATAAGTATTTGAGGAAAGATTAAATTTAAGGAAAAAGGAATCTTATAGACGAAATCAAAAATCAAAGTAGGCTTAGAGTAAATTGGCTAAATTAAAAGTAAATATTAAAAAAAAAAATATTTTATTTGAAGAATTTAACCGTCACTTTCTGAACCGTCTGTGACCATAAGAACAGATCCCCTTTCGGGAAATATACCTATGGTACCGCCGGAATCGAACCAGATACCTTTAGATCAATAGTCAGGGGTACTGACCACTAGGCCAAGAGACCGGTCCTATGTCATAACTGCTCACAAGTCACAATTCGACTTCTATTGGAAGATATGCCTTTGAAGGGAAGTTACATTAGCCATTAAATCTGGGGTATATTGAAGTGATTGTAATCTCACGGTTTAAATGTGAAGATAATCCAACTGGCTCCCATTCTTATCGAGTCAACTATTGTTCTCCCGTTGATAAGAACGTTATCTCCGTAATTAAAACATGAGTACCGTTCATTCGCCTGAGTGATATCTTTTTAACATTTATATTACAATCGGTGTACAGAGTTGTAGATGAATTATAAAACTACTTAATCAGAATATACGGTGTTTTGTAACAGTTAATTACATATCTTGCTTTGGTAAACGTAATTCATGATTTATCAGAAATATAATATTTTGTTATAGTATTTTTAATTTTATAAACAATGTTTTGAAATAAACATATAGTCCCGTTGTCATCTACAGACAACGGTAACTCTTAACTATGGACTTTTGATTCAATGTTATATATTTACATTGCTTTTATTTAAGTACCATTTCTGAAATAATATAAATTTTAACTAATAAATTACATAAATATGTACCGATGGGTACTCGGGTAGAGTTGACAACTACGTCTAGTCCGGTATGCTTGTGAATAGAAGGTTTGGGTTTGAATCCCGGCCTGGTGTGTTGAGGTGGTTGATTCTAAATGGTTTATTATTCTACTTCCAATTAAATACGGCGTACATTTCCTCTAAACTCTACCTTCTTCATTTTTATTCTATTAGGTAGTGCAGTTATGTGGACACAGGGCTACCACGCTGGATTTTCCTAAATGTTTTCCAACTCTCCTTCCACTCAAATGCGGTAACATTTCCTATAAATTATATTTTTCTCATTCCTACTTTATTTATGTGGTTATAAGCATACAAACAGGACAGGTAGTAAAATAATAATATAATAACAATAATAATAATAATAGACTTTAATATACTATCTCAAAACAAACTAGGTTAGTATTTACTCTCATATACATACATAGTAAATGCGAACATGGTTATTTCTAATTTACTGTCGAAAAAATTATCAAACAATTTTTATGACATGATTTTGTTATATTATAACGAGGTTATTCAACTTTTTAATTTGATAAATTCACCTATATGTTTTGAATGTTTCAATTTGTACTGTTTGATGGTGGAAAAAAAAATGGTATTAAAGTAAATATGGTAAGGAGTTCACACTCGCACAAGTTTAAAATACTGCCTCTCGTTTAACGATTGAAAAAGCATCCTATCATCCCAACAAGTTTAAATACTGAATCTGCTTTGTCCAGTATTGGACTGGAGCTGTTCATTAAATTGAAAGGACGGGAAAGTGTTTCAGTTGTCGATGGTTATCTACGTCACCAGTTCACCTGGTCAACCGCTTGAAACGTTCAGGACGACTGCTTACGTCGTGTCGGGGTCAGCAAATACCATTCCACTTTCACTGCGACCTCTTTCTGTAGCAAACAAATACCACGAATGATTGGATTTATTTGCGGACTTCTTAAACTCGAAAAATGTTGAGTAATCATCGAAGACATCAAATTGCTGGCTGTAATAATGTTTATTGCTCAACGGCATGTTTCTTAGTTGTTGTTTCACCCCCCCTTCCCCCCTCCCCCCCAAAGTTTGACTACGCATTAGGGTTAAACTCATAACATTATTAATTGAGGTAAGTGGACTTTCTGAACCCACTAATTATATCACAAACCCGCTTCGTTGCCCGCATAATCTAACGCGCTACTCTCGCAGTAGACTAGACTGTCGATGAAGGGGAAGATCGTGGTTTGAATCTCGGTTGGGTGTACTCTAAGGTTGGTTTCCCAAAATGGTTTTTCACTCACCCTCCATGCTAATTCGGGTACATTTTTAAAAATATAACCTTCCTAATCCCTAACACCATTAGCGTATAAACGAAACGGGTAGTAAGACGTGGTGCTAAAAAGTATATATATATATATATCAGAAACCAACTGATAATCTTAAACAGACACAACTCTCTCTCTCTCTCTCTCTCCACCCACCCTACTCCCCTGAGCGTTAATTTATCACTCTGAAAAGGGAAATCCCAATTTAACTAATACATTTTTTCGGACATGCCAAGAATAGAACCCCGGGACCCTTAGCTACGGTATAAGACACGCTACCGAATGAACTGAGGTGTTGGACCTCATAATAATTAATTTACGCTTATTTGGTGGGAATAAATTATGTAAAATTTAAGAGTAAATATACATATGCGAAGATGGAGAGGAGAAAATCATTTAGGAAGAATCACTCTGTCGGGACTTGAACCCCGAACTTATCGTCACGGGCAAACCATATTAAATTAACTTTACATTTAGACCGCGGGTACCACCGGTGGAGATGGTTAATCACTGATAAGGATCTGATTTGAGTCTCGATGGATCTAAATTAGGAATGTTGCTCTGTTAGCCCAATCCTCTAAATGGGATGTTAAGGTGGCCGCCAGCCTGAGTGCTGAGAGACGCTTCGCAAACTTCCCAGAAACCGTGTTTTACCACAGTGGCTTATTTCGTAATATATATAGCGCATGAAAACATTGAGTTTAAAAATTAAAATATCCCAAAAGATTTAAAATCATAACCATTTCAAGTTTTATTATAAAAAAAAAAATCATGAAAGGGTAAAATAAGCTTTAAATTTTAACGACGTTTCAGGTAAAATTTCGCAATTTTGAGATAAAAGCAAATGTTAAGAAACATAGATTCGGCCTGCCTTCAACAAATCAAGTCATGTTTTTACTGGGTCGCGTGGTCTAGTGGTCAGCATTTCTGGCTTCTAATCTAGGAGTCATGAGTTAAATTCCCGACAGTACCATAGGTATTTTTCTCGAAGAGATATTGTTCTTATGGTCGCTATGGTCTAGTTAATTAGGTTTGAGTTAAGTTTAAGACTTCTACTGAAACACACCATCATCATTATCATCACACCATCTAGTCGGGTAGACAAAAGCGCACCTACATGGTGGTCCAACCTCAGAACGGTTACATATCCGCCACTGTCAGTAGAAGACCAGGAATGTATTTTCGACAAACAGAAAAAATGTTTCCGAAAAAGCTCTTTTCTGCTTTAGTGGTCACATGGTCTAAGCCGAGGCCTCGTCTAAGCCCTAAAGAGTCACTCTCGTGCTAGACTGGCCTGCTGAAGACGGTGAGATCAGGGCTCGAATCTCATTTGGGGTCTGCTGAGGGTGTTTTTTCCTAGATGGCGTCCCATTCTCCTTACACGCAAATGCGGGTAAATTACCTCTAAATATTTCCTTCCTCATTCCTTCCCCATCAGAGTATAAAACAGGTAGTATGATCTAATGGCTGAACTCTGTGGTCTTGAGTTAAAGTGCTCGTCACAGGACCCGATGTTCGTTCGTTCAAACCCAACCGGAGTCGACGGATTTTTTTTAACGATAACTGGGGAGTCGTGGCTAGAATCTCTTCTGGTTGTACTGAGCTTCCCCTCTCCCCTCCAAATCACTTTCCACGCCCTCTTAATCTGAATTCGGGTACATTTCCTCTAAAATTCTAACTTCCTTGTCCTGATCCTATTAGTGTAAATATGCGGCTAGCCAGGAAAAGTAGTAAGACACGGAGAACTTAAAAAAATAATGCTTTGCTTTTCTCTAAAGAGCTTTGGAGATAATACATTTTAGAACAAATTACACTATCGTTGGAAATTGATGTCACAACCATTGCTAAAATAAAATGCTAATATTAGTTGTAATTTTCCTCTCTAAATTTACTACAACGGGCGTGGCGTAATTTTTCAAGATTTAACTTCTATCACGTATAAAACATAAATATACATTTCATTTAGATAAAGGCGGGGTTACTACATATTTTGATTAATAATTTATTATCTTGAGCAGGATCTCATATTTCATGCCGTGATTTTAATATGATACAATGGGGTTAGTATCGGATTATATTATCTTAAGCACCGCATGATAAGTTCACATTTAATATAAACTTCACTTACTTTTTTTTAAAGGACGTTGTCTATTTGGTGAATTCGAAACTATTATTGGAAACCGGGCTGCCTCTTAACCTGACGCATTTAAGCACTATCTCACAGACGCCAATAGGAAGATAAGAAAGAAAATAAGCAGTTCAACCTTGTTTATATACATATTACACTTCCCCTGTTCAGCTGGTGAGTATAAACACGTTCTCTACTATTTACACCTGGACAATCTTGATTTGTATTTCAAAATAACCTTTTTTTTTGTTTACAGTTTTTGATAGACATAATTATGCTTCCACGAACTTTTTTACTCAACATCCTGGCAAGAAGATCCCTACTGACCATATTTGTAAAAAATAAACCAAATAGCCTAAGTTGTAGACTATTAAGAAAATTTACAAAACAAAATCTACTTTAAGTTAAAAAAAATAATTTTGTGACAGTGTAATACTATTTTTAGAATTATTTAAGAATATCTAAAACTCGACGGATATCACCTAAATACGTTGGTACGAAAAATCCAATATTTGCTACAGTAGCTCCATGGCTTCTTTGGTGCTGACTGACAGTTCACAGCTGACAGCCGACGGCTTTGAAAAGTTACCAGACCAAATTATGTATCCCTACGCCGAACCATATGATCTGCAAAAACATGTGTTTAGCAGCTGTCACTTCACAGTCAAAATTTAGGTATGTACCTAAATGTTGACTGTCAGAAATCAGCTCTGAGCTGTCAGTCAGCACCAAAGAAGCCATGGGGCTACTGTAGCTATCGTAATATGTCACAGGTAGGAAACGTAGTTTAATTCGATTCCAAACAATACGTGTACTATCAACGAAGTAATTATTTAGATTGATTTTAATACAAACACAAGTTTATTTTGATGTTTCAATGCTTTAAATTGATTACTCTCAATCTTTCCTGTTGAAAGCAGGATATTCTTATCATTGACAAAATGTTATCTTATCACAAGTACTTTGATTGTTTATAATGTTGTTCTCTTGAATCAGAAAACATATTGAGCAGTTTATTATTTTATGGGGACAGTTAAGATTTGATTTCTTTACATATCGAATTAATTCTTTCATGTAAGTTTAATGTTTAGTATGCGCATCGGTGAACGCGTAGACTAAGGTGTCAACTTAGTATCAACCTCATCTGTTCTGATATGCCGGTGATGATGAGACTGAGGTACGAATTTCAGCCCGGTGGCGTACTTATGGCGTTTACCCCTCCCCCTCTCCCTTAGTGGTTTTCCACTCTCTCTCTCTCTCCACGCAAACAATGGTACTTTTCCTCAAGATTATACAACCCTCATCCTTACCACATTATCATAACTAACAAGAGTTAATCCAAACGGTGAGTGAGACGCGGCGAAAAAAACAATAATAGGGATATCACTAATATTTTTATATTACAAAGTTAAAAATTGGATATAGATATATATATTTATGGAAGAATAAAAAACTGCACCTCATAATTATAATCGGGCGACGATAAAAATAAACACCTATTTGATAAACTTCTATGCTATAGTTTCTCAAACTCTCGACAGTTGCGTACCCCTTTCGGGTTCATGGTTTAACCAAAGTACCCTTTTCAGCTCTTCATAAAATAAATAAATAGAAAACAAATTTATGTTATTTTGTAAAGTTTAAATATTTCAACATTTTAATAAACCCATAATGGTAAGCTAAACAATGCTGTGACAGAGGGAAATAAAGGGCCCATAATATCGAGTCAAAATCTGCGTAAATTTGTTTTTCATACTCACCATCATAATTAAAAAAACAACAATTGTGAAACGTCGCTTACCGTTGGGCGCTCGCGTACCATGGTTTGGGGAACACGTGTGCCATGAGTTCTAACTATATTATATATAATACATACGTTATTATATATTAGGGAATCTTCCCTAACAAAGTATACACACAACGTAAAACATAACAATCGTTATTAGTGGAATTGCCACACCAAGCGATCTCTGTAGTTGTGACGTAAACAACTGAACTTGTTGATGTAGACAAACACGAGATCATAAACAACCGTTCAACTCGCCTCCGCACAATACATACGAGCTAGCTTGAGAGGCGACGTAAATAAACCCCTATGGCAAGAGAGGATTCTTTTTCGCGGCTTGCGAGTAGAGATAGAAATTTTCCGAAAAATTTTGAATAGGAAAATTTTCTGCAGTGGCGGCTTGTGGTTGAGGGGTTAAATTGTAGAGGTGACACTTTTGAGACTATTATACTTCAAACTATAGTGTGTTAAGAGACAAGTGGGTTAAAAAAGGGGGGAGGGGTAGATAGGAAGCATGCAGAATAAAGGAGGGGGGGGGGGATACAATTATTGGGCTAACCTTACAAATATTTTAGTTTACTTATTGATGATAAAATAATTTAAGTATGATTTATGAACATAACAAATCTGCAAAGGCTCGCGTTTATTTGTTTCTTTACTACTTTTTTTTAGCACCGCGTCTTAATACCCGTTCAGGTTATATACGTCGATGTACTAATTACGCTAGTGTGTTAGGAATGAGGAAGGTTGCATTTAGAGGAATTGCACCTACATTTGTGTGAAGTGAGAGTGGAAAACCATTTAGGGAAAACCTCCCTCCGTTCACCCGATCGGAATTGAATCCTGATCTCCCTGTCATCGGAAGTATAGTATATTGTGAGACTAGTGCCTTGGACCATGCGGCCACCAAAGTTGTGTTTTTTACTACCACTAATACTACTAACACTAATAACACTACCACTAATTATTATTACTGTTATTATTATTCATTAAACAATATACATTATTTTACAGAAATAATAATTGAAAATTTTTCGTTTTGAAAAATTTGCCAGAAAAAATATAGGGAAAATTTTTCGTCTCACATCCCTCCCTATATGTGACTGACTGATATAGCTCACCACACGGTGTCAATATATTCCTTTAAAATAATAAAAGCAATTTTTCAAAAGTATAGCGTATGTCGCGTGCGCCACGCATAATATTTTGGTGTGAAATGGACTCAGGCGATGATCTTATATTTGTTATGCTTGGTATCATACACAATTATTATTATTATTATTATTATTATTATTATTATTATTATTATTATTACCGCGTCTTACTACCCGTTCGGGTTATACGCACTTACGCTAATGTGTAATGGTAGGGTGATTGTGAGATGAAATTAAGGACCTACAGTTTAACGTGGAATCCGAACCACGGTGGCGGCCTGGCATTCCCCACATTCACAAGATGTCTTGTCAGAGGTGAAGGAAGGGTTTGGAAATCAGATAAATCTTTGCCGGGACCGAGGATTGAACCCCGGCCGCCAGCACAGAAGTCTGACACCTTACCCCTAGACCACCAGGTCACCTACACAATTATTAATTATGTAACCCTCTCCGGTGAACTGATGGTCTTAAGTGCAGAGTGGTTCAACTGTTGTTGTTTTTTATAAGTTTGCACCTCGGGCTTAATATATAGGGGAGAGTCGTGTAGTACCGGACACTTAAGATTTTTAAACTTAATTTTTAATTTTATTAAATGAAAATGAGACAAATGACATGTAAATATTAAGATTACATGTGTATTCATATACCTGCTGTATTAAAATAGCTTATATAAAATATTCTTATTTCTAGAGTCATTTAAAAAAGTAGGCTTAGTTCACTTTAAAAAAGTACTGTCGGGTAGTACCGGACATATTACAATATTACAATTTTTTAATCAAATTTGGACACCAAACTTCTCTTATTGTCTTAAGATGCTTTCTCACAAGAGTCACATTTATAAAAAGAGGGATTTAATTCAGTATTGGCACAATTCTCGTGCGCCCACCCTTGGCAAAAGTCACACTTTATCCAATCCTCGTCAAAATTTTCTCCGCATATTATGCAGTCGGTTTTATCTTCAACTTCTTCGCTCATAAGTTGTGCCGAAGTTTTGTTAACTTTTCTGTTATTTTGATGTAATTTTTTTTCTTTTTTTATCGTGACTTCCAACTTAGTTTTTGATTTTCCCATTTTCGTTAATTGTTTTTCTTCTAACTGAGCTTTATAAGGACTTGATGTTAGTATTTCGCTCTTAGCACCACGTCTTCTTCTAACATTTAACCTACGTTCTGCAGCGACAGGCACTGGTGACACTTGTGTGATTATGGTGTGGAAAAATCCAGTTGAAGGAGTTGATGACTGTGGAGTCTTTGATGTTGAAGTTTGTACGGTTGAAGTTGACTGTTGTGAAGTCATGGACGTAAATAACTATGGAAATGGAGGTTGTGGAGATACAGAAGTTGAGGCTCTTGGAGATTCAAATGATGGCTGTAAATTTTCGTGTCCATAATTTGATGTGTGTGGAGTCTTAGGGGATATTGATTGTAGATTTCCTGGATCATCTTTCAATAGCTCTGAGTCTTCATAGACAGAGTCGGGAATATCTAGTCCTTGCGATGGCAAATAATCCAAATCTGTGAATATGTTTGGATTATATGGATGTATACCTGTACATTCAAACCCATTTTTAGCTATATCCATTCGGCAAATTTTGGTAAAAGCATAGCTTACTAATCCAACAACATCATAATCTGTTATCCTGGAAAAAGGATTCTGTCGCATCCAAATAGCACAAGCTTCATTATATGACTCTTTAAAAGGCTTCATTATGGTCCTATCAAGTGGTTGCAGTTTGTGCGTTGTGTGGGGGGCAAACTTAATATATGAACATTGTGTTGACGTGCAAACAGAATCACGTCAAGCTCCTTGTGGCTGCAGTGACCATCTAAAATGAGCAGCACAGGTTCATGTTTAGTAGGATGGACACGTTTGACGAACTCTTGAAGCCACTTCAGAAAAATTTCACCAGTTATCCATCCACTAGTTTGAGCAGCAAACAAATTTCCAGGGGGTGCACCAATCATGAGGCGGTTGTTCATCCTCTGCCTAGGAAATATAAAGAGAGGCGGGATAAACTGGTCTCCAGAAGCATTTACGCAAAGAAGCACAGTGACCGTACGACCTCTTTCCCCAGACGTTAATTTTCCAACTTGTTTTTTCCCTTTTATGGATATAACTTTAGAGTCATTTGAATGAACGCACGTAACTCCTGTTTCATCTGCATTGAAAATTATACATGCAGAAAAGGAATATTTACTTTGAAGTTGATTAAATTTTTCAAA
This sequence comes from Timema cristinae, assembly GCA_039000515.1. Taxonomy (NCBI): domain Eukaryota; kingdom Metazoa; phylum Arthropoda; class Insecta; order Phasmatodea; family Timematidae; genus Timema; species Timema cristinae. Next base: position 26,300,431 of record JBCFYV010000024.1, read on the forward strand.
AAATCTAGAAACCTGAGGTTTGTTGAAACCAACTGCTCGTTGCATGCTAGTAGATTCAGCGGTTCTTAATGTGATTTCAGGGTGTCGTTTCATAAAATCATAGTAGAAGTCCTTACCAGCACACTTCTTTTTCTTGTTGAAGCGGTGATCAAGTTTCAAGGCTTCGGCCACATCGAAAGCCAACTTCCCAAACTCCTTACGACTCAATGGCATCAAACGGTTATCAAGGTCTTTAATGTGTATTACAAGTTCCTCTTCAAAATTTTCTGAGAAAGTAGGTTTGAATCGCCCCATGTCAGGACCTATTTTTACTTCATTTCCTAATTTTAACTTCGCTACTCTGTCTCCTAAGGAGCTTTTAGGAACAGCGTATGTATTTGCCGCCTGTCTCACTGTCATAGCGTTACTTAAAACTTTCTCTACAGCTATTTTCATGTTCTCTTCTTGCCACTTCCCACGTAAGCCTACTTTTTCCTTTTTCTTTAATTTAGGCATAGTGTAAAATTCCAGAATCGGTTACCTGAAAGAAAAAGTTCTATGAAGACAAAATAAATAAATATATATAATTTAGTATTATATATATATATATATATATATATATATATATATATATATATATACCTAATCTGAGTAATCTTATCTAACCTTAAATTAAGTGTTTTATTTGAGCTTTATTTGTTGTTAATGTTGATACAAACTTTGTGGCATCCCTTAGTTTGTCCGGTACTGGACGAAAACAACTTGTCCGATACTAGCCGATCTGTAGGGCAGTAAAATAATGGTAGTCATTCCAATAATATTTTCTTTGTTGACCAAATCAATATTATAACTTATTCATGAGTTTACCCTTTACCTTATATCCAATAAACAAACTAATTGTAAATACCGTGTGAGAATGAGAAGTCTTGAAAATGTAGTTGTAACAATGAAACAAAGCACATAAACTACACAAACACTCGTGGGAACCGTACGGCTCGAGGGCGCGCCTTCAACTAACGGTTGTCTTTGGCTGCAAGCAAGAGGAGTAATATTATATCCGAGAGGATTCTCTAGCTAACGGTAGTTTACTGAAACATGATCTGTCCGATACTAGCCGCTGTCCGATACTATACGACTCTCCCCTATATATATATATATTAATCCCATATACTTAATATAGGTCTACAAACAACACTTAATAAACAAATTATTACTTTCAATGTTTATAGATAAATAGTAATTTTTATTGGTAGAATATTTCAAATTTTACTGCCAAAAAAAAGAGGGTATTAATCACCAAAAGAAATATGAACGCACACACACTTTCACAAAACAGCTTAGCATTATAAATATATATTATAATTATAATATATTTCATATAATATATATGTATATATATATTCATATTTTTAATAATAAAATAAACGCATGTAAATTCAATCACGAGCTTTTTAATAAATAATGTTATTTGGATCATTAGCTATTTTACTTCTGCCACCTAGGTCTCCCTCCAGGATATTGTGAGGGCCACATTTTCATTGAGAGCGGGCTGTATTTGGCCCGTGGGCAGCCAGTTGGACGACAATGGTCTGAGACGTCACTATCGCAATAGGCTAGACTGTTGATGACGGGTAGATTGGGGTTCGAATACCGGTCGGGTGAACTGAGGGTGGTTTTCACTAAATAGTTTTTAACTTTCTCTACGAAAATGCGGGTAAAATTCTTCTAAAGTCAACTTAAAAAAAAAAAATCTTAACACGTTAAGGTAATTAATCCGTTTGTGTACAACCCGAACGGTTAGTAAGACGCGGTGCTAAAATAAAACAAAGTTGTGTAGTATTAAACATATATTTTAGTCAGTTTTATAGCTTATCTGGCTCTAATTTTTAAATGCCTTTTGCCTAACCAATCTCTTCCTTGCCCCCGCCCCCTCGTCTTTCACCCCTAAATGGCAGATTAGTAAACTACAAAAAAACTGCAGTCACGAACTAACGAACTAGATAACTATTGAAATACAAGAATACAAGCTGTAGGTCGCGAACTAGAGATCCATTGAAATACAAGCAGTAGGCCGTAAACTAGTCTGTTAATATAAATACAAGTTCATCAACTATTGAACTATGAACTGTTAATTTCACGAATGAGTAGTTCCTCCCATTTCAAATGCAGTTGTCACAATTTCTGCTCCACTCTCAACATACGACTACTAAATTACACACACAAAACTCCAGGCATGCGCACTTCACTCTCAAAATAGCAAGTCCTCCAATCGTGTTAACTACTCGACATTGTTTTAAGTCCAACTTTCAATGTTTGATGTATTTCATTATTTTAGGTCGTCTTGTTGAAGATAACATTGTTGAACTAGGCCTTTGTAAACGTAACGGGCGTCCTTAATAGGTAATGAATGTAAACATATAAAAGTCTTATACTGGTGGCCGAAGGGCTTATGTTGTCAGGCTCGCACATAACTTTACCGCTGTTGACGGGTAAGTTGGGGCTCTAATGCTGACTGGATGGACCGAGCATGGCTTACCCATTCTCTATCCATACTTTAATGTTGGTACAGTAACCCCATTGCTTCTTTGGTGCTGACTGACAGCTGACGGTTTTTAAAAGTTACCAGACCAAATTATGTATCCCTACGCCAAACCATATGATCTGCAAAAACATGTGTTTACCAGCTGTCGCTTCTGAGAGTCGAGATTTAGGTATATACCTAAATGTTGACTGTCAGAAGTCAGCTGTGAGCTGTCAGTCAGCACCAAAGAAGCCATGAGGCTACTGTATATAGCTTAGGTTATTTCATTAAAGTTAAAACTTAGATAGAAAGCTCTGAAAATACCTATAGCAAGATATACATATTTTAATTTTTTTTAATGATTTAGATAGTTTCAAAATTGGTAAATGTATTAAGTGACATTAAGATTCAACAAGATTGATTATAATTTGCTTTTAATGAGCAACAAATTGTCATGTATGAAAATTTTCAATAAAATAATATAGCATCATCAATTAAATTAAACCATAGGTTGACAAGTGTAAAATACAAGTGTTACATGTCAAAAATTTGTTACAAAACACGAATACAATAAATTAAGGACAAAACAAAGTATAAAGTTCAGCTGAGTTGTATCTAATTATAAAATTTGAATTAGTAGGTTAACATCTGCCATATGAAGTTTAATAAAGAGATTTTGTGTTCTAGTTACAAAAATTTGAAGAATATAATATAAAGTGGGTATAAACAAGGTTTGTAATTTAATATGTTAGGTAACAAATTTTGAAATTTTAAAGTTATGTATAAAATCTAAGCCTTATCTTATTCCAGTCTCATTACTCCTCGAGATAATCAGCCATATAAGGATGCTGAACTACATACTTCCGACATGTTTCGGTATATAAAATACCATAATCATTATTATTTAACACTAAGTGTTTCTTACAACAACTTGTTTCCATGATTATGGTATTTTTTATACCGAAACATATCAGAAGAAAGAATGCGAGATGTTTACATCTTGCAGTCGTAACACACAGTTTAATGATTACCCCCACTCATTACTTTAAACTACTTTAGAATGTTTTCTAAATGTTAGGCTATTTCAATTCAAAACTTGCAATTACATTTTTTTGGGTGGTAATTCCATATAATCTTGTGAAAACTCATCTTATATTTTCCATCCATTACTGTTTCCATCGTGTTGAACTCGACTGCTGAGGACGGGGAGATCGAGGTTTGAATCTCGGTCGGGGGAACTGGGGGTGGTTTTTCCTAAATGGTTTTCCACTCTCCCTCCACGCAAATGCGGGTTCACTTCCTCTAATTACACCTTCCCAATTCCTAAATCCATTAACGTAATTAGTACTTAAAGCGTATAACCCGAACGGGTAGTAAGACGAGGTGCTAATAATAATAATAATAATAATAATAATAATAATAATAATAATCTTATCTTTTAAGCTACGCCATAGAGGAATGATGCAAGGTAAGCCCGCTACCCTATAGGATAGACGAAGGATACAAACAATTTTATGGTCCGTCAATTATTATAGCCAAATGTAATCGCAATAGGACTAAGATATACCCTGCTTTCTTGTTCCTTTGTTTGAACTAAATCAACCATTGTAAAGCGAAGCAATTAAATGCTACCCTCATCGGTGGCCGCATGTTCTAAGGCGCTACTTTCGCAATAGACTAGACTGCCGATGACGGGGAGATCGTAGTTCGATCCCGATCGGGTGTACAGTGGGTGGTTTTTCCTAAATTGTTCTCACTCTCTCTACATGAAAATGCGGGTATACTTCCACTAAATTCAACCATCCTCGTCCTTAACCCATTAATTTAATTAGTACATAAGCGTATAATCCGAATGGATAGTAAGACTCAATACTAAAAAAAAAATCTTGTACTTGTGATTATTTACATACTTTTTTCAGTTTAGAACATTTTATTACGTTCATTGCACCCTACTCGTTTGATATCTGTGTGAACAATAGAAACTTTCAAGGTCACCAACATCTCATTGTTAGTATTACGGTAGGTTGAATGAGCTCCGAAACTATCTTACTGCCCCAAATACTGCTCTTTGACACGTACAAATAATCGAGCGTCTTTGTTATTAATCATCTTAAAGTAATTTGTAGAATTTATTAAACACATTTACAAACAAATGCCGTTCGTGACAAATATTTAAATATTTATTGCTTTACCATGCGCCAAAACACTCGGCCACTTTGGCGATATTTTTATTTATCGAAACGATATAGGAAGGTAAAATTTAAATGACCCATTTCCGTGGCCGAATGGCTTAAGGCGTCATTCTCTTGTTGGACTAGCTTGCTGAAGACTGAGAGATTAGGGTTCGATTCCCGTTCGGGTCTACTGGAGATGTTTTTTCCTAAATGGTTTTTCACTCTCCTTCCGCGTAAATGCGGGTAGATTACCTCTAAAATGCTTTCTCCTTCCTCATTGTTGCTCCAATTATAGTAAAATTATCATCTATTTGTATAAACTGAACAGGTAGTAACTTAAGACACGGGGATAAAAAAAAAATGACAAGCCTGTTTCATATTTGTTGATTTATTTTAGAACCGCGTCTTACTATCTGTTCAGGTTGTACGCATATTCACTAATTACGCTAATATTTAAGTGATAGTAATGTTGTATTTTGAAAAATTGTACCCGCATTTGCGTTGAGGGAGAGTGAAAACCCATTTAGGGAAAACCACTCTCATTGCACCCGACCGGGGTTTAAACACCCGGTCATCGACAGTCTAGTCTATTGCGAGAATGACGCCTTAAATGGTTTTAGGGATTAGGACAATTTTATTTAGAGGAGTTATATATCCACATTTACATGGAAGGAGAGTAAAAAACAATTTTGGAAAAACCATCCTCAGTACAGCCTATCTAGATTCAAACTTTGATCTCCCCGTCATAGGCTGTATACTCTACTGTGAGAAGAGCGCGTTAGACCATGCGGCCACCGATGCGGGTGGTCTCGAGGTAGAGTGCTCGCCTCAGAACCCGATATTTATAGTTCAAACCCAGCTGGAGTCAACGTATTTTTCCTTGAGCGATAATAATTCGTAACACAACGTCCTTCGGAAGGGACGTATTACCGTTCGTCTCATGTCGATTGTGTCATGTAAAAGAGCCCTGGAAGGTATATGAAAATACCTTTCCCGGCAAAATTGGTAGGTTCTTTCGCTCTTGCTCATATACATTCTCGTGTGCTGATATAATCAAAGTCGGTTCAGAAAGTACACACTAAATACCTCAAATAAATAATATTAGCGTGTTTCTGAATGTTTATTAAATATCAACTTTTCATATCAGTAATATTAAAAATAATTAGTTTAGCTCGACGCTTAAAGAAATCCTTTTACACTGTAAAGCAATGCATCGCAGATATTTACCCGGTGTTTTGTTCAGGGACTGTACTTTATTTCTAAATGAAGGCAGGCAGGCGGGGCGGTCTGTTGGGAGATGGATGGAGTCTGCTGATAAGTAGCAGGGGGAAAAAGCTTTCTGGTTCCCTGTGAGCGGCGATAACACAACTGGCTGCGGGTCAAATGTGAAGGAGGCTCAATCTATGGCAGATAAGGAAAACCTGGAGCTGAGGCTGTCTCGCTATCTTGCGCATGGGCCCATTCTGCATATAGCTACAGTAAGTGCCAACATAGCCTGTAACAAATAACTATTCCAGCTGTATACTTTGTGTCAAGTCACCTTGAGACTGAGATAAGGAGAATATAATTCGGACCTGAGCCCATTCTGCACATAACTACAGTAAGTGCCAATCTAGCCTGTAACAAATAACTATTCCAGGTGTATACTTTGTGTCAAGTCACCTTGAGACTGAGATAAGGAGAATATAATTCGGACCTGAGCCCATTCTGCATATAGCTACAGTAAGTGCCAACCTAGCCTGTAACAAATAACTATTCCAGGTGTATACTTTGTGTCAAGTCACTTTGAGTCTGAGATAAGGAGAATTTTCAATGGAGGCTGCTTTCTCACGCATTCTTAGAATAAATTATATTATTATTATTATTATTATTATTATTATTATTATTATTATCACCGCGTCTTACTATCCGTTCGGGTTATACACACTTACGCTAATATGTAATGCTAGCATGATTGTGAGATGAAATAGAGGACCTGAAGTTTAACGTGGGATCCGAACCACTGTGGAGGCCTGACATTCCACACATTCACAAGTTGTGATTAATACACGTCTTTTCAGAGGGAAGGAAGGGTTTGTCAATCAGATAAATCTGTGCCGGGACCGAGGATTGAACCCATGGACCCCTAGCGCAGAAATCCGACACCCTACCCCTAGACCGCTAGGTCACATCTAAATTAAAATAAAACCGATATCTTTTGTTTAAATCCTTACCTAATTTTTCTTTATGGAGCAAAATAGTTTAGACCATTTTCAACTATTGTTATAGTCTGGATTCCCGGTTAGAAGCTTCTAATTTTGAAAATATTAAACTATAAACATTTTATGTTACTCTTGTGGTGAACTGATGTCATTTGTTCCCTGCTCCTCTAAAGGTGGTTCTAATTAAAATAAAAACGAAACCAGGATATGTTTTGTGATATTAGTTCATAGTCCACATCAATAGTCAATGGTCATGCAGATGAGGGGATCAGTCTCGCCTAGGTTTTTCTTTTCTTCTAATGACGGTGAGATTAAGGATCCCGTATTGGGTTTACAGAAAGTTATATTATAACGTGGTAGTTGTGTTCTGGAAAAACATCGCGTCATCGAAAATTGCGTCATCGAAAATTGCGTCATAGAAAACATTGGTTGGATGAGAAAATATAGGTTAGGAAGTGATCACTGACCAGACCTAAGATAGTACGCGCGGAGAATCGCTTAATAGCCGTCTCGAGACCGCGTTATAGAACAACGATCCCCATCCCGCTGATCACGTTACATACAAATCGCGCAGTAAAAACACACGTTATATGAGAAATACCCTAAAATGTAAGCTGTTTTTCTTAAATGGTTTCTCACTCTTCCTCTATGAAAATGCTGTTACATTTATTTAAGTAGCCCTTACCTTCCTCATCCCTACCCCATTAATGTATTTGAAAGTGTGGATATCGCAGTAGGTAGTATGACGTGGTGCAGAAAAAAAACACTTGTTAAATAAGGTAACACAGCTAAAAAAAAAGTCCAATTAGCTACAGGAAAAGCTTTATCTGACACCCAGAAAAGTTATTAAATCTATTTTTACATATTCATGCTTCAAGTAACTTTATTTGCATCCGTCACTTTTTATAGTTTCTCTAAAATAATGCTTTAAAAAAAATAACACTTAATTACTCGGCCTTGGGAACTCAAAGGATCATTGGCGCACCTACAAGTACGTCACCTATCTCTTTCTTGAGCTAGTTTCATCCAGTCCAACTCATTGCAGCCTATCTCTTTCAGGTCCATCATATTGCTATCCTCCCATCTTCGTATAATTCTTCCCAATGGTCTCTTCCCATTGGAATTATCAGTAAATACTCTGAACACAGTTTTAGATTCTTCCATTTGCGCTGTATGTTCTGCGCACCATAATCTGCGAGATTTAATTGTCCTAACAATGCTTTGTGACCAGTACAGGATATCATTATGTAACTTACTCCACCCCCCAGTATCGTCATCTTTTTTTGTACCAAATATCTTTCTACGAACTTATTTTCGAACAACCTTAATTTGTTTTCGTTATGTAAGGTAAGAAGTTTCACAACTATAGAGAGCAACTGGTAAAAACTATTGTTTTAATTATTCTGAGTTTTGCATTACTTGACAGCAGGCGAGAGTTCAACAACTAAATAACCAATAATTAACAAAGTAAAAAAAAAATTCAACAATATATTTATTAAGTCCCCCTTATTATTTTTAACGTTGATATACGGAGTTATTAAAATTAAATAAAGAATTTGAGCTGTTCTCTATTAAATTTATGACTGTTAAAAATTCAAGGCAAATACTTCTCTAGCATATTTTGATTACTCTTGTTTCAAAACGTTTCTTATATTTCTCTGTCACAAATGATATTGGACATCAACAAATATGTTTTTGATTGAGAGCTTCATTACGAGGTTGTTTACCGTTTATTTTATTTTTATAGTTACGCCTACACGTTGAAATCCAAACAAGTGAATCCATTTGTATTTCATTGCAACATTAGGACCAGTATGTAAATCTGCCAACTTGATTTTGTATCTTGCGTCAATCGAATTATCACTTAGTTAGCCCATATGTCAAGGACAAGTGCCTCATCATGATCTGATAGTGACAGATATCTATAAAAGGAGCCATTGAACAGAGCTTGCCAAGTATCTCTGTGTAAAGTTCGGTAACCTTGCCGGAATTGTAGGAAACCGTGGTTCGATTCTATTAGGATTTACTTCACTCTGGTTTCATTAATTTTATTCTTCTTTTTGTATTCCTTTAATTCACCTCTTTTAGGAGTAATTATTATAAGGATTTACTTCATTCAAATTTCTACAATTTTATTTAACCCTTCTTATTTCTTTAGTTTACCTTTTTTTTCTTCTGAATATTAGTTGTCGTTCTTTGTGTATTTTGGCCTTTATATTCTTGTGGCCGTTAGTAGTAGATGGTAAACGAATTTTGATTTTACAATTTAATGGTGGCGTGATATGTTGTTGGTTGAATTTTGGTCTCCGAGCATAACCAAGGATAACTGACAAAATAGTCCTTCCACAAGACTGCTTTCCATTTCTGGGCAGGTAGGTGCAGCTTAGCTTAGCTTCCAAAATGTTCAGCTAAACATAAAAAAGTACGGTTTCTAAATGGCTCCTTGCCATATTCATGCTGTTGGATCACTATTTAAATACCTATCCTTCCAACCACGGCCGTCTTAGTAATAGGCCGGAGTGTAAACCGTGGCAACTCCGTTTGGAGTGACGTCATAAGGCCTAGAGCAATTTGCTACTTCTTATGGAAAATATGTGAATATTTCCCGTTTTCTTTAATTTAAAACTTTATTTGGCATTTTGGTCGTTAGTGATTTTGACTGATTGTTTATCTAAGTGGGTTTCGCAATTTGTCATTTAAATAAAGGTGTTTTTATAAGATGAAAATGTAAAAAAATAACAAAAAATCACATTAGAATAGAGATTAATATTTGATAGCTATTGATGATATTCCATTCATAAATTAAACATAATGATTATAATACAAGCCTATGTTAAAAATGGCTAAAAAGGTCATTGTTTTGGAGCTTATAAGAGTTATTCCTCACTAATCAAAGGGCTCTTTAGTAATTTATTATTCATTTTACGTATCGGGGTGTAGCTCTATAACATTATATTTGAATAATTTTAGTGTTATATTGCTTTACAGAGAACACAAACGCGCAGAATAAGCCCAACCCTTAATAAATAAACTATGAAAGCACTGATATTACTCACAAAATAAATATTTAAAAAACTATTTAGGCACCTAATTTTATTACCATTTATCAATCGCTAGAGATATGATTTTGGAAATTAATTTTCGTAGACTGTTTATTTATTTTCTTTTTCTGGGAAATAATTTTCACTGCAAAGTTTATCATTCGTGTGTAAGTAATTTTGTATAAGTATATTTTCAAGCGTTGACAGAATCATAGAAAATAAAGCGTTTAAAGTTATTTGAGAAAAATTTGGTCTCAGTATTATCTTTATACGGTATTTTAAAGATTGGGACGATATATTTCAACATAATTTTAAACAGTTATAATATGATACTAATACTAAGGTGAGTTGCTGGTTTTAAAAATCGGTTCAAATTCTTTTTTTTATATAGCACTGCGTCTTACTACCCTTTAAGGTTATACGCCTAAGTACTAATTACGTTAATGGGTTAAGAATTGGGACGGTTGAATACAGAGGAAGAGCACCCGCTTTTGCATAGAGGGAGAGTGGAAAACAATTTAGGGGAAACCACTCCAATTTACCCGAGCGAGATTCGAACCTTGATATCTCCGTCCTCTGTAGTCTAGTTCAACACAAAACTAGCGCGTTAATTAACTATGCCACCGTGGTGGGTTGTTTCAAATTAATTATTAATCAAGATAAGTGTGTACTCTCACAATAGACTAAACCGCGGATGACGGGGAGATCCCGGGTAGGATGTATTGGGGGTGGTTTTCCTTAAATGGCTTCCCACTATCTCTCCACGTAAATGCCGGTGCACCTCCTGTAAATTCAACCTTTCTCGTCACTAACCCATGAGCGAAATTAGAACATAGGCGTATAACCTGAAGGGTAGTAAGACCCAGTACAAAAAAAAAGAAGTGGAAATTAAGTTTATTTGGTAAGGGGGCTTGGAAACCACGATTCTAAGTTATATGTTTGAAGTCTACTGTCAAAAAAATCTACATAAAAGTCATTTAGTGCACATTTAATAGTTTAGATTAAAACTACAATACTATGATTCATAGCATTGAGTGTGTTGGTAGCAATTAGCAATTTCAATTTTTACAAAAAGTCAAAACGGATAGTCAAAGAAGGAAATATTCAAGGAATTTTCATTGGATTTAAAATTAGTCCATCTCTGGTTTATTCTCTCACGCCGCCATTTTTATTTCAATATAAAATCGGTCTTAATATGTCATTATTTGCCGAGGATAAAACTAATAATATTTACACATTCTGAAGACTTATTGGAACTGTTATTGCTATTACAGCTGGGAAACCAACATTTTCTTAGCATTTTATTTAGCTATCATAGCATTTTTTTTTTACCATAATGATGTATATAGCTACAATAGTAGTTAATTAATGCAATATACACATACTACACCCAACATTTTTTTTCAACTCTAATAGATAAATAAAATGAGAAATAAAAGATTTTCATGGCGAAACAAACTAAATAAACCAGCAATAAGAGCTACCGCGAACGTGGTTGTGTAGTTGATCAGGCCTCTCTCACGGTGTTGCCAAACTTCTGTATGCCAGCTTGTTAAGAAAGACGGCCTTGTTTCAATTCATGAAACATAAATAATAATGAGAAAGCATAAGACAAAAGGGTAGAAAACACACACGCGCGCGCGCACATTCTAAAACTCGATTATCCATGGTGTTAGGGGAGAAAAGAATCACAAGTAAATAAGAAAAGAAAAGAATCACTAATATATCAAAATCACGAGTAACAAAAAAACATTCCTTTTATTTATTTAAAATTACAAACGTGACTTCCTTTTCTGATATTTAGATGTATATGTTTGATTCTTTAGATCTTTACGCAATTGCCAAAATATCATCTTATTTTCTATTAACGAGTCATCTTTCTGCTCAAAACACAGTAACATTAGATATGTGAAATTGAACATTTACCATTTAAAAAAAAATCAGTTTTTTTTTTCTTACTGGGCTATTTGCATGAAACGAATGCAATCGGGCTTGATCCCAAGTTTTAAAATCATACACGAGTTAAATTTATTCTCAGGAAGTTTACACTTGCTACATATGGCCCAGTTTCATAGTCAAATTTAGTACGCCTCAAGTGCGGCGCTACACTAAGTACATGACGACACCTACCTAAACCAGAATGGAATGGGCCGTTCTCACATATGAAACTGGCCCATTCCATTGAATTTCAGGTAGGTGTCGTCACTTACTTAGTGTCGCACCGCACTTGAGGCGTACTAAATTTGACTATGAAACTGGCCCATAAAATCAAAAGTAGCAATTCAAGTTCTCTCGTCACAATCATGTTCGACTTCAGCGCTTGATGGTTAAATGCAACATGTATTAACGCAAGAGCTTTTGGTTTGTCATAGACCGAACAGGCTAATACTTCATTATTAAAACAAAACCATACACTCATACATTCCGTCTATGATTCATTGATTCACTTACCTACTTTATGGCATTAAGAATTCGAAAGTTAATTGCCGCATTTACAAAAATACACCACCTAGCCCTATTGAGCTAGCTTCATCCTGTCAACCTCATTACTCCTTATCTCTATCTCAAGCTAGTTCTATACAGTCCACATCATTACTCCTTATCTCTATCTCGAGCTAGTTCTATACAGTCCACCTCATTACACCCTATCCCTATCTCGAGCTAGTTCTATACAGTCCACCTCATTACACCCTATCCATATCTCGAGCTAGTTCTATCAAGTCCACCTCATTATACCTATCCCTATCTCGAGCTAGTTCTATACAGTCCACCTCATTACACCCTATCCATATCTCGAGCTAGTTCTATCAAGTCCACCTCTTACACCCTATCCCTATCTCGAGCTAGTTCTATACAGTCCACCTCATTACACCCTATCCCTATCTCGAGCTAGTTCTATACAGTTCACCTCATTACACCCTATCCCTATCTTAAGCTAGTTTTATCCAGTCCACCTCATTACACCTATCCCTATCTCGAGCTAGTTCTATACAGTTCACCTCTTTACACCCTATCCCTATCTCGAGCTAGTTCTATCCAGTCCACCTCATTACACCTATCCCTATCTTAAGCTAGTTTTATCCAGTTCACCTCATTACACCCTATCTCTATATTATCATCCCATCTGCGTTTTCCCAAAGGTCTCTTCCTATTGGGTTTACCACTCAGTACCCTGAACACGTTTCTAAATTCTTCCATTCGCGCTACATTTCCTACCCACCTTAATCTGCAAGATTTTATCGTCCAGACAACGTCTTAAGGTGAGTAATGAGTACGGGGTATGTTACTCATTATTATGTAACCTCCTACCCTCCCCAGTATCCTCATTCCTTTCTGTGCCAAATATCTTCCTAAACACCTTGTTTACGAATACCCTATATTTTTTTTTTCGTCGTGTAAGGTAAGAGACCACGTTTTACAACAATAAAATACCTGCTTGCACTTTTTATTCCGTGCAGAAACATTAGTTTATAAAGAGATTATTATTAGATTTAGTAACACGATGTCACACCATTTGATGCGTTTTTCTATCGCTATTCAATTTGCTACATCTGATTAACCATTTTCGCTAAAAAAATTTTTTTATCTCTATAACACACATACCATAGCCATCAATGCACGCGCGCCTTTTAAAAGTGATAGCGCACGTAAGAAAGGTGTGATAGTAAATATACGTAAAGAAAAATAGATACATATGGCCACGGTTATTCCATAAACCGGCACTAGGTTAATCACTTGTTATAAATAGCAGCTGTATAAATGGATACTATGTTATCTCCAAAGTGAAAGTTGCAAAACACACATCTCTGCTTACGTAAATAATAGAAGCCGGTAATATAGCACAAGAGTACGTTACCATGATTCATTATCCGCGAGTGTGTGGAAAAGAGATGTGTAAGCTTGCAAACGGATATTTCAAAATAAATGATTCTTGCAACTGAACTAGTTAAAACTTGTCGAAATGATTTAGCTCAAAGTTGACTACAGCCTGATTTCCCCATAGAAAACTCTTTATTTGAGAACAGTAAAGGCATGTTGCCAAAATGTCGGGGTAAATAAATAAATAAATTTGTATTTACATTTTTAGCCCGTTTAAGGGGAAATTTTATTTATTTGTTGTTTTTATTTTGTAGTATATTGGCGAAGTTAAGCTAGTTTGCCTTGTCTTATACTCAACCAATTAAACTAAACACGCTTATAAAATATAAAATGATTGTTTAAAATTTCCAATATAATCGTTAGATTACCTCCATTCATTCTTCCATTAATTTTTTCTATACTATCTATACTAATATTATAAAAAGGAAAGATTTGATTTTTTGTTTTTTTGTTTGTAATGGATAAACTCAAAAACTACTGGACCTATTTTAAAAATTCTTTCACCAATATAAAGCTACATTATCAGCGAGTAACATAGGCTATATTTTATTTTGAAAATTTAATTTATTCTTCATAAAAATGTCGATAATATATTATATAGTCGTTGGAAAAAAAAAGTTGTTGAAGGGAAAGTGGGGTTTGTGAAGGGGTGGGGGGGGGTGGGGTGAGGAAAGAGGAATGAGATAAAAATAGGAGGGAGGATAAAAAGGGGGAGGGGATATACAGTGATGGTAGGACTGTATTAAAAAAAAGTAAAAAAGTTTTGTTTTTATATTGACTTGATGGATGATTTAAAGCTTTGTTTTACAGGATTCTTTACAATATTTATTTACGGGGAAGGGGGTTTGTCATTCATACAATTACTCCAGCAGTACCTTATAATCAGTTTTATTTGAAACGTATACAAAAGCTATGAAGAGCTAGATTCTCGTAGAAATAATATTCCGTTTGACTGCAGTTTTGAAAGTAACCAACCCAGTCAAGTCTCTTACTGTAGAAGGAACTGCATTCCACACCCGTGACGCTGCGACTGTGAATGAACGGGAATAAGATTCTGATTTGTGAATAGGGATGCTTATAAGGTTAGAGTTTTTATCACGTGTATTAAGCTGGTGCTGGTGCTGATGACGCGATAAAACACCAGTGTTTTTGCAGTTCTTATGCCAAACATTTTTTTCGCTAAAATATTAAATAATATATTGCTTCAGTACAAACATAAGGTTTAGTTTTCTTCACATGTGGATACCAACAGTTCTTGAATATCTGTCATGAGCATAGTGGCATTAGATGAGAAACCTTTTAAATCAAGAGAAAAAGCTGTCATTAAATTCTAGAACACACTTGACAGATATTTCAAGAAATTTTGAGGTCACCATATGAAGAAAACTAAATTTTATGTGTGTAGTAGAGCAATATTTTATTTATTCTGGCCAAAAAAATGTTTTGCCATAAAAACCGCAAAAAACACTGGCTTTTTCTCACATCTCCTTTCATCCCACCTTAATTAATATTGTAACAAGATTAGTGTTTAACAGTGGGACCAGCGTGCTCTCATTGTTTACCCTAGCTGCGCTCCTTGTTCTCTCTGTCTCCCTCCTTGTCTAGCAGGTAGGCAGAGACATTCTCACTTGGCTGCGGGATTAGAGGGGCCAAGGGGGTGCGGGGAGGAGGGCGGAGACACATCTGGAAGGGTCGGGACCCATTTTATTCTGGACTCTTAACTTTAGAAATGGAGGATTCCAGACCCTTAGCTGTCACCACCCCTATATAAACAAGCTCAGCGATAGCCGTGCAGATTCAGTTCTTGGTTCTCGACTGATGAGTCCGGGAGTCGCCGGTGCGAGTGTGTGGACCAGTGTGGACACTGTGTGAGCCGGGAGTGGACCAGCGAGTCCAGTGTGTCAACCAGCGAGTACAGTATTTGTGTGGCGCGTGCCAGAGTAGTGTGTATGGCACTGAGACCTGTGGCGGGGTGCCGTGAGTGTAATTAGCATTGAAAGTAAAATTACAGTGAACGAACGTTTTTAGAAACTGATATTAGGATATTTAACTAGTTATTCAGTATTTTTTTAACAAGCTGTTTACTTGACTTGATGTAATCCTATATAATGTTTTATTTTATTTGTGTATTGATCTACAAACAATTGCCTATATTACCTTAGTCAGTGAACTGTTTAGTTATAGTTAATCCAGTGTAATTTTATTTTATGTGTTTTCATTTGTTTATTAATTTAAAGACAATTATTAATATTACTTAACTAAGTGAACTACTCAGTTATAATTTATTCAGATTATTATATTTATTATGTCCTTATTGGTTTATTAATTTAGATAATTAATTTGACTACCTAATTTGTTAAATTGTTTAGCTGTATTTTTAATTCTGTGAATGTTTTTAAGTGGTGTTTTTAATAATCAAAACTTTGAATATTCCGTGGGCATTTTTTATTCGTGTTTGGTCGGCAACCTACCCCAATATCTCTAAAAGAACTCGTGGTTCACACTTTCACGTGTGAACGGCCTGTGACCCTCCCAGGTCACGTGCGCCCCCACGTTACAATATTGTAAAGATAAACTATACATTTTTTTTATCAATAAGGAAGTGTTATTGAAAGGTTTTGATAACATTTTAGATTAAATTTATTATTAATAAATCAAATAGGACATAAAAATGCCAGCGACTTTCAACTATTGTTGGTGGTCGAAAGAGAGAAATGGGGGTTTTGATGATGACGACAGCCAAACAATCGTAGTCCTTCGAATGGGTCACAGAAATAAAGGGGCTTTGGGGGATGGATGCCGTCCTTTTTCCCATGAATAACTATGTAAGGCTTGTGTGGGTCGAAATAGAGTTCACTATTTGATTTTTTCCATGCTCAACAAAGCTACCTAACCTCTCTTAACTACCCTACAGCTTCAAGCAAAAAGCATCATGGTCTCAATATCTAAAATTTTATGATATCACTGCCATGGTTGTAGCGCCTTAACTTGCAAAAGACTTAACTGCCCATTTGAATGAACTAAATCAGGTTTTTTAACCATTACAAACTATGAATACTGCCCATCTCTGGTGTGGCTCTTTGAGGCAAGGTAATAAGCAGAGTGTCGTCAGGAACACGCATGAGTTGCACTACACAGTTTTTTTTTCTCTCAACATAGTGTATACAGTATACATCTCATGTTAATACAGTTAGCTGAAGGTGACTCCTCTAGTGTCGTCCAGGTCTAAACGCTGCCTCAGCAAGACAAGTACATTCAGCGCGCTTTGCAAGTTCGAGGGGCGTACAGCACAGGTGCAACTATGACTCTCCCACCTGTTGGGAAGCTGCAGCCCTCTTGTCGCTTGAGTTACGTTAATTTAGCATCCACTTCGTGTTGGATAGCTTCACTGGGAACCAAGGCCGTACGTAGCCAGCCAATAATTTCAGGGGGGGTTTGGTGGGTACATCCCCAATTTCTAGAAGATAGAAAAAATTATAAATGATAAACAGTTCTAAAAGCTCTCTGAAGTGGTTTTTTTTATAGTAAAATAACCCCCTAGTTGCCGAAGGCATGGAAACTTTCTAAATACGAAACACTTTTTGAAGCTCTGTGAAGTGGTTTTTTCTATGGTAAAATAAACCTCAAAATACCGAAGGCTAGGAAAATTTCTAAATATTTAACACCTCTAGAAGCTCTCTGAAGTGCTTTTTTATGGTAACACAGCACCCTAATTTGTATTTGTATCTTAATTTTGATATGGTTTGAACCATAAATAAAGCCATATATATTTTGTTCATAAAATTTCGCAAGGGGGGTGGAAGGTTGAACCCCCAAATCCCCCCCGGCTACGGCCTTGGCGGGAACCTTTTAGAGCATACATAGGTGTTAAAAAAATCAGGGAATTGTTGATTGTTTGAGAATATACAAGGAATTTCGCAGTTAAATTGGAATATTTGATAATTTGGGACATTTAAATATAGGCCTTTACATAAGAGGCTAATCTTCATGGTGGCTGCAAGCAAGGAAAACCTGTAAAAGTCTGGGATTACTTTATGTAAGGAAAAACAGGGAATTACATTAAAAATAGGAAAAATAAGGGAATTTAAATAGCTATCTCTAAAAACTATAAATTTCGCACCTAAACACTTAGACCAAAGGGCCTGGATCAGGGATTCTGCTGACATGTGTCGTAGAGCGTTTGCTTTTTTTATGACACGCTTACATTGGCCTAAAACATTTACCTAATACTTTAAAAATAACTTATTAAAATGGTTGATGTTGTAGCTGCTAGCATTTTTAATTAAATTTGCTATAAATGTGGTCATTGGAATAATAATTGTCATCTTTCAGGAAAACTGGAAAAAAGGTTAATTAATTAAGTAAACATTGAAAAATATGGTCTGGAAAACCTGGAAAAGTTGGGGAATTTTATTAAATAAGTTTTGTATCCACCCTGATCGAACTGAAGAACTAATCACTCTTACCCCCCCCCCCCCTAACCCGTTCATTAAACATTGGGTTGCACAGCCACTGAATATAACTCTCCATCAAGCCCAAGGTCCTGGATTCGATTCCCATGTTCAGGTGTCCCTTTTCAATTTAAAGAATTTTACAGGCTATAACTGTAATGAACAGCTATCATAGCTTGGTTATTTAATTCATCTTGTGTCATGCACTTGTACAATAATTTTTAACTGTTGTAATATTGGCATGATAGTGCCCTCCCGAGTCGAGGGTGGCTGCGTTATCTGATAGTTCGCGAACATTCGATTGCTTAATTGTAGCTGACGATTTTCCACACGTCCATCAAAGACTCTGCCTTAACATATGAGTTAGGAATAATCCCGAAAATGGATAATTCCTGGATAGCTCAGCGGAAGAATATTGTTGCGCTAAGACAAAAATCCTGGTCTAGATTCTCATGATCAGGTATTATTTTAAAATTAATTTAGTTGCGACCCGCTTTGGTGGCCACATGGTCTAAGGTGTCACTCTCGCAATAATACAATACTTAGCACCGTGTCCTACTACCCGTTCGAGTTATACGCTTAAGTACTAATTACTCTAATGGGTTGAATATAGAGGAAGTGAACCCGCACGTTCGTGGATGGAGGGTGGAAATCCATTTAGGAACACCCCCCTCCCCCTGGTTCACCTGACCGAGATTTGAACCTCGATATCCTCGGCAATCCAACTCAACACGAAACTAGCACGTTAGCTAACTATGCCACCGAGGTAGGTTTTCTCGCAATAGAATGGGATGCCGATGATGGGGAGATCGGGGTTTGAACCCTGGTAGGGTGTACTGAGGGTGGTTTTTCCTAAATTGTCTTCCACGTAAATGAGGGTACACTTCCCCATCCTAACATATTAGCGTAATTGGTACATTTGCGTACAACTGGGTGCTAATAATTTAATAATTGAAGTAATATCCCTGCACACTTATATATCCGTACCAATGCTATTTTCAACCTTTAGCTTATATATTATTTTGATTTTTTTTTTTTAGGAAATGCCAACTTGACTCTTTGATACGGTACTGTTTAAAAGTAACGAACGAGCTGATTTTCTTATTTCCCATCAAAAGGCTGGTGAACCGAAGCAGGTGATGGCGTTCGTTGCATCTGAATGGCAAGGAAATATTTTATGTCACTCGAACTGGTCCGTAGCCAAGCAGCATTGACCGAAGAGTTGACCACTAAATTGCACCTGCTTGCACTTTTTACTCCGTGCAGAAAAAAAGAGGTTATTATTGGGTTAAATAACAGGGTGTAAAGTTATTTGAGGCGTTTTTCACCCGCTGTCCAAAAATCAAATCAGTATAACGGCTACTAAACTGACATCAGGCTATTTTAATAGTTTTTAAACCGCATCGGTGGCCTCATGGTCTAAGGCGTCACACTCGCAATAGATTAGACTGCATGGCGAGGAGATTGTGGTTCGATCCCGGTTGGGTTTACTGAGGGTAGTTTTTCATAAATGTTTTTCTACTCTCTCTCTCTCTCTCTCTCTCTCTCCACCACGCAAATGTGGATATATTTCCTCTAAATTAAACCTTCATAATCCCTAACCCATCAACGTAATTAGTACATAGGCGTATAACCCGAACGGGTAGTAAGACGCGGTGCTAAAAAATCTCTTTTAGGGCTACTTGTAATAGTTTGTAGGACTACTACTGATTGATTTTCATCCGGGCAGCCTTTCCATCCCATCAGTATACCTGGATGGTATTCGAAAGCCAATCCCCTATCCCCGTGTCCACAGGTAGAGATGGAAAATTTCCGCTAAATTTCCCGCGTTGGTAGCTCGCTACCTACTGAGTAGGGGAGACCTGGTTAGGTGACCACACGGTCTAAAGCGTCACTATCTTGTTAGACTGGACTGCTGATTACAGGGAGATCGGGGTTTGAATTTCGGACGGCTGTATTGTGTTTTTTTCCCAAAATTATTTTCCACACTCCTTCTACGTAAATGTGTGTACACTTCCTCGATATTCAACCTCCCACATCCCTAAATCATAAGCGTAATTGAAACTTATTCGTATAACCTGAACAGTAATAAAACGCGGTGCTAAATAAACAGTATGTGAGGGGGTTGGTTTGAGGGATGTGGTACCAGATAATCAATTACATTTTTATATATTTATGAAGCCATAAAATATTGTGCTGGTGGACCAGGTGGGGGTGGGGGTGAGGGAATGTTATCAACATTTACTAACAGTATTATCACGTTATTTTAATTATCGGATTTTGATGATACATGGAAAATAAAATTCAAACAAAAAATGACAATAAGAGATGAAAGGGTTTTTTCTAACATTTTCATACAATTGAATCCTGCGGAAAGAGGGAGGGGGGATTACGAGGGGTTGCATTTGTAATGTTAGTGTGTTTTCTTTGTTCCAACTTTAAAAAAAAAAATCCAATCTAGCGGAGTGAACGCCAAACCAGGTGTGTTTTTAGTGTATTTTCTTTTTTTTCAACTTGAATAATCCAAACTATAGCAAAGTTAATGCCAGGCCAAGTGCTATGTTAGTAGTCCTATATATATATATTTTATTGTTCTTTCTTGAATAACCCACACTCCGGTAAAGGTAACGCCAAGGTTAGCGGGCCTAATCGCGAGACCTGCGCTATCATGCATCACGGCGAGCTGACACGTAACTCACACGAGCATATATTGCTGTATCTTAAAAGCCTAGATGCACAACCACTCTTTGCACTTCAACTGCAGCACTGCAGTTCTACGGTCGGACGCAGCAGTCATGCGCTCAAATGCAAAATATCCCTCACCAGCTTCAATGGCCGAGCGGTATAAGCGCCACTCTTGTGTTACTGTGGATTCACACGCTCGCCGAAAAAAAAAAAACTGAACAAAGAACAAAAACGTGGTCACGTGACGAGCTTTAAGCCGATCACAAGATTTCTGCCTCATCGGAGCGAGCTGTTTTGCTAAGTTCAACTCATCTCTACTTCGTCCGCTCTGCCTTAGATGTTCGGCACAGGAGAACCAATCAAATCTCAAAACCAGCCATATTAAATCAGCGTGCATGCGCATTTGATGACGCATGTGCTCTACAGCCAGAAGCTAGCAGACGGCTTTGTTGGCCTTTGTGAGGAGATTTGAAATAATCCGGTAATGTAAAGCGTGTTTAACGATGTATTGTATTGTGCCACGACACAGCGTTATAATTTGGAAACATCCACCAGGAGAATGATCCAAAATATATGTTTATCCACTAGAAAACAAAATGTGTTGATAATCGGCTGTTTTAAGTTATCGTAGCAATGCATCATGGGTTAACATACAGTGTGTGAGTTGCTGTGCCACTAAAACAGATACTGCTTTTTATTTTTGGCGAACGTGTAAATCAAGCTTTAGACTGGCCTGCTGAAGACATGGAGCTCAGGGTTAAAATTACGTTCGAATCTACTGAGGTTTTCCCCCTAAATGGTTTCCCCATTCTCTTTCCAAGCAAATGCGGGTAGGCTACTATTAAAATGCTTCCTTCCTCATCGCTACCACATTAGAGTAACTACAGTAGCCCCACGACTTCTTTGGTGCTGACTTACAGTTCACAGCTGACGGCTTTGAAAAGTTACCAGACCAAATTATGTATCCCTACGCCAAACCAAATGATCTGCAAAAACATGTGTTTAGCAGCTGTCACTTCTGACATTCTTCATTTAGATATATACCTAAATGTTGACTGTCAGAAGTCAGCTGAGAGCTGTCAGTCAGCACCAAAGAAGCCGTGGGGCTACTGTATGTATCGCGTATAACCTCAACAAATGGTAGCACTCGGTAATTAAAAAATATCTACCTTTTATCACAAGGATTATTAACCTTTGTTATTATTACCGGTCCGGGCTATCAGAAGATCTACACTAATGAGATAGGGATGAGATAGATAGAAATGAGAGGAAATACTCTCGAATTTTTGTGGAGAAAGAGGGAAACTATTAAACAAGAAAAAACACCGTTACTATACCTTACCGGCAAACCAGATCAGAGGAAAATAACGCCTTTTTCTAAGTGCCCACCAATTAGTGTTTTACTATCTTAGCTAAGATTCTAGATCAGTGACAAAATTTAATCTCACTATTCTAGCATCTAAGACAGTATGGCCTTTACTGAGGGCGATAAGGCGTTGATTTCCAACCGCTGACCGACAACCTTTTAGATAATATTTTTTGAATTCAGTTTGGGGATAAGGAGGAGGCAGATTTGTATCTACGTGGTTAGAAATCAGGAAATATATTAATAAATGAACTCACAATAAGTACGCTCCATGGCACCAATATACCATTTTGCCTCAACATTATGGCTACAGACAGGAAAACCCTAGAAAAGTCAGGTGATTCTATTTTATACAAGGGACAGCCTGGAAATTTCAAGGAAAATAAAAAAATCACTAGGAGAAATCATGGAATTTAAATACTTGGTTAAAAAACATATTAATTACGTATCTAAACATGAAACTAAAGTTAAATATCTTGTTTCCGGCATTTTAACTGAATGCATTGCCCAAATATGTCATTTTGAAATTAGATGGTGTACAATGTAGGTTTTTTTTATACCACAGAGCCACAAATAATATGTAATTTATTTAATACCGTATGAATAATTTATAAACAGGTTAATATTTAGTAATGGCTAGCGTTCTTGTTAAATTATGTGATCAAAGTAATACGAGAACGGAACATAAACTGAAAAATCGTCATTTATCAAGGCATATTGAAATGAGTGGCAGCAATAAGCCAACCACCGAGTCGAAGGTGGGGCTGCGTTATCTGATAGCTCGGGATCTTATTATTATTATTATTATTATTAGCACCGCGTCTTACTACCCGTTCGGGTTATACGCACTTACGCTAATGTGTAATGGTAGGGTGATTGTGAGATGAAATGAAGGACCTACAGTTTAACGTGGAATCCGAACCACGGTGGCAACCTGGCATTCCACACATTCACAAGATGTCTTGTCAGAGGTGGGGATCTTAATAAAATCACACATTTGTAGCCGACGATTTCCGCACGTCCATCATAGGCTCTGCCTTAAAATATGAATGAAGAATGACTCTGGGCATGGGACGATTCCTGGATAACTTAGTGGTTAGAGCATTGGCGTACTAAGCCAAAGGTCCCGAGTTCGATTCCCGTGTCCAGGTGACAATTTTCAGGATATGATATCTAGATGGAGAATTACTCACTAAAAAGCATAAATAATAACTCCGGCTATTTGATTCTTATATTGAAAAAAGGTTAAGGCAGGAAAGATAAAAAAAATATATATACTGAAAAACCTAAACAACAAGCGTTTTGAAGAATTTTACAAATTAAAATATTTGGGGACTGTGCTAACAGATAGGAATGAAATTTAAAGTATGTATCCACCGTGGTTTAAACTCCTGTGTAACAATAATAATGGCTAGGATATGATAAAGGGCTTCTATTGGGCCATGAGTAAGGGAGGTGTTGTCTTGTCAAAAGTCATGTCAAAACATAACAGAAATAATATAACACAATAAATGTTCGGGGAAAAATAATATATATCATTTGTTTGACGAACGAAACAAATATGTTTTTGATGGCCATATTTTTTGATGATTTCACTGTTTATACTTTTTTTGTCAAGGTCTTTTTTAAAATGTTTTACTATCAAGAAAATCGCTATTTTAATCATGTTTCATTAACAAAATTATTTCCTATGTTTCTAAGATTTTCATTAACGTCGTAGGCCACTTGTGCCGCTAAGGGAACAAAACCATATTCCAGTCTCGACTTTGAGGGAAATTTTTTAACAGCTCTATAAAATACAGTCCAATTTTCATATGAAGGGACTTTAGAAAAACATTAATTTTTACTAGCTTTTTAGGGTTATTTTATAGATGTTGATACCTATCAATAATGACAGCTGCAGGTCACATGACCTGACATATGAATACGTGAAAGTAGATTTAGTAACTATTTTTTTCGAAAGAATTTGATGTTGTTCATCAACTTAACGTTTTTTAAAAACCTTCCTTATACTAATTAGTCGTTGTTTGACAATGGGAAAACGCCCCAAAATATCTTAACACATTTGAAACTTATTAAAAATACACAACATATATGACAATGTGAACAATTTACATTCCTCATTCTTAGAAAAATACTGGCTAATTTTCCATTAAGATTAACAATAACTACTGTACTATTTCAATAAAAAGTCATATATGAATGATCAAATTAATGATTTAACTAGAAAACTTATTTATTTAACTAATCAGTATAACGCCCGATAAAGTTTCAAGTACGTGTTCTCAGCTTGAAGAGCTATTACACTCCAAACAAACACGGTTTTGTTATCGGGGTTGAGTGATTGCCGATTTCAAGAATGTGTACTTCACGCTAACAGTACAGAGTCAAGAACATTGTCATCCAACATCATTTTACCGACAAGACTCTAGTAAGATATTCAACAAGGCTTCGAAAGTTACATTAGATTGAAAAGGAAGTAAGTATTATACATTCTTTAATATATCAATTAAAGGTGTAGGTAACTTTAACTTAAGAACAGAAATGCTGTTAATTATAATATTACCAATGACAAATATGGCTATTACTTAAGTTCACATTAAATATAGCTTAAGATACTTTACACTTTCATTTGAATTCTGGTGTGTGTGTATATATATATATTATAATATATATATATATATATATTTAATATATATATTTG
The DNA here is from genome assembly GCA_039000515.1 of Timema cristinae. Lineage (NCBI taxonomy): Eukaryota > Metazoa > Arthropoda > Insecta > Phasmatodea > Timematidae > Timema > Timema cristinae. The sequence goes on from JBCFYV010000024.1 coordinate 26,325,432, forward strand.
TTAATTCGTGAAGATGGCTGTAATATTTCCAACATCGTCAGGAGTCTGATAACAATTTGTGTAAAATTTTATTAAATCTAGTATATCATTTCAATAAATGCATCCACTTTCTCATTTAAACTCCAATAAAAATGATATATATTCAATATTTACCATTGTTTTTCAACCGAACGGTCTAAATCTGGGATTGACAACGGGCCGATCGCAGTCGATATCGCGGAAATTTTCGGTCGATCGCGTTAGAAAACTTCCCCCTCATAAAAATTCAATCTTGAGTCTTCTAAACTCGCAAATATATCGAGTGCTTTCAATTTATATTTGAGTGAATAACATAACCTTGATCGGCCCAATCGATAAATTTATATGAACAATTAAATATTCTAGTATAAAACTTATATTTTATTAAAAAGTATTTTTTCTATAAAAAGACGATGACAGACCACCTCTGTCAGATCTAGTGGTCAGAGGTCCTGGCTACAGATATAGAGGTCCCGGGTTAGAGCCCCGACGATTTCAGATTTTCTGTAAAACTTTGGGTTTGGAACGGGTTCAAACTCGGTCTCGTGAGGGCAGATGAGTTACTTGAATAAAGAAGTAGCAGCTCCGATTTATAAAACTGAGATTAACGGCTGTGAGGGATCGTTGTGCTGACCATATGATACCCTCTATCCACAAATGTTGGCACTGTCGTCGTTAACGACAGCGGCTGATAGATCGGTATAGCTCACTTGCGGGTTCACACCATGGAGTTTTTTTTTAAATGTGGTGACAAGTATTCGAGGAAAGGTTGAATTTATGGAATAAATAATGGGGATGTACAAGAACATTTTTTTAGCACTGCCGCTCACTACCCGTTGGGGCTATACGCTTATATTACTCCAATGGTTTTTAGTGAATAGGAAGGCTATATTCAGAGAAAGTGTACCCGTCCTTGATGGAGGGAGAATGTAAAACCATTATAGAAAAAAAATCACTCTCATTACCCCCGACCGGGATTCGAGCCTTGGTTTACCAGTCATCGACAGTCTAGTCTACTGTTAGTGTGACGCCTTAGACCATTTGGACACCGAAGTTTGCGGGACAGAAACAAAATCAAAGTAGAGTTAAGAACCAAATGAGGGGGGGGGGGGGGGGATCGCGGAACCATTTTATAAGTTTTATAAGTTGATCTGGACAAAAAATAAAATTACCGACCACTAGTCTAAAGTGTTATTGACGGGAAGGCCGGAGTTCGAATTCTGGTCGAGTGCACTAAGGGTGGGCTTTACAAATGAGTGCCACTTATGTTTTCTGTCTTGACGCCAGTAAACCCCTATTGACGGTTGTGTCAAAACGTACCATTAAACATGAATTATTTAAAAATGTAAATTTAATCTATTTGTACAACTTAATTATCGCAGTACGAAAACAATCGGTTCTTCGTCGTCGATAAGTTCCTATCGATGATGTAACTTTAGCTAACCCCATATAAAGCTTAAAAAAAGCACTAAGACGTGAGAACAAATTTGAGTGGATATGGTTATAAAAAAAACATAGTGTTTTATCTGTTTGAAATCTGTTTGTATGTTTTAGTAGGTGGCCATACAAGTTGTAATTGTTAGGTTGTTTATGCCACGCACATTGCTTGTCGTCCGCTCGGTTTTAATCGCTGGTGGCCATCGATTGACCCGCTGAGCCCTTCAGGGAGTGGCTTTCAATGTTAAGACAGGTTTTTTTTGTTAAAAAAACAACTCTCCAGATAAAATACAACACACACACACACACGTTCGACTCTCTACACAGAACTTTCTGCAAGGGGAAATGATCAACGAAACCAGTATCATGCTCAAAACTTTGGATTTCATTTTGTATCTCGATAAACTTACTGTAATCCACGCCATAAATTGGATCACTTTGGCGTTTCACTGACACAACTTCTTGTAGATTGTTAACACTCCTTTACGGTATATAGGAGGATTCTGTTAACAAGGAGCTTTTTTTTTATTAAAAAATATAAACTTTGGCTGTCAACGTTTGTTAACACAAGTGACATTTGCAATTCATATTACTTTATCAAAAGTATAAATTATGTGAAATTTGTTTTATAAACTTTTGTAGCCGTCAAAAAGTTTCTTCTCATTTAAATCGGAGTGTAGCTGTTTCGGATATATATTTTTAGCGCTACGTGTCTTATTACGTGAGCGCAGTAATATTTTGGCCTGCAGCGATCCTTATTTTAAATGTCTTAAATCTTATAAATATGATTTCAAACAATTTACCATGAATTAAGGGTTGATAAACAGGGTGTAACACGTATGTAGGTTAGGTCAATCAAAGTTGGGGTAAGGGGCGTAGGTGGTCAGCAGGTTGATATATCACTTGCTGGACTATGGACGGATTCTGAACTACCTTACATACAATTGGATATGGACTGACTCTCAGTTACCTACATACAACTAAGTACGTACTGATTCTGAGTTAAATACACACAGTCGTTCACGGACTGATTCTGAGTTCTGGCAATACACACAGTCGCATGGACTGATTCTAGTTACTTATATACATACAAGCACGGGCTGATTCTGAGTACCAGGTACAACGCCTGTATAGAATGATTCTTGAGTTTAATAGTCAAATTTAGTTACGCCTAAGTGCGGCTTACACACAGTACATGACGACACCTACCAAACAGAAGGAACAGCAATGGGAACGATTCCATTTGTTTAGGTATTTCATTACTAGTGCAGCGCGCATTTGAGGTCGTACTAAATTTGCCCTTATGAAGGGTCCTTAGTTACATTCATATAAACCACGCACCAACTTATGATGGAACCTGATGCATCTTTAATAAACGTTGCACATAATTTGGAAATGGGTCATTACTCATTACTGTATTTGGTAAAATAACGGACACAAATTTGTCATCAAATATGAAAAGGATGACAACACAAGATTTTAAATCTAATACTCACACATTTAATTAAAGAAAGTTTAAAATTTTTGAGAAAAAAAATTCAGTGCTAAAAATTTTGTGTTTAGGTATTCTGAATTTCTTTTTATACTTGATAGGAATTTTAAAATTGATTAAAAAAAAATTTAAGATGGTGACAGTGTGGAATTTTATAAGATGGGCCCAGTCAATATTTTAAATTTCAGGTGTGGCCCTTAAGGTGGGATTGTAGGGAACGCTATAAAAAGCCAGTGTTTCTGCAGTTTTTATAGAAAAAAATTTCTTGTTCCCAAAATAAATAAAATATTGTTCAGTACAAAAATAGAGCTTCAATTTCTACACATGGTGATATCAACAGTACTTAAATATATTTCATGAGTTTAGCGGCATTAAATGACAAACTTTTTAAATGAAGAGAAAAAGTTGTCATTAAATTCTAGAACACCCTTAACCACAATGCAAAGAAAATTAAATCTATGATTTTACTGAATCAATAGTTGATTTAACCAAATACTTGTGTATGTTATTTACTTTTGATTATTTAACGCGCACCTTTTAAACTGACTAATTATATCAGCATACAACTGATAAATTAACTCAATTCTAGATCAATACGCAACATCGTCACTCGGCCGTCAATTCAAATTTATCATTATACAAAGGGAAGTCTCAATTTAATTAATTATAAGTGTTTAGGGCATGCTGGTAATTAAACCCGGGGCCCCTTTGTTCACCAGGCAATACTGATTGAGTTCATGTAGGACTATTAAACACTTCGCAATAAAATACTGGAGATGGCAAAGAGGAATTCTTGTTCGTGCTCTCACAAATCGTGCGCGTTTGAAGTGCGTTATTTGCATTGTATCTTAATTAATAATAATAATAATTAAATAATAATAATAATTAATAATAATAATAAGTTCATCAACTGCATTTAACTGATTGGTGATAAAAAAATCCTTCCGAGGCTCTGTGCAATTGAGTATACCTTTGCATGCAGGAAGTGGATGTCTGCTCATTTGCGTCACATGTTAATAATAATAATAATTATTATTATAAACTGTGAAAATACACGCCACACTAGCCTGAGGTTTACGAGAAATTGTAAATGTCAGCGCGGGGATCTCATATGCTAGACTTGTGAGAAAAACACTAACTTTTAAACATTTATGACTTATGTAAAATAAATTTGACATATATACCTTGCGTTTAAATTATGTTTTAAGGGGCCCGCCTCGGTAAGCGAGAAATTGCCGTGTAGACGTTCAGCTCTTAACTCAATATTTAATTCAACGATACGTTATTTCAAAATAATGGTTCACGCCAAAATTAAGTCGAATGATTTCAACAGGTCTCTTTTTCCTTAACAACCCTATCTATAGTTTGACTAGATTTAGCCTTCCTCTAACAAATACAGCTTTTTTTTTATGGGATCACAACAGACAGTTTTAAGTATTTGTGAACTGGCTACGAGTTTTTATCTTTTCCATGAGATAAGAAAAGTACGTAGTTTTCTTTCACCCCTTTCTTACTGACATGACAAAGGGTGATTGTAGGTGAAGGGCTAAAGAGAGAATAATCTGACATATAGGCCCTACCATTGTATTTAAGCTGTGTGGCCTGACAGTGATTTATAATTTTTCGCTGACTGAAGCGGCCGCCTTAATAACAAGAATCAATATACTGGACTGCCAATGACGGGGAGATCTGGGTTTCAATCCCGGTTGGGTACACTAAGGGTGTTTTTTTCTAGATGGTTTTCCGCTATAACTCCACACAAATGCGGGTGCACTTCGTTTAAATACAACTTTATCCCTAGCAAATTAGCATATTTAGTATAAAAGCGTATAACCCGAAAGGGTAGTAAGACGTGGCGCTGAAAAGAAAAATAGCTAAACTATTTTTTCTGATCCTTATTTTGAATTCGAATAATAGATTACATGGTAAAAATAAGAAAACTTTTTTTCACGTTGCTATGATTATTTTCCTTCAATTCTGGTTTGGTTCGCATTAGTTCTTTAAGTTGCTATATCAAATAGAGATTGTAAATAGAGTCTAAATTAGGTCGGAATGTATCGTAGGGTGACAAGGGATAACGCCCCTGAGCCTCCACAAACTGTTGGCTATATTGTCATGGCAATATATATATATATATATATATATATAAATAATATTTATATATAAAAAACCTTTTTATACCAAACTATACTTACATCCGATAACATATATTAAACAAATCTAATTTATTTTGATGACAATATATAACTTACTTATTTAAATAATATCTTTAACATTGAACTTTTAACAGTTAATTTAAATGATAACGTCGAAACATTGAATACAAAAATATTTGTTTAATTTTGGGGTTTTCACAACTCTTAATTCGACCCCGATCTCGATATATTGAGTTTAAAGGGACCGAGCCCATCTCGAGCTATCGAGATCTTGAATTACATAGAATTGACGGAAAATAAATGAAACTACTCTTACGTTTTTAAGTGTAAAAAGTAGGCCTACTTATATATATATTTCAAATTGCATATAACTTAAGTAAGTTCCTAAACATATGTCCGTATTATCAGAGTTTAAAAAACAAACGAAAAACTATTGAGTGGTTTTTCCTACTTGTTCTGCCACGTAGCTACGTGTAAAAAGTACGTGCGCCGGGGTATTCCTACCTCGATACCGCGAAGCTCGAACTATATGGATCCTCGCGCAATACAGACTATTGGTGACCTAGCGGTCTATGTGTAAGGTGTCGGACTTCTGTTCTGAGCGTCCGGGGTTCAATCCTCGGTCCCGGCACAGATTTATCTGATTACACCGTGGTTCGGATCCCACGTTAAACTGTAGTTCCCTCATTTCATCTCACAATCACTCTAGCATTACACATTAGCGTAAGTGCGTATAACACGAACGGGTAGTAAGACGCGGTGCTAATAATAATAATAATAATATATAAGAGACTATTGTATATGTTTAAAATGTTTGTTTTAATTCATTCATATAATCATTTGTGTGATAAATGAATAATTTGTGCTAAGTTTGTTCAACAATTATTTTATAGGCCTAAAACAATTTAAAAAAATACATATATTGTTTTAATCTTTTTAATATTTTTTAGAATCCTCGAATGTCCTTCAGAATTCGAATATGCAAGGAACGCATTTCTATTTTTACCATATTAGGCTTAAATTATTTACAAATTTGCACTCAGGGCTACACAGCTTAAGACTCCAGGCTTGTAATATACTATATTTCAATTGGCGGGGAGGTCGAGGTTCAAATCTCTGCACAATGTATAAGGGAATGGTTTTACCTTCCTCATCCCAATCCTTGGAACTTGGATTAATTCGTTAATTCGGCTGCCTACAGGAACGCTGGAACGCGTTGCAGAAGTAAAAAAAACACAAAAAAAAAACACACGTTACTTACCAAAGTAAAAAGCTAGTCTTCCCTTAGCTAATAATGGCATTTTTAAAACAATTTGTATACTTTTTTTTGACATACATTTAAAATAATTTTTCCAAAAAATTTAACAATTTTTTAGTTAGGAGCGCATTTTTAATTAATTTTTATAAAAATAAATTAGATACACAAACACATTAATGAAAAAGTTTTTTTATAAAATTCTATAATAACAAGCAGTAATTTAAAATACAAACCTTTTTCATTTATGTATTTGTATATCTATTGATTTATATAAAATTTAATATTTTTTAATGGTTAATCGAAGATTGTTTTAGTGGTTTAAGGATTCAGAACTGCTATTTCATTAGTAAATACCGCAATGTGAGGATATTTATACCCTGATTTTGATTGGAAGAACACTAGATAAAATTCAAGCATATTTCTTTGCAGCCAACATTGATAACATTTCACTTTATTATTTATGTTATTTTATAGGTATTGATGATATCTATCATAAGTGATAGCTTCAGTTAACATGACTTGATGTATGGATATATTAAAATGGTTTTAGTAACTTTAGTAACTAACTTTTACTGTTCTTCCTACCAAAATCATACTATACCTTCAAGTAGCTGGTGCTCTCAATAAAATTAGTATTAAAGTGATAGTTAAATATACGTAGGCCTAGTTACAAAAAAACATGAAAACTTTACTATTGTATCATAGGATTGGTGGTGGATTGGACACTTTTTATACAAGGGATTGGTGGACGGACGTCACCAATTATACTAGAAGGAATTGTAAACATATGAATTGGGCAATTAAAATATTAATTGAAATTAATACACTAAATATCCAGCAGAATTAAGTTCACAATAAGCCATCCAGATAAATATTAGCTATTCCGTATAGTATGTCCGAGATAGAATTAATTCTTAGTGAGAAGAAGGAAGAGTAAGGCTAGGTAATAATAATAATAATAATAATAATAATATAATAATAATAATAATAATAATATATAGCACCGCGTCTTACTACCCGTTCGGGTTATACGCTTTAAGTACTAATTACGCTAATGGATTAGGAATTGGGAAGGTTTAATTAGAGGAAGTGAACCCGCATTTGCGTGGAGGTTGAGTGGAAAACCATTTAGGAAAAACTACCCCCAGTTCACCCGACCGAGATTCGAACCTCGATCTCCCGTCCTCAGCAGTCGAGCTAAACACGACAAGCGTGTTAGCCAACTACGCCACCGAGGCGGGTAGGGCTAGGTAGAGATAAGATAGCATTGCCCGATCTATTTTGGGACGGAAATTATACTGGAAGGTACCAGCAGTGCCCAATCTAACTTGTGAAAGAAATTGTGATGTAAGATATTAGTGCTCAATCTAACTTGTGAAAGAAATTGTGATGTAAGATATTAGTGCCCAATCTAACTTGTGAAAGAAATTGTGATGTAAGATATTAGTGCCCAATCTAACTTGTGAAAGAAATTGTGATGTAAGATATTAGTGCCCAATCTAACTTGTGAAAGAAATTGTGATGTAAGATATTAGTGCCCAATCTAACTTGTGAAATAAATTGTGATGTAAGATATTAGTGCCCAATCTAACTTGTGAAAGAAATTGTGATGTAAGATATTAGTGCCCAATCTAACTTGTGAAAGAAATTGTGATGTAAGATATTAGTGCCAATTCTATCTTGGGAGGGAAATTATGGGGTAAGATAATAGTTCTAATCCACCTTGGGAGGGAAGTCGTATTGCAAGGTAGCAGTGCCAAATTTATTTGGGGTAAGGGGTGTGAATGTTGGTGGGAGCTTGAGGTCAAAAGCAGTGCCCAGCCTACCCATTCCCCGTCAGAGAAGGCAAAAATTTGTCGCCTCTAATGATATTTTATATAAATTATTTTTCCCTTGCGTTGTTTGGAGTTAATTGGTTTTGTGTTGTCTTAGGGAATCCACAGTAAAACATGGATCTTTGTAGCCTCGGAAGTATTCATTTGAATATTATGTGAATACTTGGACGTCACTAAGAGTAACAATTATTCCTTTTTTTTTTTTTTTTTTTTTTGCACAGCGTCGTCTTAATACCCGTTTGGGTTGTACGCTAATTACTTATTTATTTAATTAGCCATTAAAGCATTTTCCTCCAACAAACTGTTTACTCTGTTCATATCTCAAAGCAAATAGGCTTTTGTTATTAAACTTAAATTAGTGGGCTGTGTGTGTCCTGTGTCACGTCTATTTCGCAAGTTGTCTGCTTTTTGTAACAACAGTTTACTCGCTAAGGGATAACAGCGAGATATCGATGTGTCCGACTTCTAAATATAACTAACTGGAGGCTAAGAATGGTTTCAGCAATCATAAAATTAAATTTTCTTGTTAGATAAGCAGATAGGCAATGTACGTTTCGCTATAAAAACAAACAAACAATACTAATCGAACAATTTATCGATATACTTAAGCTCACTATTATAGTTTAGTTACACCAAACTATCAATCAAACCCATAGTATGATCACCGCAGGAATAAATGTTAGAAGATTAAAACAAATGTATATTTACACTGTGTCCTACTAACTACTTTATTAGAATAGGGATGAGGAAAGGTATCCACATTTGTATGGAGGGAGAGTGGTAAACCTTTTCAGCAAAAGCTCAGTTTTTCTGGCTGAGATTTGAACTCCCTGTCACCGGAAAACTAGAGCAGATGAGCTTGACATCTAAATCCGATGCCTAATGATGAGGGTATAAATAAACTAATTCAGTGTAGCCAATATTGACAAAAGATAACTCCCATCATTTGGACCATTCAAACATCAGTTTTGAGTTTGAGGGTCGTTTATTTTATATATACACAGGTATAACAAATAAAATATTATTTTATGCAATATAATATAATTTTTTTTTAGAACATCCATCCATCTTATAACTATTTATTTAAATCTTCTGACGTTTGAAAAGGCTGATGATAAGTTACATTAGGGTCCGTGTATCCACTGATTCAGTTACCTGAGGTTTACCGCTGCCCAATTTTATTCATATTTAATTAAAAACAGTTTATAAGTCACAATGCCTACATCCTCACCCTATTTAATCTCCTCATCGTGGGCATAGTGCTATTATATCACCGTCATCATCATAATCATCATCATGGGATCGTCGCAACAAGAAGAATGAAGAATAGTAAGTACTCCGTAGTGTACAGTACGCGTTATTATTATATTATTTAATGTTGGTAATGTCCTACTGTGAGTAATGTATCAATCAAACTTTACCGTATTTATGTACGTCACAAGAATATCGCGTTACAGAATAATCCGTGGTTTCATGTAACCGCGGCAGATCTAGGAACGTATTATCCGTGGATATGGGGGCACTACCGTATGTTTTATTGTAAGGGAGCGGTTCAAGTATTACGTAAGCACATTTTTGGCCATTTTAACCCCCCACCCACCCCCGTAAACAAATATAAGCACATGCTTGATCCCCCTTTCTTGCTTACGTAAGATTTCTCGACTTTTTTTTAATTCACAGGAATAACCTTTTTTTATGTAATGTTACCGATAACCTGAACAAATATGATAAAAAAACAACTAAAAATTAATGCAATTTATAAATTGATGGTAATTATTAACATAGAGGTGTACATTAATATTGCGAAATAATTGACAATTAACACTGGTATACAATGATTTAAAATATATTGAACTGGTAAGATTAAAACAAGTTAGAACATTATAAACGTTTAAAATTTTAATTTACTTTTAATTGAAGTTATAAGTATTATTAGTTAATATATGAATATTATATTTATAAAAAATCACACTAAACTCCATTTGATCAGATAATCAAGGTCCTTGAAGCCACGTCTCAACACTTTCAATTATCATGTTTTTATTTGGGGGGCGGGGGGCGAGAGGGGCTAGGTCAGTAAGGCTCTGGCTTACTTCTATTGTCTTCTCCACTTCTTCCTCGCTAAGCCATTTATATCTTCTTCTTCTTCTTCATTGCTGCCTGAGGTCCAAGTGGCTTGCGATGCGCTCTCCCTCAATTTTGCCCATATCTTTCTCTGTCTTACGTATGCACTGTTCTGACCCCCCTACTCCCCTTGTCAACAAAAACAAGCAAAGCTCAAACCCCCACCTCCTTAAGGTGCTTACGTAATACTTGAATGCCCCTAAGTCAAAATGACCTAAACTACTTGGTTTCTAATGGGCCAATTTATTTTACAACGGATCAAAAGGAGTAGCTTCAGAACACATGGCTTGGCGTACATACACTCCATTCACGGTAGAAGTTACTCTCTGAAAGGTCTTTTTCCCTACCAATATCCTACTCTATAATATATTTATGATAGGAAAAAAGGCCTTTCAGAAAACAATTCTTACGCTGAACAGACTTTAAGAGTAAAAAGTAGCTTTTTTGTGCATTAAGAAAAGAATCGTCCTAAATTAATCCAACAATACACAAAAACCTGGGCCATAGCATGGTGTGTGTGTGTGTCGGGTATCTCAAACACCCTCTTCTGCCAAAAGTGAGATTAATATTCTATTTGGCGTTCAACCCTAAAGGGTAGTAAGACACTGTGCTAAATAATAAAATATTCTAGTTATTTTTAATTCCTTTTCAATGCCTTAACTTGTGGTTAATGGCATTCCAATTCATTTCAAAATATCGACAACCCCAATAATATCGAAAGTAAAATTAATGGTACGGCGCATCGCACAGACTTTTTTCCGCTTTTATCTTAAAATAGAATTTACTAAAAACTAATAAGATTTGTGAAACGAAATAATAGTTCTATGTAATATTGTAAAAACACTACACCAAAGATCATAAATGAAATAATATACACGTTACTTACTCAATGACATTAGAACTAGAAACACTTTTACAGAAAAATGAGAAAAGAGAAACATCTTTGTCCACCAAAGAGCATAAGAATCAAATCATTTTCAAAGCCTGAATTAAAAAGTTTATATATTTGCTTACATCTATAAAATATGGCTTTAAAATAAATATATTTCAAATAAAGATTTTAATCTTTAATAGTACTATAACTTTACAATGAAGTATTTAGTATCTCAAATAGTTGCAGAGAAATGAAAACAATTTGGAAAATTTCCCCTATATAAATTACCCTAAAGCATTTTCTTGAGAAAATGAGAATTGTCCACCTTGTTTATAATGATAAACAATGTCTATAATATATAAAATTTAATCAAAATCGCTTAGGCTAATTTTGAGACAATATTTTTCTTCTTCTCTTTTTGGCCTTCAGTAACATACCCTTAAATTTAGGGTTGGATATCTAATCCAAACACCCTCGAGGGGATCTAATGAAAACCTCAGATATCAACTTTTATCCCAATCGGTAAAATAGTTTCGTCTCTAACCCTAGGTAGAGACAGACAGACAGATAGATGGCATTGTGAAAACCACTGTTTTTTTTCCTCAGTTGGTCATGATACGTCGACGTTTATCAACATCTTTGGTTCTCTTTTTTTGATGGTCACAATAATTTCGAGAGAAAGTAAAAATAGCTTATTTCAAGAAAGATGTAACGTTAGAAACAATTTCTTACCGTCTTCTTTTTGAGGGGAATTAGCCTTTACCTCCTTCACACAGTCAAACAAACGGCCCTGACAACATCACAATAATTTGTTCATGACATGACCGTGCAAGTGCAAGGGATCAGACCGTGCAGTGATTTGTGCTGTGAAAAAGACGCTCGCGGCTTAATCTAGCTTTCCATATCATCCAACATCATCTCCTCTGTCGATAATTCGTGGGCTCTTTTTTTTTATATTATCAGTTAGGTCTCCTAAAGTCCATCCAGTGGGTACACATTTCACTGATAACCGTATGACTTTCAGTGATAATGGGAGCACACTGACAACAGATCTGCTTATGAAAATATAACCAATGAACTCATGTTTCTTGTGTAACCATTAAAGTTATAACTTTGAATGTACAAGATCATCTAAAAATATACATTCAGATAGTAACATTGTATCCTTGTGAAAGATCGTTGATGATATAGTCAGTTCGAAATAAAAATAACTTTATATCTGACAGTTGAAAAAGCTGCTCTAGTACTATTCTAGTGAGAAAAGACATTTATAGAATACAAACATATTTTTCCTAGCCAACGTTGATAGTAATTCACCCTATTATTAGTATTATTTATCTTATCTATAAAAAGTGACAGCTGCAAATCGCATTACTTTAAGTACCCTTCGTTTTTCTTGATAGGTAACAAGCTTACCTCGGATGGTTTCACTATGGCAGGGTATGGAGAAACTTTTCCACCAGTATGCCACTATCTAAATTTTGAACCAATCTAGTCTGCCACCTAATTTAGTTTTTTTTTGTGGGTATTAAAAAATCAAAACTTGTTGACTGGTCAATAAAGAAAAACTCAAATCGAATTGTAACTATTTTAATAACGCCTAAATATTAAAGAAGGAAAATTGATCAAATTGTCAAAATGAGGGTCATAGATAATATAAATTTCAATAAATTAAATAAAAACATTTAAATTAACACCTTCAGGGTTGTAAAAATATTATTGACCTAAAAAAATTACACAACGTTGGAAATTTTTTATTTTATGTTTATTTTCCCCATGTTTGCGTGTCACTTAAATCATGTTCGCGTGACATTTTTTGCCATCCCTGCACTATGGCGTAGTTGATAAGATAGGGTCATAGTGTAATCCGTCAAGGTAAGACTTCAACCTTTCAGGGTAAAGAGATTGTACAAAATATATATAAATAAAAATGATTTTAGTAACTGTTATGATCACAAAAAAACTAGTTCTTCCTATCTAAATCGGACTGTAGATCAACTTTAATGTATTCAGATGGCAAAACAAGACGTGTTTAGCAGCTGTCTCTTTTGACAAATTGTGTATATATAGACATCTTTAAGATACATCTATTGACTATTTCTTAATGTTGGTTACTCAACATTTGTTTTGATTTGCTCTCAAAGGTTCTCCCTACTGAGTCTCTACGCATTTTAACAACCCAAAGTGGGTAGGTATTATACAAGTAGAATATAGAAGAAATGGTCCCGCATTTGCGTGGAATTTGAGGAATAAACCATCTAGGTAATAAACAACACCCTGTACGATATGCCTGGATAATCACCCCGATCTGCCAACCAAACTAGATTATGACATTTAGTCCAGGTGCTCACTGATACGAGTAAGAGAAGCTTAAATCTTAAAATGAAGTCAATATGACACCAAAACTGCTTCGGTGACCGCATGGTCTAAGACGTTATTCTAGCAGTAGACTAGACTGCCGATGACGGGGAGATCTAGGTTTTAATCCCGTTCGGGTGTGCTGAAGTTTTTCACCCCAAAATAGTTTTCCACTCTCCATAAACGCAAATTAGGATGCACTTATTTTTTATATAACCTCCATAGTTCCTAAAACAATCAGCATAGTATATAAACGTAAGGTTCTATAAGTTTAAAAAAAAAATTATAAAGCTTTCAAAATTTATTTTATGATTTGGGAATATTCGAAAACATTCGAAAGGTCTACCATATTAGTATAATCTTTATATATGCACTCTAAATAAATCTTTACTTTACATCCATTACTGTTCCCAGCCTTTGGTCAGGCTCAGTTTTATCATTCAAGCCATCATCATTTGCTGAAACCCTCTTCAATGGTTGAATAGTCTAACGAAAAGACGTCAGTCACTCTCGCATTAGGCTGATGACGGGGAAATCGGGGCTCGAATGCGGTCCGTCGTCCTGAGTGTGTGTTTTCAGGGTTGACACGCACCCGTCAAACTGGGAGAACTGGAAAATACAGGAAATTTTGCGAAATCTATTAAAGATACTGAAATATTGGTTAATTTGGGCCATTTGACCGAAAGCTTAAAATAGTTCTTTGGATAGAAGTGTGAACAGAAGAAATGAGCACGTCGATTCCAACATGTCTGTGAAGAGACAAAATAGGCCTATGTATTTCCCAATCAATATTAAATTATCCTGTTTTAAACATAAGTTACATGACTTCATACTAGTCAGTTTGATGAAAAATGAATTTTATTACCCTTTTCTTCAATCTAAGCTGCCTCAAAAAATGGGAATTCCTTCGGGAAAACCTGAAAAAAAAAACACCAGGGAACGTGTTAGTAAGAAAATAGTGGCAACCCTGGTTTTTCCTAAAAGGGTTTCTACTTTCCCTCTACACAAATGTGGGTACATTTACTCTAAATTCAACGTTCCTCATCCCTAACACTTTGGTGTAATCAGTAAATACATGAATATAAACCGAACGGGTATTAAGACGCGGTGCTAATAAAACACATCTTTGACAACTACTTGGTGACTTTGGTGGTCTAGGGGTAAGGTGTCGGACTTCTGTGCTGGCGTCCAGGGGTTCAATCCTCGGTCCCGGCACAGAATTATCTGATTACCAAACCCTTACTTCACCTCTACAAGACGTGCATTAATTACAACTTGTGAATGTGTGGAATGCCAGGCCTCCACCGTGGTTCGGATCCCACGTTAAACTGTAGGTCCTCCATTTCATATCACAATCACCTTACCATTACAATTAGCGTAAGTGTGTATAACCCGAACGGGCAGTAAGACGCGGTACTACTATACTATCTACTACTACTACTACTACTATAATATATAATAATAATAATAATAATAATAATTAAGTATTTAAATATATCTCATGTGTGTGGTGCATGGGAAATGACCTTCCCTCTGTATGCGTGTCTATAGTTCTAATGCACGAAGTAGCTCAGCTAGACCGAGTGTCATACGATAGCGACCAGCTAGTGAGGAACTGATACACAATCAGCTCAACCAATGCGGCTGATAAAAGAGGTCACTTAGGTCTGTTTCTCTCTTTGTCTCTCTTTCCTTTCCTATCCGTTCGTCCATCGACTGTTTAGGTTTTGTTCGTTTTTAAATTCTCCCCGCCTTTATTTGTATCGGTGGCCGTACAGTCTAAGGCGTCAGTCTTGTAATAATAGACTGGATTACCGATTATGTTGAATTCTGGCCGAGTGTACTTTGGGTGGCTTATCCTTAACGGTATCCCACCCTCCACACTCAAATGCAGCTACATTTATTTTCGTCTAAATTATGTCTTACTAATTTATACCCCATTTGTGTATTTGAATGCGGATAAGCTGGATGGGTGGTAAGATTCGTAGCACGCATACCCTGTTAATTTATATCTCCCCCGCTTTGGTAGGTGGTTGGTCTAAGTCGTCACTCTTTCAATAGACTGGACTGACGATGACTGGGGATACGGGGTTTGACTCCGGTTCAGGTGTACTGAGTTTTTTTCCCTAAATTGTTTTTCTCTCTTCCCCGCGTAAATGTGGGTACATTACTTCTAAATTAAACCTTACTTATCCACAACACAATAGTGTAAATAGTTCATATATACGTATAAACCAGTTAATTAATGATACACGATTACAAAAAGAAAAATCTGTTCTGTCCTGGTTCGCTCTTGATGACCCATCATTTAAAGATAATATAATAATATCGCGCGTCTGGTCTTCATCTGCTGTAGCCCATTAGATGGAAAAATTAGCCAGTTCTAACGGATTAGATGACAATTGCGTACACCCTAGAAATAGCGACTTTTGCGTACAGTTGTTTATTTTTCTACCTGAGTTGGTCGTTGGTTATTTTTGCTAAAATATAGGGAGTGGCAATTTGCGTACAAGCCTCTGGCCTAACCCCAAGTATGCGTGGGAAGGAAAGGAGTAGTGTTTGTCAAATCTGCCACCCCTACAAATCACTCCATCACCACTCCTCACCCCTTGCGATCGCTCTATCCAGGCAACTGGCAGGGTGTATTCTTTTACAAGTGCTGTTATGTTTTTGTGGAAATCATTTCTATAGAAAAGGGGAAACTATTTGCAATCTACGAAAGCTACGCTAACTGAACTAACCTAACATAACCTAACCTACCCTACTAACCTAACTACCCTAAACTAACCTAACCCCTTTCTATCCAGGGTGTCCGCAATTATCACTCGAATGCTGACCCTACCTGGGTCGCCCCCTGCTTGACCCTTCGGGTGAAATGTGGCGGTACGCAATCGTACGGGGACACCATTCTACTAGTGTATTAATCGTACATTCTTTTCATGGAAGTTCCATGTGATGAGTATGAGGGTGTAGAACCAGTAGAAACATTTAAAACTAACTTGAGCCTAACCAAGCAAACCCTGGTGACCGTTGAGGTAATTCATCTTTCGGGTAAAATACCTAAGTCACCAGCCTGGAATCGAATCCTGGGCCCCTCGGCCTGTAGCCCGGTTCACTGGCCACTACACCACGGGGCTGGTTATCAATTAAGATAATTTCTAATAACGTATGAATGGTACATCGTGTTACCAGAGCTTCCATCAACGTGCATTCTAGGGTCACGTCTAGAAATAAACTTTTCATGAAAAGTTCATATTTTACCGTATTCTTTCAATGTAAGACTAATAATATAAGGCCGATTCACAGTCAAAGGACAAGTTAAGATTCATTCTCGCATACTTACTTACTTAATTTATAGCATCAATAACTTGAAATTTATTTCGGTTAAAAAGTACCTATCACCATCCTATCGAACCTAGTGTCCATCCAGCCGTGCCTTACTACCACACGGGCCTTATATTGAGATAGTTTTTAATCAGTTAACTCATCTTACCTAGGCTCATTCACGTGCTTTTAGTCCGTCTATAACTAAACTCATGAAAAGTCTATTTGACGTAGTTCTATCAATGTACTACCACACAATAAGGCCTGATTGATCAGTCTAAAGACAAGTTCTACTCCTACTTACTACTTTAGCTCATACTTGAAGTTTATTTTCCCCTTACCAACACACCTACCCTATTTGAGCTAGTTCATCCAGCCTCCCTCTACACCCTAGGCCTATATTGAGCTAGTTCTATCCAGTCTACCTCACTACACGCCTAGCCTATATTGAGCTAGTTCATCCAGTCTGCCTCACTACCCCACTAGGCCTATATTGAGCTAGTTCTATCCAGTCTACCTCACTACACCCTAGGCCTATATTGAGCTAGTTCTATCCAGTCTCCTCACTACACCCTAGGCCTATATTGAGCTAGTTCTATCCAGTCTACCTCACTACACCCTAGGCCTATTTGAGCTAGTTCTATCCAGTCCACCTAATTACACCATATCTCTTACAGGTCCATTCTAATGTTATCTTGCCAGCTGTGTCTATGTTTTCCCAGTGGTTTCTTCCCATTAGGTTTACCAATCAATATCCTGAACACGGTTCTAGATTCTTACATTCGCCACCGTAATCTGTGATATTTGAATATCCTAACAATCATAGGTAAAAGTACAGAGTGTGTAACTCATCATATGTACCCTACTCCACTCTCCAGTATGTTCATACCTTTTCGGTGCGAATATCTTCCTAACCACCTTGTTTTTGAACACCTTGAATTTATTTTCGCATGTATGATAAGATACCATGTCTTACATCCATAGAGAACAATCATTAAAGTATATTTTATAAAATACAACCCCTACATTATTATTTTGTGATTGTTAGAAGTGGTATTGGTAGTCCGTTTAAAACTATGTTTATCTAATACTTAATATAGAGGGAAGGCATGGGGAGGGTAATTTAGAGGGAGTGCATCCTCATTATTGTGGAGAGAGGACAAGAAATGGTGTATTAGTGCACCCGGTTAAGTTCGAACCTCAACCTCTCCTGCCCGCCCCTTTCCCCCAATTCACTTGCAACTCTTTAATTTACGAACCTGACGCCTTTGACCACGTGACCTTAATATCGGGTGCATTGTTATTGGCGATATTAGTAATCATCTCTAGACTCCTTTATGTTTGTAAATATTAGCATAATGTTTAAATTTTAGGACAGATAATAAAAAATCAATATTTTAAGTAGTATTAATAATATTATTATAAATCGCAGACCGGCCAATACTACTTCCTAGTGCTAATCTGCCTTGATGTTTGTCTTCCCAAATGCTGTCAATTAAAGTGCATGACATTTATTGTAAGTTTTGTTCTCGAATCATGGCAAAGGTTTCTTGTGAATAATTTCATACATCCCGGACCTAAATTTTAACATTCTTAACTAGATGTAGACCTAGCTTTCGTTCACCCTGCAAGGTAGCAAGCTTACCTTGCATCATTCTTCTATGATGTGGCTTATAAGATAGGCTCATATTGTAATCCCTCAAGGTAGTCCTTTCAGGATAAACGGAGTGTACAATCAATTTTTTATGGAAAGGACCTTTTAGGACGTACCTACTCTTATATTTGTGAGCAAAATTGACAACATTTTACGATTATTATTATTATATTTATCACAAGTGACATTTGCAAGTCACGTACGTTGACGTTTGGGTACGTATATGAAAGTGGCTTAAGTAACTTGTGTTGCTGTCAGATAATGTTGTTTCAGCCGCCAATGGTGATCCCCCCCTCACCGCCCCCCTATGTAATTTGCACTAGTTTCTCCACCCTTTTTTTCACGCCAATCGGGACGAATTTTCTTTCTCATCAATATCCCTCAGATTAATAGTAAAAAAACTCACTTCGCACTTTTAAAAAAATTGGTGTTTTTTTTTTGGGGGGGGGGGGGGGGAGTTAAATGATAGACACACTTTCGTGGTAACTCCATATGTAAATAAAAGTGAAAAATACGTCCTTATGAGAAAGAGTTGAAACAAACTCGAGGCCCCAGTATACGATATGAACTGTAGCAGACTGCCACATTCTTTACAGACCAGCTTTCGTGGCGACATCGGATGTGATTAAGATTAAAAGTAATTCGACAACCATAACTAACGCGTCTGGTTTTTTGGAGTGAATAGTATCGCCAGACCACCTCTTTTTGATCAAGAAATCTGAACACTTGAAATGCGTGTTGTCTATGAATGTTTTTTACTTTAGAGATGTACTGGAACGATTAAACAAAAACAAAAAACAATGTTATTTATTTGTATGCATGCCCTCGTTTGTAGTTACTTTGTGTCAGGGATCTAAGAAATCGTCCTTAAAGGATCAAACATTTTTACAATTCTAGTTTTTAACGACTGTTTTATAATAAAACTAGATATAGATGGCAATTAAACTTTCTTTTGGGGGTATAAAACAATTGATGATATGATTATTTTAATGAACCCTATTTCAGTATATTTTATTGAGGTTTAATTGATTTCACACTAGAATAAATTTTGTGGATAGCCTTTTTTTTATGACTCATTTTCTAGGAGGATTAGCTGTGCAGAATATTGAGAGTTAAAAAAACGAAACAAAAAAACAAGTTGGACTATTTTATAAAGTTGAAAGTTGTTTGGAATCCAACCCAGTTCTATTAAATTATATTTAAAAAAACGTTGTTATCCACCTTAAATTTAGATGAACGATTAGCGAATTATTTACAGCTAAAAACAGTTAAAGCTATACAGCTTTACAACTCTCCTTTTTGATTTTAAGCCACACACATGATAAATAAATATAGATCGCATTTTAAGAAACAGATTTTATGAAATAAGTTTAAGAACATAAAACCCAGAGAAGTTCCAAACGGTCTGGGGCAGTAGGGTTATCTCTGATTGAATATCGACCTAGATAAAAAAAAGGTATTTGGAAATATCAGAAGTTAGATAATTTATAGACTTTGATAGGACGTCTTGCTTTTGACCCATTGCGAGTCAAATATTCTCGCCTTCATAAATGTTTTAAAATAAGCTATAAGGAATTTCTGTTTGAGCAAATTATAATGGATACGGTTTTCTAATTTAGGTTTAAAATGTTTATTAAATTTTTAATTCTTAATTTCATTTTAATACCGAGCAGTATATACAATGTTTAAAGCTCCTTTGCTTACAATTTTTTCTATTTCACATATATTTGCATGTTTAAGGTTTAAAAAAAAATACTGCATACGTAAAGCATATTTAAGTAGGTAGTGTGCACTATTTTGAAATTAAAAAAAATATTGTTTTGATTACTACCATCATAATTAATCCTTCTTACTTTACAAAATAATAATAATTCTAATTATGTTAATAATAACTAAAGTGAACGAATGATTTGGAAATGTATAAATATATATATTTTTAAAACAAATTAGTATATTTGAAATATTTATCCACGATATTTATGAAACCTTAATCAATGTAAGATGTTTTTGAAAACATAGTTATACTTTTAGATCTTAGTTTAACATTTTAGGACATTTTTCACACTTTTCAGGACATATTTCTCGTTAAAATAAAATGTACCTCAACATCCGAGCCTTGCGTAATAACTGGTTTGGTTTGTATTTATTTCTGTAATTTGGTCCAGTTCAGATTTGTATACCCATCATCTGAAAGACCATCATAAGCTGTTAAAAAAAGTTAATCGGTCCTTTTGCGCCATTAATACATCTTATGTTAATTAAATTTTTGAATATTTGTAATATGATAAAATGTCCAGTTCAATTTTCATAGGAAAAAACCTTATTTGACAGCTTTACAAGTTACTAAATCTACTTTCATGTATTGAACGTTAAATAATGTGATCTGCAGCTGTCATATTTGAAATATATTATTGGGGGGAGGGGGAGGTTGTGGTGCGAAGTTCATTCATTCGTTTCGAAGCAAACTCGAATCGAATGTCATTTCTCGAAACCGAATCAAAGTTCGAATGGTTTTTGCTAGTTGTTTTATTCTTGAAAAAATATTATATTGTGGTTATTTTACTATAACTTAATTCTCTAAAATTACTTGGATTTTTTTTTTTTTTTGATCGTACAGTAATTGTTTGTAATATTTTATTTTATTCTGATTGATAAAGTTACCATCTAAACTTATAAGCCAATTACCTTGGATCTTTTCCATATGAACATCGATTGGAAATGAATATAATAACACAGAATGGCAAAAATTGACCATAAATTGAGTATATTGTCATTTTTTTTTTTATTGGCGAAGCTTCGTAACTGTCGAAGACAAAATAGTTTTCGAAGCGAAGTCGAAGCTGATATTTGTTCTGGAGCTAAGTCGAAGTTTCGAAGCTTCGCACACCCTTAAATATAAAACTAATTAACTAAAATAACAGTATCAGTGTTGAACGCAATTAACAAGATTGTATTTTTTAAAAGGCTCCTTTAAAAGCGATTAAAACTGTATTGTATTAACCACTGACTGAACTGCTCACAATTCCTCTCTAGGGGATAACCCTTCGCGCTCTTGTTGGGAAGAAACGAAACAAGGAAAGAAAGAAAAAAATATCCTCACAGAATCAACACGAAGAGATTGCATTACATTCGTAAGGGTCGGATACAAAAAAAAAAAAAAAAGAAAAAAGAATAATACTAATAAAAAGTAGACTATCGTATTATTCGTCTACTCCCAACATTTTCGTTATAATAAATGTTCACCTTGGACCCTTGATGTTGTCTCGGCCGGAGTGAGTTATAAGCGGCCCCGGTTGCTTGTTAATAATAATTCCCGTATCGATGATGATGTGGTCTTATAAATCATTGAGCCTGCAGTGTTGAGGTAGGCGGGCCCCCAAGCGGATGCGTGTGAGCGAACCTGGTGACCACCCAGCGTTACTAAACTAAGGAACAACTCGTGCAGTTTTCTAAAAAAAATAATATATATATATATGAAGATTTTTGTCTAAACCATTCTCAAGGCTATCGGCATCATTAAAGAGTAACTTCACCGGATTCCCCCGGCTCACTTATTATAAACGTCAAGCTCGTCTAATTTGGGTTTGCCGGTGACGTGATGGTCAAGGTTCGAATCCCAGCCTGATATACTGAAGGTGTTTCTCTCTATCTCTCTGAAGGGTCTCCAACTCTCACTCCAAGCAAATTCTCGTAAATTTCCTTTAAATTATAGTCGCCTCATCCCTATATCAAAGAAACAAACAAAAAATAAAAGATCCTGTGGTATTTTTTTTAAATAATGAATTGACAGGAGAAGGGAATTTATTAGCAATTTTTTTTATTGTTATAATTTTAAAGTATGGACCCCCACTTCACCTCGACTCAAGTGACGCTCTTGCCTCTAACCGCCAAGGGCTGTAGCGTGTGAAGATCTTCGTGGTCTCCTTCTTAGGGTACGGCCAGACTGAGCGAGCGAGCGAGCGACTAAAATATAAAATAGAACACATTGGTTGTAATGGGAGGTGGCCACACTGGAGCGAGCGAGCGACTGAGTGCGCGCTCGACCCGGTACAGTCTAGTTTACAGGCGCCAGGCAATATTATATGGGGAAACTTCTCATTTTGACATGATATTTGACTTTTTTCTATCAGTGATAGGTTTAACACTCTTGCTATTAATGGCCCGGTGACCTGGCGGTCTAGGGGTAAGGTGTCAGACTTCTGTGCTGGCGGCCGGGGTTCAATCCTCGGTCCCGGCACAGATTTATCTGATTACCAAACCCTTCCTTCACCTCTGACAAGACATCTTGTGAATGTGGTGAATGCCAGGCCGCCACCGTGGTTCGGATTCCACGTTAAACTGTAGGTCCTTCATTTCATCTCACAATAACCCTACCATTACACATTAGCGTAAGTGCGTATATCCCGAACGGGTAGTAAGACGCGGTGCTAATAATAATCTAACTAGGGTCCGCTAATTACGCGCGCGCTCGCTCGCACGCTTGGCAGTCTGGCCGAACCCTTACGGACATTCCCGTAATTACAATTATTTGCCACCTGTGTTTTGATATTCATTGAAATTCTCTTTAATTACAATCTTGTATCGTATATTCGGCAAAATAACAGCCCTCCTGAGTTCCAGGGGGCTGTGGTATCTGGCAGCTCAAGATATCAATTATTAATTATACTACTATAAAGCCACATGGCTGACTCACTGACATTAATGTTTACCAACTTCCAGATGAGCTAGAAACTTGAAATTTGGCAAACTTATAGCTTCTAGCCTGTAACCGGCGGGAAAATTCCAAAAAGTTAAAAATTCTAATTTTTAACGCCGAAAGAAAATTAAAATGGTGGAGCAACTTTAAAGTTGTTACGAACCTTTCTTTGGAGGTCTCTTGTGGCTAAACGGTAAGACCTATCAAAAAACGGCTTTGGAATTACATTAGTTTACATCAACTTTCAAAGGGGGTTTGGGGGCTTCGCCCCCAACGAGCAAAGCGAATCGCTCATGTATAGCTGACTATTACCGCACGTCTCTCACAGACCCAACCTTAAGGTGAAATTGTAATGGACGTGTGAAAAGGTCAAAAGTTAAGGGTTTTTGCAGTTTTTATAGCAAAACTATATATGTATTTTTTGCTAAAATAAATAAGATTCTGCTACAGCAAAAACATAGTTTAAATTTATTAACATGGTGATACCAACAGTTGAATATCTGTAATGAGAATAGTGGCATTAAATGAGAACCTTTTATAAGAGAAAAAGTTGTCATTAAATTCCAGGACACTCTTGACATATATTCAAGAACTATTGGGGTCAACATCTAAAGAAAATTAAACTCTTATGTTTATAATGAAGAAATACTGTTTTTGTATAAAAACTGCCAAAACACTGATTTGTTCTCTTGCCCCCGACATCCCCAGCTTTAACTATGAGTGAAGGATGATCATTAGCCCGGAAATAATTCTTAATAGCTCATTGGTAGTGCATTGGCCTTCAAAATCAAGGCTCCTGGGTTCGAGTCCCGTTCCAAGGTGTCATTTTCCAACTAATTTAAATTAATTCATATAGCTTGTTGAGATGATATAATATGTTAAACTATTTGAATAATCTAGGTCCTGCTTTCCTTTATACATCCGGCTCGAAAATGCAAGGTATTTGTTCATTTATAAACTAGAGCGCTATTTTAATAGTTGATTAAATTTTATTTGTTAAAATTTTTGTATGTGTGACGTGGAAGAATGATTTTAGATTACATAAAATTCGAAAGTTTAATTTAAAATTAAAAAAAAAAAAAAAAAAAAAAAAACAACACTTGGAGATAGATTTCCAATAAGAAAATACTTTATTACGATTTACGTCCCTCCTCTCTCTTCCCCACTTCTTCTCCTCGTCCATGTTCCAACAAGGTTCTCGCACCGTGGGGAAGGGGTGGAACCCTACCTCGCCACACTTGGAGAAATTAAAACTCGTGATGCCATAAATAAGTTTGAAAACAAACAGTACATAAATAACGTGTTACAATAAGAGGCGTGCGCGGCGATGACATAGGGTATAGTCTGGTCAAATTCAACATTTCTCGTGACTTATTAGAAATGGCAGACTTGAGAAGGGTGAGGGAACCAAGACAATGGGGAAACGTTACTTAAAGGAAAGATTAATTCAATGTTTCCCAAACTTTCGCCATTCACGTATCTAACAACAACAAAAAAATCGGCTAGCTAGTAGAGTATTAACGGTCGTTCCAGCCCCTGGGTGATGACCTGGAAGAGGTTTCCGGTTCGATTCCCGACTGGTACCGGGAGATTTTTTTTTTTCTCGAAAGAGGAATAATTCCCATGGTCACCAGGGTTTGGTTGATTAGGCTTAAGTTAGGTTAAAATCTTCATTGACTTTACCCTGTCATATTCGCCATCATCATTTCCTCATCTCATCGGGACATGGAAAGAGCCTCCACGAAAAGGATACACGATTAGTACATTCGAGCGTCCTCTGGACAACGGTACATTAGTACCGGCTAATATTTCCGTAAACTGAGCAACCGATTGATGTAGTCCAGACACGCAGTTTACTAACGGTCGTTCCAAATTTTATTGACTCTTTAGTGGTAATATTAACAGCTAAACAAAGACGTGACAGATACAAATAAAGGTTTATAAAAGTCCATGACGTCAAATCAAAATTTTCGTTAATTGGTTTATCGGACTTGTTATTTAAAAAAAATGTTATTATTAATAACTCTCAGTGGTACGTCGCGTAACTCCACCTAAATCCTTGGCCTACTCCTGGTGGTACGAGCACCACAGTTTGGAAAACGTTGGTATAGTCAATTCTAAGAAAGATACTCTCAGGCGCCTCCAGCATCACACAATAATAACCAAACAAGTTGACTTTGGTAAAATAAAACAATACATATCGAAAAAGAAAAGTTTAAAATTCAAAGGTTCAATGTTTAAGGCTCTTAAGGCCCCTACATACTCTCAAGTGGCCTCTCAGGTTGGTATAAACAGTCCATGCATGTGCAGGTATACCGTAGTGTCTGTATCCGCAACAGTTGGACCGTTCAGGCCACCGTAGATGACTGACCGGAGTTGACAGGCCTGCGCAGGCGTCGCTAAACCGAACGTGTATGTAGACTCATTCAGAACATTCCTTCAATCCGAGCTGTGGAAAGAACATCAAGAAAAGTGATCCGTTTTTATAAGGATTTATTGAAATTTACAAAGTAAATCCATGTTTATGAAAAGCCAAATCAATGGAGTGTAGTGATGACTTATTAGACCACATTCGTCTTTTGTTACGTTTTAAACATTTTTTTTCCCTTTAATAATGTTAGCATACCTGCACTAAATGATAACAGTTCGAAATTAATTTTCCCAGACATTTGAATGGCAACTAAATCGAAACTGAAGAGAATCATATTCTTTTCCTGGAAAACTTTCAGTTTAACCACACAGCATTGGACTGTTATGTCCTGACCGTAGTGCTGTTTTTATAATGTTTATATTGTTTTAATTTTTTCCACAACTTAACAATTTTGTTTAAACTTAGTAACTTATTTAGATTTTCAGGTTTTGTTATACAGTGTACTATACCCGCTAAAATTCTGTTTTGAAAAATGTTTTGTCTTACATTTGTTTAGTATAATATGGCGGTTGTTTTAGTAACACGTTCAAACGCTATTACTAGCTGTCAACGAATATTATTTATAGATATAATTATTCAAGTATTCTAAGCTATATCTTGACATATTTAATCAGAACGTTTCTTTATTGACATTGAAATAATATTGGTTATCTTAATCTTGTTAGTGGGTGAAATATTTGCAAGTCATTCAGCACACGTTTCGTTTTAGTTGTTGAAAAGTCTATGTTAATATATTCTCATTTGTAAATAAACAAACAAACCAAAATATTTGATTCGCTTATACAAATAATATGGTATATATAATTTTCATTTTTCATCAATTTGAAATATTTAACTTGCACTTTCTAAACTGACTAATTATATCAGCACAAGAATTATAAACTAACTTTTATCTAGAACAGACACAACATTTATACCCCCGACTGTTAATTCATCATTGTGAAATGGCAAACTCTCATTTCACTAATGGTACATTTTTCTGCCGCGTCAGGAATCGAACGTGGGACCCTTATCTCAGTAAACATACACGCTACCGACTGAGTTAAGGTGTAGGCTATTCGCATATTTACACTAATAGAGTAAGAGTTGGGACGGTAAAGATTTAAAGGAGTTGTGTCCAAATTTGAGTGTAGGAAGCGTATCAACCATTTATATAAAAAACTTCAACGTATCTACTGGCTTAGTTAATATTTCTTCACCCGCCTCGGTCCCGGCACAAATTTATCTGATTACCAAACCCTTCCTTCACCTCTGACAAGACGTGTATTAATCACATCTTGTGAATGTGGGAATGACAGGCCTCCACCGTGGTTCGGATTCCACGTTAAACTGTAGGTCCTCTATTTCATCTCACAATCACCCTACCATTACACATTAGCGTAAGTGCGTATAACCCAAACGGGTAGTAAGAAGCGGTGCTAATAATAATAATAATAATAATAATAATAATAATAATAATAATAATAATATTAATACCCTATAAATTATACTCACTTCGCTTCAACAACATCCATACGCCAAGTCATACATGCTCTTTTATTCTTAATCCTCTTAATGTTTCTCTTTTTTCACACATTCGTCTACAACATTTAGCCACGTCATGGCCTACCCCATCCCTACTATAGAGACTGCCTTTGCGGCCGGTAAACCGTTGACCGTTACCACTAGGAGGTAAGGCAATGCACCGACACACCAGGACACTTGTATTTTTTAAAAGAATCTTTATAGGAAGATTGGATTGTAGTAACCACTAGCTTAGGTAATTGGTACCGATATAATTCAGTACAAAACCGTATAATGTTAACAAATGAAAAATAATACCATCAAATACTTAGGGCTTTAAAACACACACACACACACACACACAGTATTCTGGATGATTTATCTTTCTCTGGAATTGCCAAGTTTGTTCGTTTATCCAATCAGTAACGGTCCGTTCATGCATCCCGTTGAACAAGCGGTAATCAAGCAATCAATCAAACCTGTTGAGCGGAAGAGATGCTCGCCGGACTAGGACAAGTTACACACGCGGCTTGGGGGCCTGGCGGTTGGACTAAATCGAGAATATTATACCCTGATTTTGATAGGGAGAACATCTGGTATTTACTAAAGTTACTAAAACAATTTTAATATATTCATACACTAAGTAATGTTATCTGCAGCTGTCACTTTTTATAGAAATTTTCAATACCTATAAAAACCGGCCCCGTGGTGTAGTGGTCACTGTACCTGGGGCTACGAGCCTACGGGTCCCGGTTCTATTACGAGCTAGTATTATTATTATTAGCACCGCGTCTTACTACCCGTTCGGGTTATACGCACTTACGCTAATGTGTAATGGTAGGGTGATTGTGAGATGAAATGAAGGACCTACAGTTTAACGTGGAATCCGAACCACGGTGGCGACCTGGCATTCCCCACATTCACAAGATGTCTTGTCAGAGGTGTAGGAAGGGTTTGGAAATCAGATAAATCTGTGCCGGGACCGAGGATTGAACCCGGCCGCCAGCATAGAAGTCTGACACCGTACCCCTAGACCGCCAGGTCACCACGAGCTAGTACCTTGGGTATTTTTCCCGTAAGGAGAACTACCCCAAAGGTCACTAGGGCTCCCAACGGTAACTAGGGTGGTCACCATGGCTTGGTTAGTTAGGTTTAAGTTAAGTTTAAGTATTTCTACTGGTTCCACACCCTCATACTCCCAATCCCCCTCATCTCATCACCGTGTCATGGAAAGAGCCTCCACGGTAAGCATGTACGATCAGTACGTTCAGGCGTCCCCTAGGCAACGGTACATTAGTACTGGCTAATCTTTCCCCTACTGAGCCACGATTGATGAAGCGCAGACGTCCAATATTATTATTATTATCTATAAAATAGTGTAAAATGTTATCGATGTTGGTCGCATTGAATTTTCTAAACTGTTCTTCTGACCAAAATCAGACTAAAGCTTGGGAATTGTTCACAGATAAATAATTACTATCCCCGCGTCTTAGTACCCGTTTGGTTGTTTGCATACATTAATTACGATAGTAGTCTCAAACCTTAGCACATTTGGTAGTGGACCTGTCTACTTAGCTAAGGGTATACGGCTCGATTCCTGGCATTGACGAAAAATGTATCGTTAGTGAAATGTGTGTTACCTCTTTTTGTACAGTCGTGAATTACTAACGGCATTGGACTAAGCCAGGCACAACATCCAGTCCCAGGACACCAATTTATCAATGTGAAAGGGTAAACCCATATTTTAATCAATGATACATTTTCGGCCATACCGGAAATCGAACCTGGGACTCTAAACTCAGTAGTCAAATACGCTACCGGCTGGACTAAGGTGTCAGTCAGACTGATAGAAAATTAATAATAGATCTAAATGGTGTTAATACAATTATATTTTCGTGTTGCAGGGCTTGAAAAACAAAGGCTAGGTTAAATTTGTAAATTTGTATTGATTAGAGTGTTTTTATACACACACACACACAACACACACACACTCATACATATATATATATATACACATATATACATCTATATATACATATATAAAAAAAAATATATATAAATATAAATAAAAAAAATCCTATATCCACCAATCCACCATTTTATTGAACCTATTATTTTTATAAGACGTTCTCTAATGTCACTTAAGCGCGTTGGGTATAAGCACTTTGTAGGCCTTTTGTAGAGCTGCTGGTATTATTAACCTAGTGCGCGCTTTCTTTACACTATAGGTGAAATGATTTTGTCCACTCTACTTACACAGCAGGATTATGAATATTTTCTACTCTTGTGTGTGTACTTATAACAGCCGATAATGTTTCGTAAAACATACAATTATTTTAGATGAAGGTCTAGATACTCTTGATGTAGTTAATTTTAATCTGTCTTAGTGCAAAAATTTCAAAACTGTTGGGATTGGATTATTTTTCTGTGGTAGTATAATTTTCATCATAAGCCTAGTTACTTTTTCTGTAAAAACATTCAGAAAAAATAATTAAAAGCTTGATAAACCTGTATAATAACCTCTAATATATATATATATATATATATATATATATATAATATATATATATATATATATATACATATACAAAAGATAATGTGTTGCATAAAATTGTATTTAAAGGTATGAATTATATTTTATGAGCAATATAAAATGCGCACTTAAAGACAAAACTGTCCAAGTTGAATGTAACTAGTTGAATGAGAATTGTGCACATGTAATTTTTTTTTTTCACAAGTGCAAATTATATCTCTCTTGGCTACTCTCCAATCTGTATGGTCAGAGCAAGAACTGACCAAGTACTTATGTGTGTATTTTAGGGAAATTATGCTTTCTATGTAAAATTACTTTTAAAAGTTTTCTTTTGTACATCAATCTACTAGTATATAAACAATTATTTAAACTACTCAAAACTTATCGAAGAAAATGTTACTCTGTTCTTAATTGTGGGAACCATTAATAATTTATACTACACTATTTTTTATTACTAATAAAACCAAGACATCCTCATTTTTCTAAATTTGCTGTTTAGTATCCAATTTAATTCGTGATAGGGAGGCGAAACCATCACTATCGTAATCCTAATTTGGTTTAACACCGTCCATTTGGTTGATTATTTAATTTACGGTTCCATCTGATGACATGACGCGTACTGTAAAGTTGAGGGTGATACGTAGGTACAAAATATGGGTAAATATTTGTCAGATGGTCTGGAACTAGATGGATTGGTGGGAGATTGATGTATTCAGATGAAATGAACCTGGTTTGGGCTGTTAAAAAAAATTTAACCAGCATAAAAAAAAGTTGCGCTATTATTCATCTTGATCCTGTCAACGACGGTCAAATACGACAGAGAGAGACAACATTTATTACGTCAAAAGTGAAACATCCCCTATTAATCAGAACACACACGAGTCAATCAGCCTGGGGGTTGCTTTATCTCCCAACCATCTGACCCGTGATAATTGAAATTAAATTGAAATCTTATGATAAGGTTTGTTCGTTCTTTTATTCAGCCATGAGCCGCATCAACTGCGAGATTTTGAGATAGTTTTGAGGACTTTTGGAAGTGTGATTAGGCTACTGGTTTAAAATAAGAACTTTGTTATCATTAGTAAAGAACCTATTCCGTCAAAACTTAAACAAATCTACAAGAATAATAATAAAGGTATAAGAAAATAAAATTAAAACTCCGGACGCAAAAAATATTCTTTTCACATTCTCTGAGTCTTAATACCTGTCCGAGCTGTTGTCGTATTTAAAGTATTAGGATAGGGATGTGAGATCTAAAATTGAGGAGAAATGCACCCGAATTTGCGTGAAGGAAGATTGTAAAAAACAATTTGGTACACCCGGCTGAGATTTGAACATTCCTTTTGCTGGAAATCAGACAAGACGAGACTGACGACTTTGCACTGCAGTGGGACGAATAGTTTTCATTTTTGTAGTATTATTTAAATTTTGTGTCATTGTTTTATATTAATTTTATTTATTTATTTGAGATATTTAAAGTGCATTATCTGAACCGGTTAAATATATCAGAATACGAGAATTACTATGAGCGAGAGTGAAATGGCCACCAATTTTGCCGGGAAAGGTATTTTTTTTACACATATTTCAAGGTTTTTTTTACATGCAAGAATTGACATTGGACCGACGGCTTTACTACCCCTCCGAAGGAAGCTGTGTTAAGGATATTTATCGCTTAGCAAAAATATGTTGACCCCGGCTGGGCTAGAACCCACGAACATCGGGTCTAGAGGTGAGCACTTTACCTCAATAGCACCAAAGTTGACATTTATTAACGTAATATTACATTATTTATTTATATTAGGTAGTCAACTTTTGATAATTTGGTAAAATAAACTTTAAAAGTGAGCAATGGACATTGTCAGGGCGTCATGTGGTTGAATACTTTTTTTTCAGGCATATAACTTATTATTTTAGTTTATAGCTTTTATAAACTTGTAAAATTAGTCAAAGTCATTTATTTATGTTATATACTTTTATAAACATATACTTAGGAGGCACCCGCCTCGGTGGCATAGTTGGCTAACGCGCTTGTCGTGTTGAGCTCGACTGCTGAGGACGGGAGATCGAGGTTCGAATCTCGGTCGGGTGAACTGGGGGTGGTTTTTCCTAAATAGTTTTCCACTCTCCCTCCACGCAAATGCGGATTCACTTCCTCTAATTCAACCTTCACAATTCCTAATCCATTAGTGTAATTAGTACTTAAAGCGTATAACCCGAACGGGTAGTAAGACGCGGTGCTAAATATATTAATATATACTTAGGAGACCATATTTATAAACACTAACTATGAAGGCACTTACAATGGTATATATTCGAAATTAAATAACAATACCATAATACGTGTAATATTTTAGCGTGCATTCCGTTATTTTGGTTATTGGATTTCCTTTATTATAGTTAAGACTGCTGACCAACAGTCACTTGACTTATAACTGGCCAGCACTGAAACATACAACATAATACATGTAAGAATAACTAATTAAGGTTAATAAATTGTATGGTAATATTTTTACAGGCCTTACTCTTGTTAAGTTATTGTAGGCCCTATGATCAGCTTGTAAGTCATTGTAGACCATATTATCAGCTTGTCAAGTTATTGTAGGCCCTATGATCAGCTTGTCAAGTTATTGTAGGCCCTATGATCAGCTTGTCAAGTTATTGTAGACCATATGATCAGCTTGTCAAGTTATTGTAGACCCTATGATCAGCTAGTCAAGTTATTGTAGACCCTATGATCAGCTTGTCAAGTTATTGTAGGCCCTATGATCAGCTTGTCAAGTTATTGTAGACCCTATGATCAGCTTGTCAAGTTATTGTAGGCCCTATGATCAGCTTGTCAAGTTATTGTAGACCCTATGATCAGCTTGTCAAGTTATTGTAGACCCTATGATCAGCTTGTCAAGTTATTGTAGGTCCTATGATCAGCTTGTCAAGTTATTATAGGCCCTATGATCAGCTTGTCAAGTTATTGTAGGCCCTATGATCAGCTTGTCAAGTTATTATAGGCCCTATGATCAGCTTGTAAGTTATTGTAGGTCCTATGATCAGCTTGTCAAGTTATTGTAGGCCCTATGATCAGCTAGTCAATTTATTGTAGGTCCTATGATCAGCTTGTCAAGTTATTGTAGACCCTATGATCAGCTTGTCAAGTTATTATAGGCCCTATGATCAGCTTGTCAAGTTATTGTAGGCCCTATGATCAGCTAGTCAATTTATTGTAGGCCCTATGATCAGCTTGTAAGTTATTGTAGGCCCTATGATCAGCTTGTCAAGTTATTGTAGGCCCTATGATCAGCTTGTCAAGTTATTATAGGCCCTATGATCAGCTTGTAAGTTATTGTAGGCCCTATGATCAGCTTGTCAAGTTATTGTAGGCCCTATGATCAGCTAGTCAATTTATTGTAGGCCCTATGATCAGCTTGTAAGTCATTGTAGGCCGTATGATCAGCTTGTCAAGTTATTGTAGACCCTATGATCAGCTTGTCAAGTTATTGTAGGCCCTATGATCAGCTTGTCAAGTTATTGTAGGCCCTATGATCAGCTTGTCAAGTTATTGTAGGCCCTATGATCAGCTTGTCAAGTTATTGTAGGCCCTATGATCAGCTTGTCAAGTTATTGTAGACCATATGATCAGCTTGTCAAGTTATTGTAGACCCTATGATCAGCTTTTCAAGTTATTGTAGACTCTATGATCAGCTTGTCAAGTTATTGTAGACCCTATGATCAGCTTGTAAGTCATTGTAGACCATATGATCAGCTTGTCAAGTTATTGTAGACCATATGATCAGCTTGTCAAGTTATTGTAGACCATATGATCAGCTTGTCAAGTTATTGTAGACCCTATGATCAGCTTGTCAAGTTATTGTAGACCTTATGATCAGCTTGTCAAGTTATTGTAGGCCCTATGATCAGCTTGTCAAGTTATTGTAGACCCTATGATCAGCTTGTCAAGTTATTGTAGGTCCTATGATCAGCTTGTCAAGTTATTGTAGAACCTATGATCAGCTTGTCAAGTTATTGTAGGCCCTATGATCAGCTTGTCAAGTTATTGTAGGCCTTTATGATCAGCTTGTCAAGTTATTGTAGACCCTATGATCAGCTTGTCAAGTTATTATAGGCCCTATGATCAGCTTGTCAAGTTATTGTAGGCCCTATGATCAGCTTGTCAAGTTATTATAGGCCCTATGATCAGCTTGTAAGTTATTGTAGGTCCTATGATCAGCTTGTCAAGTTATTGTAGGCCCTATGATCAGCTAGTCAATTTATTGTAGGTCCTATGATCAGCTTGTCAAGTTATTGTAGACCCTATGATCAGCTTGTCAAGTTATTATAGGCCCTATGATCAGCTTGTCAAGTTATTGTAGGCCCTATGATCAGCTAGTCAATTTATTGTAGGCCCTATGATCAGCTTGTAAGTTATTGTAGGCCCTATGATCAGCTTGTCAAGTTATTGTAGGCCCTATGATCAGCTTGTCAAGTTATTATAGGCCCTATGATCAGCTTGTAAGTTATTGTAGGCCCTATGATCAGCTTGTCAAGTTATTGTAGGCCCTATGATCAGCTAGTCAATTTATTGTAGGCCCTATGATCAGCTTGTAAGTCATTGTAGGCCCTATGATCAGCTTGTCAAGTTATTGTAGACCCTATGATCAGCTTGTCGAGTTATTGTAGGCCCTATGATCAGCTTGTCAAGTTACTTTAGACCATATAATCAGCTTGTCAAGTTATTGTAGGCCCTATGATCAGCTTGTCAAGTTATTGTAGGCCCTATGATCAGCTTGTCAAGTTATTGTAGACCCTATGATCAGATTTTCAAGTTATTATAGACCCTATGATCAGCTTGTCAAGTTATTGTAGGCCCTATGATCAGCTTGTCAAGTTATTGTAGGCCCTATGATCAGCTAGTCAATTTATTGTAGGCCCTATGATCAGCTTGTAAGTCATTGTAGGCCCTATGATCAGCTTGTCAAGTTATTGTAGGCCCTATGATCAGCTTGTCACGTTATTGTAGACCCTATGATCAGCTTGTCAAGTTATTGTAGGCCCTATGATCAGCTTGTCAAGTTATTTTAGACCATATAATCAGCTTGTCAAGTTATTATAGACCCTATGATCAGCTTGTCAAGTTATTGTAGGCCCTATGATCAGCTTGTCAAGTTATTGTAGACCCTATGATCAGCTTGTCAAGTTATTGTAGACCATATGATCAGCTTGTCAAGTTATTGTAGGCCCTATGATCAGCTTGTCAAGTTATTGTAGGCCTTATGATCAGCTTGTCAAGTTATTGTAGACCCTATGATCCGCTTGATACACACGTTGCTGTTTAACTGGGAATATTGTGTTAACTGTAAGTCTATACAAATTATTGACGGGCTCATTAATTTTATTTTTCTCCTCATCCAATATTTTATTAAATTAATTACAAATCATTAATAACATGTTTTTATTCATTAAATAACAGTGCTGAAGAAAACTATTAAATATTTTGCAATTAACTTAACTTAACTTGTAGAAAAATGTAAATTAATAGCTTTATATAAATAAATAAACATTCGAATCTTCCATTGGCAAACAAAGTTTCAACACGTTTATAGTAGTGTTTAATACATTTATTTCCTTCAAAACGTAGGATTTGGTAGAGTGTAATTACATAATTAAAGGAGTAATACTTATTTACTGATTATGAAAAAGTACTGTAGGTTTCAATTTTAAGTATCAAGGCTCAATGTAATTTTTTTACTTATTTTTATCCGAGATAATTTCACAATTTTAGCTTTGCAATGTTAGGGTGGGATGAGAGGGCACGTGAGAAATGGCCAGTGCTTTTGCAGTTTTTATGGCAAAACTTTTTTTTGTTGCCAAAATTAGTAAAATTTCTCCAGTAAAAATATAGAGTTTAATTTTCTACACATGGCGATATAAACAGTTCCTGAATATCTGTCTTAAGCATGGCGGGATTATCTAAAAAACTTTTTAAACGAAGAAATAAAGTTGTCATTAAATTCCAGAACATCCTTGACAAATGTTCAATAAATTTTGACGTTACCATGTGAAGAGAATTAAACTCTATGTTTGCACTGATGCAATATTTTATTTATTTTGGCCAAAAAAATAGTGCTGCCATAAAAACTACAAAACACTGGCTTTTTCTCGCGTCCCTTTTCTATTTACCTTAACTGTAGGCCTAGTTTTTTTTAAACTTCTTTAGCCTCGCGTTTTAGTACCTGTTCAGGTTATAGTCAAGTAGGCCTAGTTATACCCTCACCTAACATTAAAAAACAACTACTATTGCAACAATAATTACATCCTTGCCTTAAAGATCTGGTCAATTATTTTAAAAGTACATATTCCAGAATCCTTCTTCTTTTACCTCGCCCCTTATTACCAAACTTAACCCATTTATTCCCCTTTATGTTTTTTTTCTCAAAGTCTTTGTTTTTATTCCCTAGTCTTAAGTCTTTCAGTGTTATTTCCTCATTTACTCTTTCTCCCTCTCTCTAAGTATTGCAGTCTCACTCACTTAGTTTATCTTTCACGTCTTTCTCTCAGTATTTCGGTCTATTTCTTTCGGTCTTAATTTTTCTCTGCGTCTTTTTTTCTCTTCCTTTTTTTTCTATATTTTTCTCTCTTTCTATAATTATCTGTTATGAAAAATAGTTTGAGCTTGTTTTGTTTTAAGTTATTGTTTAAGAAATCTTAATTGAATAGAATATAAATACCCGCTTTCCCCTCCCATTAATTCGAAACCTGTGTTTATAAAATCCTAAAGTTAGTAATATACTCAATAAACTATTATTAACTGACTAGGTCTATAATTCACTCTTTGTCTACTCTGAAAGGTAGCCGGCTAACCTTCCATCATTCCACCATGGTAGAGCTTATAAGATAGGGTCATAGTGTAATCCCTCAAGGTAAGACTGTTGCTACATCCCAGGGTAAAGGAATTGTACGTTACGTACATTGAATCTTTATTTTAATAAATATAGATTATCATGGGAATATTGAAACACTTCAACATTTAGACGGAATTTATATTATTTAGCTAATTCTATTAAAATCGCACAAAATCAAAGTCATCGCAAAGCTAAATAGGTGGAAAAAAAAGAATGATTCTTATAAAATTTAAAATAAGAAACGATGGAAGAGAAAATTCAGATTCTATTTGATTTATTTCATTAATAGCATTAACTGCAAGTTAAAGAGTCTGTTACTTGACATCTTTAAAAAAATAAGTGATGTGTTCCAACATTAACCACGTCTTACATGGCCTATCCCATCCTTTTATTTCACACACTCGTCCATAATTTATATGTGCTTCGTCACTCGATACATCCTCTCAACATGCCCAAACCAACGTAAGAAACAATAATATAATATTTGAAACATTTAACTGCAATATTTAAATACTAGGACTTTTATTAGAATAAAAAGCTAATTGAAGAACTAAGCGCGCCGATTCAAACACGTGTCTTACACACCCTACCTCTCTACTTTAAACATTGGGTTGCGTGATGACTGTATCACGGTCATTAAGACTTTATTAGGGTTTCCACTATTTTCTTACTACAAAAATACCCATGTTACAAAAGGAAATCCCATTTTTTCCAGACATTTAAGAGACAAAGTTGATAGATAAAAGAATAGACTAGTGGGAGCTAATATAATTGGTGTTTAGAATACGATAATTTAATCTTATATATACTCGTATATAAAAGATTAAATTATAGTATATATATATATATATATACCTCTATAAATTATTAATATTTTATAAACGTATATACACTATAATTTAATCTTTTATATACGAGTATATATAAGATTAAATTATCGTATTCTAAACACTAATTATATTAGCTCACACTAGTCTATTCATTTATCTATCAACTTTTATCTTAAATGTCTGAAAAAATGGGATTTCCTTTTGTAACCCCGGGTATTTTTGTAGTAAGAAAATAGTGGAAACCCTAATAAAGTCAAAATGACCGTGAATGAACAATAGTAGTGCACAAGGCGAGTTGTAAAGTTGCTATGCCTTATTTGAACAAGATAAACCCCAGCCATCCTCCTGAAAAAATCGATCTCATCTGCGTTCTTAACCTCAACACACATGTTGGTCAGAAAGTAGGGACCGAGAGAAGGGTGGTTGTGTGCCCTCCCCCACAACACTTGTTGCCGTGGGCGGGACCAACTTCACCCTACACTAAATAACACCCAACCGCTCAGGTCGCTTCCGATCTTGTTCCGAACACACTGACCAGCTTTTCTTACACAATGCCGGAGTTACACACTACACTGGAAATCATCGTTGAGGGAACTGCATGGCTACTATTGGGAAACAACGTCGTCAATATCTAGAGCTTGTGTGGTCAATCTCCCCTCGAATATAATACAAGTTTTGCAACGACGGCTAGTCGAAGTTGCTATTGGCTCCTTCATACCCCAGCACATCACCTTCTGACATTACTGAGAGCGAGGAGATTTGGTAACAGTTAACTGAAGAAGAGCGTAGATAAAGCTTTTCTCCATAAGACCTGAATGCCAATGCTCTTGGATGTAGTTTTTATTTGCAGTTACAGTCGGCCTCATGAGTAGCGTGCCGTAGAGCATTCTCTACCGGTTTCACCAAGTGGGATATTCTAAAAAAAAAAAAAAAAAAAAAAAAAAAAAAAAAAAAAAAGTGGTTTTCGCTATGTCTCTAAAAGAAAGAGAAGTCTTCCCAACCCCCTTTGAAATAACATTTGGTTTACTAAGTCCCGTAATGAAATAAATTATATCTTACGTTATCTTTACTAGCAATGGTCTATCAATATCATAACACAGCTTACTATACTCCAGCTTTTGTGGAAGAGTATTTGACAGTTAGCAGAAGGTGCTTTATTGCAAACATTGACTGGAAGTATTATTATAATTGTTTAATAACACTTTTTTTCTATCGATAATATAGTATTACTAATAAATACAAATTATTTCCGAATTGGTTGAGATTAGTGATCTTCATCCATTGTTTGCAATAAAGAATCTCATGTTAGCTGTCACTTAACTACACTTCTACCGCAAATAGACACTTATCTTTACCTACCACACATACAGTGCTAGTTTTATGTTCGGTTTATGTATAACTCGCTTCGGTGGTCGAAAGGTTAAAGTAGGGCATGTGACCTTACTCATGATTTTGTGCAGCCCACGGACTAGAATAATGTGTAATGGTAGGGTGATTGGGAGATGAAATGGAAGACCTACAGTTTAACGTGGAATCCGAACCACGGTGGAGGCCTGGCATTCCACACATTCACAAGTTGTGATTAATACACGTCTTGTCAGAGGTGAAGGAAGGGTTTGGCAATTAGATAAATCTGTGCCGGGACCGAGGATTAAACTCCGGACCTCCAGCACAGAAGTCCGACACCTAACCCCTAGACCGCCAGGTCACCACCAAAATGTAATGCAACGCTATTCAAATTATTTTCAACGTTGTAAAACTTCACAATTTCACCAATTATTGAAAAATTTAGCAAGTGATTTGATGTGCCCCGTTTTTAGTTTTTTATTCACTTGAGCTCGATTCCCAAAAATAGTGAAATTGACACACCAAATATGAGCAATGTTTGAATGACAGTAAATTAATTCATGAACAGCTTTTAATTTTACTACCGCGTCTTACTATACGTTCAGGTTATACGCCTATTTACTAATTAAGCTAATGAGTTAGGGATGAGGAAAGTTAAATTTAGAGGAAGTGAACCCGCATTTTAACTTGATCACTGAATAAGCTACTTGATAATATTTAATGAAAAGTTATTTACTTAAATGGAACATTATGAATACATTAACTATATTTACTGAGTGATTATTACATTAAAGTAAACAAATACGTAAATATAAGCAACATAATTTTGTTTTTGATACATAACTAAAACTAAAATAAAGTTATATTTTAAAACGGTTTGGTTATTGCGTTGATATCTACGACATTTTATTTGTATCTTTAAAATAATATATTTGTCTCGATAAGCTTATTTTTCGTCTATGTTAGTCCATTCTGAAACGGTTCGGTCGGGTAGGTAGGCTTGTGGAATTTTTCCGAATGTTATGAAACCGGAGATGTAAAATATTTCTGACTACGTTAGAACGTATAACGTGTATCGCAGGCTAACCCGTTCTTCGCCGGAGAATATTTTTATTCTTCGTTTGATTTGAATATCTATGCTTTCAGATGAGAAGCCGATGTACACATTTGATGGAAACACTTTTTATCTTATGTTTCACACTCGCCTAACATTTTTATTATATTTTTTTCCAGGATATAGTCGTATAATACAAATTATGTACTTTTTTAAGTTACTATTTTACTGTCGACAGACATTAATTTTACTCTTCTTACGCTTCATATATTTTTTAACACTTTGCTGTGTTTATTTATATTACATCCAACAGAATATTTCATCTATACTATGAAGGATAAATCTAAAGATTAAAGAAGAAAATAATGGTATTTTTCCCCTCCTTTGTAGGGATACAATATATTTTAAATCACAACAAGCGTGACTGTGTTGCCAGTGGCCTACACTGAGAAAGGATGCATGTATAATGGATTTTTTCATTGCTATCCTACCAGTAACTACCCTAACTGGGTATGTGTAAGGAAGGTAGAATTTCGAGGAAATATATCCGCGTATTCGTGAACCATTTAAGAAACACCACTCTCACAGAACCCGACCGGAACTCGAACCAAAACCTCAACGTCACCGGAAAACTAGACTAGATTAGTTTGATGTTTAGTCCGCGTGTCCACTCTAGTGGATTATTACTCATTAAATACATGCCGCGTGTTTTTAAATTGTTTGATATCTCCATCATGCTTGATATTTATGCGTGTTACATATAATGACATGTGAATATGTGTGTGTGTCTTAATCGTTTTTCTTAGCTCATTTACTTAGTTATACTTTCCTCATTTATTTTATTTTAATATGTTCATAAATATACAATTATATGGTCAATATGCTTTGATTATTATTATTTTTGTACATATATTATAAATTAGGCTTTATCTATCATATAAACAGCACATAAGTATTAAATTAACATTATTTATTATTATAAGGTTAAGTGTAAGAAAAGGCGCTGGCCTTAACTTCGCCCAAATAAAGACGATATATTATTATTATTATTATATTATTATTTATTAACTTGCCTTGGTGGCGTAGTTGGCTAACGCGCTAGTCGTGTTGAGCCCGACTGCCTAGAACGGGGAGATCGAGGTTCGAATCTCGGTCGGGTGAACTGGGGGTGGTTTTTCCTAAACGGTCTTCCACTCCCTCTCCACGCAAATTCGGGCTCACCTCCTCTAATTCAACCTTCCCAATTCCTAATTCATTGGCGTAATTAGTACTTAAAGTATCTAACCCGAACGGGTAGTAAGATTCTGTGCTAAATAATAATAATAATATTATTAGAATAAAACTTTGCGACTACAATAGCTGTGTTGTTATTCGATGATGTCAATAAATCGCCCCGTAAACTCGACCAGGAAAAAAAATCACTTTCGATTATAAAAAGTTTAATTTTTTGATTTTAGTTACATCATTTACTTTCTTGACCCTTTTATAGATGTAGAAAAATAGACGACTGCAGAGCTTCTATTATTGCCAAAAAGTTCACTTAGTGTATTTTATCTTACATTTGTCAAAATTTGCATGAAAGCAAAAAAAAAAAAAAATTGAAACTTAAATGCTGTGAGCAATCAATCTAATTAAAGTTAAAATAATAAATTATACTTAAACCTCAGAATGATGCTAATAATGTCTCTAATCTAGTTGTCCACAAATGGTAGCTTACGTATTCTT
This sequence comes from Timema cristinae, assembly GCA_039000515.1. Taxonomy (NCBI): domain Eukaryota; kingdom Metazoa; phylum Arthropoda; class Insecta; order Phasmatodea; family Timematidae; genus Timema; species Timema cristinae. The sequence goes on from JBCFYV010000024.1 coordinate 26,366,974, forward strand.
CTGACCCAAAGAGAAAGAGCTATATAAGATAACAGGAATCATAAATTAAAATCGATTATAACATTTCTTAGATTAATTTATAATTATAATTTATCCCTCTATATAAATTTGTTTTCTTAAATTTAACTTTATCCTCTTGTAACACCATTTTTAATTTAATTGTTTATGTAGCTTCACTATCAATAATATCAGGATATCTAAATTAATCCTCTAGCATTAACCGCAAATCAAATATAATATTATTATAATGTGTTCTTTACAAGTAATCACCACACATTCAATGTAATAAGAGATTAATAATTTTCATCATGTTTTAGAATGTTTGTAACTTAACAAGGGATCTTTAACCTATTTGTACATTTTCTTATGACTTTCCATTTGTAAATTAATGTGTTAATTTTTATGCATATTTGGACTGCTTGTTAACTATTATATACATTTTATTCTTTATTCTAATTAGTCTATTTTAACTTTCATTTAATTGATTTCTCCTCATATAAAATAATAATAATCTCCCCTTGCTTATTCAAGTTGCTAAAACAATGTTTATAAAGATCTGAAAATTTTGTTTCGTTGTACTAATATAGTAAAATATTATCAATGTTTACCACAAAATATATATAAGCTCTTTTATTCTAAGATCTTACTGATGCTATATTTTCTCACAAGATTCGTGAGACTGATTGTGACACGTTCAGACAATTCCCATAGTGATCAAATTGCTAGATATGCGCAATCAAAGCTATTCTACGTAGGACGAAGTTACGAAATGAACACAAACTAAAGTATTAGTACTATTCAACCATATACACGTTCCCAGAATTATTTAATTATAGTTTGGTTAGTAATTCTGATAAGATTTCTAGAAGTCGAGATTAAACCACAATATTAATACTTTATTGAAGGTATTTTAGCCAAACTGCATTCGATACTTTATAGGCCTGTTATTATTTCGATGGTATCAATATAGCACGTGTGCCAATCTGTTCCTGAGAAATCAAAATCCTTTTTATCTGAAGCCTAGTTTACATTCTAAATGTGCTACGAACATATTTTTTTATCTTTTCAATTATGACCGTTCTTAACATAACGTCAAAACCCACAGCAAACTTAAATAGTGGACTTGTAATCGGTATTTATATATTAAATACGCATCCTACTTAGACTAAATCGTTAAAATTCCTGATGTTGAACATCCCACTAAAAAAAAACCACAGATCTAATACTAACTTATTTTTTTAATCACTCTACGCCATATTTCAAATGGGAATCATGGTTTTAAAATTAATATAACTTATACTCAATTTCCCAAACACGATTCGTATCCTTTGATTGCGTAGAGAACATAACTTATATTATAGAGAATCAATTACAATTTCCTGACTTGCATTCATTGTATTGTAAAAGTAGGCGTACACTATGGCGTGATCGCTTCTCACTGACTCGGAAAATATCAACCGATTTCAGGATTACCCCATTTTCTTCCATTTTCAAACAAAATAATTTAGAAATGAGATGATTCGATGCGATACGGACAAGTATGTGCCAACAACAACAAAAAGTTCTGAGCCGATGCGATACGGACAAGTGTGTGCTAACAACAACAAAAAGTTTTGAGCCGATTCGATAAGGACAAGTGTGTGCCAACAACAACAAAAAGTTCTGAGCGGATGCGATAAGGACAAGTGTGTGCCAACAACAACAACAAAAAGTTCTGAGCGGATGCGATACGGACAAGTTTGTGCCAACAACAACAAAAAGTTCTGAGCCGATGCGATACGGACAAGTGTGTGTCAACAAAAAAAAAAGTTGTGAGCCGATGCGATACGGACGTATAGGCGTGCTCATACGGATAATCATTTAGGGGAAAAAAAACCCTTCATTTCATCCGGCTGGGATTTGAACCCAGACCTCCCCGTCATCATAAAACCAGACAAGATGAGTTTAATTAATATTCAGCCTACACGCCCACCGATGAGATTATCAATTTATAGCGTTTCTTTTTATTAAAAGGGGAAAATATGTAATATCAATGGAGAGCTGAGCTGTGTCAAGCGACAAGGTCGTCTAATCTGTCTCCTGTCAGTGAAACAATTTTGGGCGGGGTAATCCACTTTGAGTTAAATAAAAACGATGACAATACGCCCGATTGAAGCCCGGAGGTATTTCGGATGCATGTGCTCACACACAAAAGGCATGATAAACGACAAATATCACCCGGAGCTGCTAACCGAACCTCGGCGTTTGTTTTGTGGCCGAGATCTCATGTTGGTAATAGCGTCTCCCCTCCAACCTCCCTCCATTCCCGCCACATTCACTCACTTAGATCAATCGCTAACTCGTGACTTTGATTTCCTCGCCGCAGATGATGGTTTAACAAATTTATCCGTGGAAAATAAAATTGCTTTCGGTATCAGACTGGGCTCGTCGTTTGATCTGGATGTTTGGTTTAATTTCCCCCCCCCCCCCCTCATATTTCGAGCTGTGATCATGCCATTCCATTAGTTACGGTGTTCAATTAAGTTTTAGAAAATGCACGAAGTATTGACGGTATTTAGGATATATCGCCACGTTTCCAGTCTATAAATCTATCTTTGTTTTACTGATCAGCACTTGAAGTTTTTGAACTATTTTATATCTATTATTTTAAAAAGTTTTGATTTAGTTTCATTAGGAAGAAAACTTTTAGAAGTGAGGAGTTTGTAGTATGTGGGGCCTTAGAAGAGAGGAGTTTGCGGTATGTGGGGCTTTAGAAGCGAAGAGTTTGTAGTATGTGGGGCTTTAGAAGTGAAGAGTTTGTAGTATGTGGGGCTTTAGAAGTGAAGAGTTTTTAGTATTTGGGGCCTTAGAAGAGAGGAGTTTGCAGTATGTGGGGCTTTATAAGCGAAGAATTTGTAGTATGTGGGCTTTAGAAGCGAAGAGTTTGTAGTATATGGGACTTTGAAGTGGAGTGTTTGTAGTATGTGGGACCTTAGAAGTGAGGATTTTGTAGATCGTGGGGCTTGAGAAGTAAGGAGTTTGTAGTATTTGGGTCTTTAGAATTGAAGAGTGTGTAGTTTGTGATGCTTTAGAATTGAAGAGTTTGTAGCATGTGAGGTTTATAACGGAGGAGTTTGTAGTATGTGGAGCTTAAAAGTGAAGAGTTTGTAGTATGTGAGGTTTAATTAAAAACTGTGATTGAAATAAACATTATTTTTGAATAGCAGTATTTATTTAATTGGCAACATATAATTAGTGTATTTGGTGGGTATTGGGCCATGTCCGACATATCGTACAATCTTTTACATTATTTTCATGTACTCATACGCACAGCTGTCAAAAAATACACCAGCTGTCAAGATTGATCTCACAACTTTTGTCCGTCAGTAAATGGCTCAACAGCAGGTAAATAAACTATAGATCCATAAATAGATAACATAATTGACTATTAATATGAATACACAGGCCAACTTATTAGGATACAGTACTATTTATTAGACTTTAATAAGATTTTGGCAGGAAGAACCCGTTAGAAAATAAAAACATATTCCTTTACGATCAACAATGATAACGTTTCATCATATTAGTATAATTTTATATTTATTGTTAACAGTTTTCAGTGCGTCTTAGTACAAGTTCGGGCTAAACGCATGCATTAATTACGCTTGCAGAGTAGAGATAAGGAAGATAGAGCCTTAGAGGAAATGTGTCCGCATTTGCTTGGAGGAAAAGTGGGGAACCATTTAGGAAAAACTGCCCTCAGTATGCCCGACCGAGATTCGAACTACATCCGTCCCATCACAGGCAATCTAGTCGAAAACAAAGGGAAAGCATTTGACCATGCGATCACCGATACGAGCATGCATTGATGAATGATATCTATCAAAAGTGACAGCTGTAGATAACATGACTTGACGTATGAATATATAAAATAGCTCTAGTAATTTTTATAGTGTCAGATAAGGTTCTTCCTATAATAGTTGTAATGTAGATATCTCATTTAGTAAAAATGGTTTGAACATCTTATGTCGATAAAAAGCCACACTAAATTTATACGATATAAAAATATTAATATACATATTTAAAAGGATAAAAAAAATCAGATAATTTCCCCAATTCTTTGTATTTAATTGTTATATGAGTTGTGCAGTGGTCGCGTAAAGCCAACTTGTCCCGTAGCTGGAAACAAAGGACGTGAAGGCAAGCCGTTGTTGTTCGTGCTGGTAGGTGTAGCCGCACCTAACTCTTGCAGTAATCTGTCGACAACATCTGAGCAGAGGGGAGTAGCTAGACCAAACAGTTCTTCCCTTTTATTCAAACATCTTTATCAGATTCGCGTATTCTCACGTTTCCTTTTACTTCAAATTAATTCACATGGTCTACAAACAGAGGGAAAAAAGAGAGAGAGATGAGCTGGGTGGAGGTTAAAAGGATATAAAAACAGAGAGAATGAAGAGAGAGGATATATATTTATATATAATATATATATATAAAATATAAGTTTAATCACGAAAGGGATGGGAGGAGACATTAAAGAAAGGGAAAGATCGATAAGTTATTTTAAGCCATTAATCACTTGCCATATCCAACAAGTTCACCTTTTATGTTTGGGAGATCTCGCATCACAGGAGGCTGCATTTAAAACTTTATAAGAACATCGCTGAGAAGGGGAGTAAAGTTACGAAGGGATGCTTAAGTAAGTTTGATTCTATTTCATCTGTTTAAAACTATACGTAATTAGTGTCTACCGATTAAAATTTCATACGAACCATGATAGAAAGCTATATTGTAATCTCTGTCCCGCTTTTTTCTTAATCGACCTTTTTATCGATAATCAATCATAAAGAACAATAGTTCCTTTTCATATCCGCCATTGAAAACTTTATTACTATGTAATTGCTTCATTTGGGAGTTGATTTAAATACTATTCAAATTATCACATTATTTACGAATAGTTGACCTTGGTGGTCTTGGGGTAAAGTTCTCGCCCCAGGACCCGATGTTCATGGGTTAAAACTCAGCTGGGTTGATGGATTTTTCTCGAGCGATAAAGATCCCTAGCATAACTTCTTTCGGAGATGAAGAAAAGCCGTTGGTTCCAGGTGGACTGTGATAAGTAAAAAGTGATAAGTGAAAATAACTTTCTCGGCAAAATTGGTAGGAACTTTCGCTCTCGATCATAGAACTTCTCATGTGCTGTTATTGATATAATCAGTCGGTTCAGAAAGTGCACGTTAAATACTTCAAATAAATAAATAAAAAATAATTTATGAAAAATGTCTCTTACGACAAATAATTTGCTTCTTTATTGTGAGGCACAGGGCTGGTTGCTGCTGAAACCTGATACTGTAGGCCTAAATATAAATAAAATATCATCCAATCATGAGTTGAGATTTATTTTAGTGTTTTACGTCTTACTGTCTGCTCGGGCTCCTTAGAAATTTATATTAACTAACTAACATAAGAACAAAAGATGAGGAGGTGAATTTTATTTAACGTATTTTTCCAAAGAGTTTACAAATTGTGACTGTGTATTAACATTTTTAGGAGGTTCAATCCTCGTTCCCGGCACAGATTTATCTGATCACCAAACCCTTCCTTCACTTCTGACAAAACGGTGTGTATTAATCACAACTTTTGAATGTATGGAATGCCAGACCTCCACCGTGGTTCGGATCCCACGTTAAACTGTAGGTCCTCCATTTCATCTCACACTCACCCTACCATTACACATTAGCGTAAGTGCGTATAACCCGAACGGGTAGTAAGGCGGGTGCTATAATAATAATATATAATAATAATAAATAATTAATAATATATAATATATAATAATAAATATAATAATAATAAATATATTTTAGGAATCCTTTAAATTAGTTTTTCAAAAGATGGATGATAATAGATCAATTGAAATTCCTAAACACCAACTGTAAAGCTTTTATTGAAACAAATATTACTTCCCTTTTGTGATTTTCTCTTTAAATTTATTTACGATTGTTGGTGATTATCTTTTTGATTTATGTTTTATATTTTAGAAATATATTTTATAGAGAAAATATTTCCAGTATATTTTAATAAAACTATTAACATTTGTCACATTTTATATATAAATGACAAGAATCTGTGAATGTGGGATCAGCCCCCCGTGGTTCGATCCTTAATGTAGTCTATTCATCTCACATCACCTACATTACACTTAGCGTAAGTGCGTATAACCGAATGGGTATAACGCGTGCTAATAATAATATATAAAAAAAAGTCTGCCAAGAAGCATATTCTTAAGAGAATCATGAGCAATTTAGAGTATCTCCTCCGATCTGGTCCTCCAACATATTTCATTCCCTTAAGGTGGGTATTTAGGGGAAGCTAGAGAAGTTAAATGTTTTTGCAGTTTTTATATATAAAAAAAATTAGTCAAAATAAACCAAATATTTCTTCAGTACAAACGAAGAGAGTGATTTTCTTCACATGATGACCTCAACCTTTCTTGAACTTAATGACAATTTTTTCTCTTCATTTAAAAAGTTTCTAATAATGATTCTGATCTGCTCATAACTAATATTCAAAAACTTTTGATATCACCATGTGAAGAAAATCAAGTTCCATGTTTATATTTAAGCTACAGGTATATTTTATTTATTTGAGTCAAAAAAAGTTTTGCTATAAAAACTGCAAAAACACTGGCCTTTTCTCGCGTTCCCTACATCCCCACCTTAAAAATCCAGTTTTCCCGGCTTGTGTATAGTTTTTAGTCTTGATTAATGCTTCCTAATTTATAATGAGTGATCTTCTACGTGTTTGTCTTCAAACCTAGCTTTGTTTCGGTTTCCTCGATCTAGCCACACATTGGATCATAAAACATATGTTGTCTGATTACGTTGGTGAAAAGTACAGTATGGTTAGTATTTTAACTTATAGTATACAGTTATCCACCAAGATCATCGAACAATAATTGAAGACCTTGCAACAAAAAAAAGGGTTCAGCTTCATTTTTTGTTGTTGATATTTTCTGAATTTTGTTAATGATCGTGAAAAAATAAAAATATAAATCGATTGGTGCAGCTAGAATTTAATTCCAAGTTAGGAAGTTATTAATTTTGAGGGGAAAGAGAGGATGTTAAACTTTTAATTTTTTTGACATAAGTAGGGTACATCTCCTGGTGCTGTCTCAAAAATTAAAGAGAAATTCTTAGACAATGTGTGTAAATCTCTCTATCCCTCATATTTTAAAATTACTGTGACTTTTGTTTTTATTTAGAGTAATAGTGTTAAAACTACTGGTTTTTGTTTGTAAAAAGGGGTTCAGGTTCAAAATTGAATTAATATTTAGCTGCATAATTGATAATTTCATATAAATATCATTATAATGCCATAAATGAACTCATAAAAACATGACTTCAATGTTTCACATAGTAAAAAGAATCATATTTAGTTCTCCTGTAAAATTAGTAAAAGGGGAGCCTAACCCTACGCCTTTTTGCACGGTTTTCAATTCTTCAGGTCCCCAGAAAAGTACTCGTATGTCTAATACATAATGACTCGTAGAGGTGCCATATCCTGTCTTAGAAAATGTTAGCGGTTTGGATATTAAGTAGAGCAATTTTTTATAGCAGCAGAGCAGTTAACACATAATTTTTTTTCTAGATTACGTTAAATGAATAAAGTTAAACAAATAAAGCAATATAATAACAAAAAATAAAAGACTTGTGTCTCGCATTGGACTACTGTCGAAGAAAAACTACAAACTCGTCGTTACTGCTTACATTTGAATGACGACACAGTCTTTTGTTAAATTCGTATTCCGGACGGAAAAGTATAGACAGACAAGCGTGACAGAGACCGTTGGCTTTTGGCAAATGATTGTCTCCCCCGTTCCGTGGGTGGGGGGCGGGGAGGGGGGGGGGTTAAAGATCTTGGCTAATATGGCATCATGACTAAACACGTAGATACCCTCCGTTAGGGTTGGGTTGTCAGCCAAGTCAGGATCTTAGCGACAAACCAACGCTCGGTGGAATAAAATATACCCTTAATTTTCTTATGAATGAACATTGACTATATCTGTCGGTTGATACAAGTTATTAGATCTACTTTCACGTATTAATACGTCAAGTCATGTGATCTTCACCTGTCACTTTTGAATGTTTACATTTTTTTTAAAGGGTCTTCAAGTGTCCAATGGTAAAAAAATCAAGATATTCTAGCTCTGATAGTGTACCCCATCTATGGTATGAGTGTAGGTAAGTGACAACATCCTCTCTCGTGTATACATTCGCCACACCACATGATCTGCAAGACCATACGTTGAGTTGTTATCACTTTTGGCAAATAATAACTATGTCCACAGGCTTCGGTGGTCGCATGGTCTAAGACGTCACCCTCGCAATAGACTTAACTGCCGATGACGGAGAAATTAGGGTTCGAATCTCAAGTCAGGTGTACTGAGGGCGTCTTTGCCTTTATTGTTTTCAACTCTTTCTCCACGAAAATTCGGGTTCACTTACTCTCACTTAAACCTTTCTCATCACCAACATATTAGCATAATTAGCACCTAGTCGTAAAAACCTAATATGTAGTAAGGTTGACTTTTTAGGTTTACTAGGTTGAATAGGTTGACATTAGTAATTTTCATCCAATGTTTGCAATAAAGAACCTTCTGCTAGCTGTCACCTTCTCTTCTACCGTAGATGAGTATAGTTGGCGTTTGAAAGGAAAAGTATTACTGGGCCTATATAGGCTACTTTGTTAAAATATACTGTTGAAAAAGGATTTTCATTAGTATACTACGACACAACTTGATCTTAACTTAGATAGACATTAACTGGTACTGATGTAGCTGTTAACTGGAATACTTGTTTCATTTAAATTAAATATAGTTGAAAATGACACCAAGACACGTGAATTCAGCCCGAGATCTTTAGCTTAGTGTACCAAAGCTCCTAGGTTCAATTCCGCGGCAAGGTGTACTTTTTAAACTATATTTAATCTTGTTATTTTGAATAGTTTGAAACTCATAACTTAATACAAATAAATACCAATCATTTTAAATTTTATATCTATATATATATACATTAATACTTTCGGTTTTGGGCTCTACGCATATACACTAATTACACTAATATGTCAGAGAAGATCAAGATTGAATGTAGAGTAACTATACCCACATTTGCTCGGAGGGAGAGTAGAAACAATCTGGGAAAAATCATCCTCAATACACCCGACTAGGATTTGAACCCGATCTACTCGTCAATGGCAGTAGAGTCTATTACGAGAATGAATCCTGGAGGCTTAGACCATTCGACCACCGAACCGAATTATTTACTTTCATTTACTTAATTCGGATTGCTATGTTTCGTTAACCAACCATCAACTATCTGAACTAACCTATTACTATGAGTATTATTACTAGTATTGGCTTAGCAACTTAAATATCTAATCTGAGGAAACGGGATGAGAAATTTAATTTCTTAATAAACTCACCAGAATTCTCAAGACAGGCTAAGAAACCACGATCCACAGAGCATCCACCCAGGGTTCGAACTTAGGTTTACCAACTAAGACCTGGGAACGCTAACATACACGTAATATGCAGGTAAATTCAATGACGACTGGGAAAAATAGCTTTTTTTTTCTTAAATGGCCTTTCCTATCAAAATCTGGCAATTTTTTTCCGCCATCACATCAGCTGGAGACTGCAACGACCTAGGAAACAAGAAACTCTCGTATTATGACTATGATATCGCGAGTGGCGGTGACAATGGCTGCGTTCGTGACTACATGAGAGTCACGTGTCACGATAAAGGGGTATGGGTGGAGGACGGGAGGGGGGGGGGGGCTCGTTGTGTGACTTCCTCTCAGACCTAGGTATAAGGTGTAGCGGGTGCTTACAAACGATCTAACGGGGAGTTCTTTTAAAGAAATGTAGGAGAGGTTTTCAGTGTGAACAAACGAGTAGAATGTAAAAGTAGTAGCTATTTCATCCCACATTATTTTTGCGTTTATTGATATATAATTCTTTCTTAGGTATTTTGGTAAGTATTGTATATTTTAATTCCTCAATCGTAAAGTCACGTGATCTGCAGTGGTCACCTTTGATAGATATTATAAATAACAATGAAATCAAACTAATAATATATTAAATGTTTTATCGCTGACCACAGTAGAATATGATTGTATTTCCTAAAGGTGACCTGGTGGTCTAGGGGTAAGGTGTCAGACTTCTGTGCTGGCGGCCGGGGTTCAATCCTCGGTCCCGGCACAGATTTATCTGATTTCCAAACCCTTCCTTCACCTCTGACAAGACGTGTATGGATCAGAACTTGTGAATGTGTGGAATGCCAGGCCTCCACCGTGGTTCGGATACCATGTTAAACTGTAGGTCCTTCATTTCATCTCACAATCACCCTACCATTACACATTAGCGTAAGTGCGTATAACCCGAACGGGTAGTAAGACGCGGTGCTGCTAATAATAATAATAATAATATATAATAATAATAATATTTCCTAAAATGTCCTTTCCATGAAAATTGGACCGTAAAAGGTTAGCCTCCTTTAAAAACAATCTTGTGAGTCTAGAACAACCGAAAATAAAATGTGTCGTGTCAAGATCAAGGAATGTGGCAGGCAAGGACACAGTAGTGGAGATGATAGAGAAAGATAGAGTATGAGAGAGCAAGCTAGACAAGGGGAATGTGACAACTCACACGTCGCTTGTCGATCTCCGACCATTTCTGCACATTTTGTTGACGTTCCCTCGTTACACTCACGGTAGGATGGACACGTACGTTTGCTGTTTAAGTTACATACAGTAGCCCCGTGGCTTCTTTGGTGCTGACTGAAAATTCACAGCTGACTTATGACAGTCAACATTTAGGTATATACCTAAATTTTGACTGTCAGAAGTGAGAACTGCTAAACACATGATTTTGCAGATCATATGGTTCGAGGTAGGGATACATAATTAGGTCTGGTAACTTTTCAAAGCCGTCAGCTTTCATTCAGAACCAAAGAAGCCATGGAGCTACTGTATGTGCGTGTTTGCGTGTAGCTACTGGGTGAGCTTAATAGATCGTCAAAACAAAGGAGTTTTTTTTTGTTCTCACCTTCTCATGGATACGGATACGCAAGCTGAGATAGAAAAAAAAGCTAATTTAATTTTTTTTTGTTTTATTTGTAGATGCGATCAGTTTTGTGGGGTTGCTTCTATCCTGGAAAACCGGTGAAACACTGGAATGTTTATGTGTGTTTGAATTATTATTATTATTATTATTATTATTATTATTATTATTATTATTATTATTATTATTATTATTATTATTATTAGCACCGCGTCTTACTACCCGTTCGGGTTATACGCACTTACGCTAATGTGTAATGGTAGGGTGATTGTGAGATGAAATGGAGGACCTACAGTTTAACGTGGAATCCGAACCACGGTGGAGACCTGGCATGTGTGTTTGAAAGAAACCGAGAAAACAGAGGGAATATTGCAAAAGACTAATGGAATATTTGCGAATCTGATACATTAAACTGAAATATTTAAATATAAGTCCTTTCATAGAAGAAAAAGTTAACTCAAGAAGTGACTCAAGTAAGCCCGCTAGTCTGACACCTTAGTTCAGGCGGTAACCTGTCTGTATACTGAGTTAAGGGTCCTGGATTCGATTCTTGGAATGGCTGAAAGATATTGTATTCGCAAGTACTCCGAGGAACACAGTTTGAAAAATGGTGTAAAGACTACAGCAAGTATTAGATAATGTCGTGTGTAGATAAATATCTCCATCTCTCTCAGATCACTCTACTGAAACATATTCTTCCTACCCATTCCCTCTCTCTCTTTTATTTCACCTAAACAAGACATGCATTGTGACAATCAGGTCGAGTGGGCAGTGAAAGTGACACTTTTGTTTTATCCAAGTGCCTGCCGTTGTTTCAAGGAATATAATAATACTCGAAGTGAATCGGATGAGCCGAACCAAGCATGCAAGATTAACAACACGCACCAAGAGATTTTAATTTTGACGCAAACGAGGGGCATATAGATTATGGAAGATATTTTTTCATTTTTCTTTTTATCATTTGTGAAATTTAATGACACTTTTAATGTGTACAGCGATATAACTTCTGGATCATAAGTTGGATTTTATCATTTATCTTATGCATTTGACTTGAGAAAATCAGGTGGGCAGACAGGGTGGCAAATGAAGAAGTCCTAAGAAGAGTGGGTGAGAAGAAAACTATTTTGGTTGTGATGATTCAGTGCAAAGCAAACTGGATAGGACACATGCTTAGGGGGAACTGTCTTCTCCATTACATCATAGAAGAAAAATTTGAAGGAAAGAGGAGCTTAGGAAGAAGGAGGATTCAAATATTGGATGACTTGAAGGAAAGAAGAAAATTCTGGTAGCTGAAGAATGAGGCATAAGACAGTGTGGTTGGGGGTCTAAGTTCACTGAAAAAGGAATGGACCATTCGTAAGACAGAACACCTAATAAAAATAAAATTTGACACATTTTGAATGCTCTCTAAGCTATATTATAGTTGTACGTTATATACCTTGAGGTTTTATTATAATTATGTCACTAGAAGAGGGGAGGAAGATTTTGAACCGACATTAGGCCTTCCGGTCTAGCTTAGTGCTTACCAGTTGTTCACGCTGGCATATAACTAACTCTGCTGGTCACTTTGTTATTAATTGTGTCATTTAGGCAAGAGTTTGTATATTAACTATTTATATTTCTCAGGAAAACTAATACATTGATTTATAATATAAGTTTTACAATTAGTCACATGAATTTGTCAGTAATCAACAAATGTGTTTTGATATTATTGTTAACAAAGTTTTAATAAAAAACAAAAACATGTAGAAAAGGTGTTTTAACGTAAACATAATACATGTGAACATAAAATTGATACTCTAAACATAGGTTTTATAGATGAGTTTCATCTAAAAACATTTTCCACCAAAAAATAACGGTATTGAGCATACAAATAAATTAGTAAAAGATTTAAATAACCTATACTAGTTATATATGATTATTTGTTTAAGCTAATTTAATCTGGAATCGATGGTTACACAGTCAAAGGCTATGTTTCTCAAACTTTTCCCAATAGCGGGCCACTTAATGAGCGTTTGATGCAAATGCCGTACTACCCGCCTTAATATACTACCTACGTGTCCCCTTGCCGAAGCCGGAAATTATATCAATGTACGTGTTTATCAAGCAGTGAAAGACTTATTTCTACTAAACTTTGTTTCTAATGCACACTTCACATTCATACATATGGGACAAAGAATGGTTGTCTTTACGAACTTAGTCTGTCAATCTTGTGCGCCTTAAATCTTTCATATATAATTTATATTTAAACTTATGTTCCGTCAGTGGACCACTTGGACACACCGCTGCGGATCACAGTTTGAGAATCTTTGTTTAGCCAATCGTGATCAATTGAACACCATAATATGTCCATAAGGCCTACATAAAGGTGGTAGTAGTAGTATCACAAATTAGTTTGGCTAACATATTGTTTGACCCCCCCGCCGTTGGTCATACGTCTAAGACGTCTTTCTCGCAATATGCGGATTGCCTGTGAAGGAGAGGTTGGGGTTTGAATCTGTGAGTGGATTTATAAAATATGTTTCCACTTTCCTCCCACGTTAATGAGAGTGCATTTCCTATAAATTACACCTTCCTCATCCCAACAATAGTGTTACTTTGCGGATAGCCCAGAAGATTGAAAGACGCTGTGCAAAAAAAGAGGACAATTTTCTTAGTCCATGTTTAAACCTAAACAAGGACTACGGGGAATTTTTTACTATCTAATATCCGCCTCGGAGGCGTAGTTAGCTAATGCACTAGTTTAATGTTGAGCTAGACTGCCGAGGACGGGGAGATCGAGGTTCGAATATCACTCGGGTGAACTAGGGTGGTTTTTCTTAAATGGTTTTCCACTCTTCCTCCGCGCAATTGCGGGCTCACTTACTCTATATTCAACTTTCCAAGTTCCTAAACTATTAGTGTAATTAGTACTTAAGCGTATAACCCGAACGGGTAGTAAGACGTGGTGCCAAGTATACTATCTAAGTTATCCCTTCTGAGGCTTTCTCTCTTTAGAGCGATAGTAAGGCCTATGACCTCGCTGTAGTGCGATAATTATTCGTGTTGTATAGCCTATCTCTATTTAAGGGAACACTTTAATATTCAACATTATTCTTATCGGCTTATCTATGACTCAACCATAGTTAGAGTAATTTTGTTTCAAACAATACAATAAAAGACATAAATTAATTATTTTCCCTCAAGCCAACTTATCGAGGGTCTGTAAAACCAGTTTTAAAATAGTCCTAAAACTTATCGTTTTCAATGAGTTATCTTTTAAAGTAGTATTTTATAAAAACAAACTCTCAAAAGTCTCAATGCCAACAATAACACGATTTTTTTTAATTTCTAAGGTATCAGCACTAATTTATTCCTTTAAAAAAGTTTATTTAAAAATTTTTTTAAAATTACTATTCATTATAAGCGTTTAAAGATAATAAGAGAATGATACCATTGGCTTTTTAGGAATTAGAGTTATAATTTTTACAATTTTTTATCAAATTAAATTGTATTCATTAAAGGGAATTGAAATACTGTAAAACAGAAAGTTCTTGTTTTACTTTTGACACACAATAAAATTTATGTTTATTTAGAATATAGCCATCATGTTTCTTTGACGTCCAGAAAAATACATTTTTTTCTAAATTAATTAACAGTCCACCCGCTTTGGTAACGCATGGTCTAACGCGCTACTCTCGCAGCAGACTACACCGACAATGACGGGGAGATCGAGGTTCGAATGCCAGTTAGACGTACTGAGAGTAGATTTCCAAAATGGTGTTCCATGAAGATGCGGGTACACTTCCTCAAAATATAACCTTCCTTGTCCATAAAACCATCAACGTCATTAGAACATAAGCGTATAACCCGAACGGTTAGTAAACTAAAGTTTACATATAAGGCCTATATATTATTTATAAAAGTGGTTTTCCTTGTTGCGCTTCCATTTAGAGTTCATCTATCACGTATTCATATAAATAAAATGTTATCTTTCTATCGCCTTGTTCAGTCGACCCCATCTGCAATTAAATTGGTTTTATATTGAAACCAAGAATTACAACCCCAGCTTCATTTTGTAAATCTATTTGCATGTTTTGGCATTTTCATAATTATATTAGGTAGGTAGTGTGATTATGGTAATAAGAACAGTATTTGACAGTAATTACATAATTTACTGCCCTAATGGCCACCTTGTGTCGACGGGCCTATAAACTCCCTATATAAATTACTAAAACTGTGTTCATGTTTTCATACGTGAAGTAATGTGATCTGCAACTGTCACGTTTGATATATAGTATAAATATCTATACAATAATACTAATAATAAAGTGAAATGATATCAATATTGACCGTAAATAAATATATTTGTATTTTATAAAAGGTGCTTCCCATCAAAATGTTGTTTATAAGCAAGTGATAAAATTGGTTCTTTAATTTTATATACTCGCAATTATTATTGAATACATTTATCGTCAGTCAGATGCTTGGTTAGTAATGTATTTTGGACTGTGGGGGTGGATATTAAAAAGCACACACACACATATATATACATATATAAATGCGCGACTATTCAGAATTCAAACAGAATAGGTGAGTGGTTTCCAACCTGGAGGTCACGGTGCGTTTCAGCTAGGGTCGCAATAAAGTTCTAGGTTATAACTTTACTTTACCTTTTAAGGTGATTATCTATAATAACAAAAGGAAGTATTTGTCTCTGTGTGTGTTTGTTTGTTTGCGATGCCCAGCCAAATCTACGGCACGCAGAGATCTGACATTTTTAACATAGGTGGACGGAAGGGGGTCCGATTGCACCTCGAAGCAGGATTTTTAATTTTTTTATTATAATTTTAATTAAGTTATTTTTAATAAATTTTTGGTGGGTCATGAGCAACGACGTGCGGGATTGCTAGTAGTGAATATAGGAAGGTGCAAAATTCAAATAGAAATGTAAGTGGTTAAAATGATACAAACCTTTAAGTTACTGTGTAGGTTCCTTACTTTTGTATGCTCAACTCTTTGACAGTTTCTGACTTAGTTTGCTGTTCGAGCTAACGGCGCTGCTAGCATAACTTACAAAATATCCACACAAAATATCCACTGGGATCGTTGATTCTTTTTTACATATTGGTCGCATTTATGTAATCATATATAAACAATGTATACTAATTAAATCAAGCACGCAATGTTATCGTCACGCTCGTTTGATGTCAGGAATGAAATTCCTACTGGGGGTAATTTTTCCTAAACCTTTTCCTCCTCTTTCCACGCAAATAAAGGTACATTTCATCTCAATTATACCACCCCACAAGTTAAATTAAATGCGGATATCAGGACAGGTATTAAGATGCACTTTAAACGGTAATTTGAAAACTAGTAAATGGACGCATTCAAATTATCAAGGATGGTTTCAAAGAAAAAATTGAGTCAAACCCTGAAAAAGGTTGAAAACCATTTGACCTAAAATAATATTTCAAATCAATTATCAATCTTTTCGTTGCTAAACATTTGAAGTAAATGATATGTATTTAATTGTATCATATGCGAAAGATCATATTTTATATATAATCTAACAACATTAAAACACTTTTTCAATACGTTTATTTTCTTGAGATAAATCTCCAGTTTATAATTTTACAAAAAGCTAATTGAAATACTTAATAGGAACGTCAGTTCTTGATTTAATTTTTTTTTAAACCTGTCAACATTAATTTTTTGTCACTATTGAAAAAAAAAAAAAGGAGGGAATTTTCAGAATCCAGTTTGGATGTATTTCACTTCTGATTAAACATACACATTTTGTTATTTAAATTATAACTCAGGACTTATAATACATCTGCCATTTATATCTCTGCATGAAATTTATTTGTAAAATGCTTTTCGTTTTCACAAATAATTACATTTTTAAAATCATGGAAATAACTTGGTGAAACGGGGACGTTAATCCCGAAATATCCAATTTGTGTCTGCATCTGAGTCCTTCTTGCTTCCCTTAAACACATTACAAGATGGCGAACAAATTTAGCGCGATAGTAATAAGAGGTAGCCTTATATTCAACACCTATAAGTCATTATAATATAAATTATAACCATTGCTATTTAGATAAAACCGAACCAAAACAAAATAACGGATATTGTTTTTCGTGTTTACATAAAGACGAGCTGTGCCTGTAAACCCAAGCACACGGAATTCGTTAGATATAGAAGCGCTCTAGTCGCCTTTGTTTCCCATTTCCCCCGCTAGGGGTTCGTTTCCTGCGTGGTCCGGGACGGGAGACAGAGAGAGATTACTTCAGGATTTAGGTTAGAGTTGGCTGCCTTGGTACTCTCTCTCACTCTTCGTATCCTCCCCACTTCATGTGCTGCTTGCCAATGTACATTTGTACGTACGAGATTTCATTTTCGTCTCATGTCCGTTCGCAATCCGCCATCTTGCTTATGGGAATCATGAAGAAGACTCAGGAAATGAATTTTCGGGCGTGGATATAGAACGAGATGACGGGAATAAATAGTGCGAGTGTGTTTGCTAGGTTAGTTCCGCGCCGCTGGGCGCTGATGCGCGTGCGAGGGACTTGTTTTCTTCATCTATTTTTCGCACCCCCTCCACTTCATCTATATCCCTCCGCCACCCTCACCATCGTGTCAGTTATCTCGTATATTTGTCGAAACATTTCCATGTCGTGGAGGGGTAGCATTCATTACTCTTAATGAGCATTTGAGATTGCATTTTAGACTGTCACGACCTCAAAACATTTGATTGTCTTCCATTATGGTGATTGTGTGTCTTTCATTTTCCTTTCACCATACATTTACCTTCCTTTTGACAGCTTTTCCTCTGTCTGATTTCTAATATTATTTGTATTTATGAACTTACAACTAAAGTTTATGTTTTCATGATGAGCAGCACGTCCGTTTTGAAAACATTAGTTTTATTGTAACAACTGTACACCGCTCTTGTGTTCAGAGTAAAGATGGCGTATTGTACATATGGGTCTCCCAGAAGCGGATTTACACTATAGGCCCACTAGGCACGGGCCTAGGGGCGGTGGCTTCAGGGGGGGCACATTTTGATAACATTATATCTATTTTAATATTTTGTTTTTAATAATTACGTTTAAAAATTATTGACTGATATTATTGAAATAGTTCAAGCTAAAGTCGGAACGACAATATTTCTTTCTAAATAACTGTACTTTGCAATAACTTTGTAACTGACGTCATTCTCCCCTTCTTAATAATGTTAACTCAAGTTACTGTAGGGCATGTACAAGCCAGATTGTTTAAAATCTTTTCTCAAATACTAACTCCCTCCCCCCCCCCCCCCGACCTCACCATAACCTCCTAAAACCCTTGAAAAAAATTTGTGAGAGGGGGGGGGGGTGCATATTATAACTGTGCCTAGGGGCGCAAATTTTTTAAATCCGTCACTGGTTTCTCACCCCTATACTTAATTTAGATTTCTGGTATAGCTTTCAATTTGAGATTGCCATTTTCTAGGTAATGTTTATTGTTTGTTTCTTATTTTATGAAGTTTAAAAGTTTTTTTAAAAACTACCTTTTGTTTACCAACGACATAAATGTATGTGCATTTCCAAATTTACTAGTAGATTTCTGGTTTTTGAATTATTACATTTTTGAACTGAACACCAGGGTAGAGAGTCTTTAAGTTGACATTAGCAAAAATAATGTGTTTATTTTTATATATTTAGCTACACATTCAAGTTTCTCACGTGTTTTCTGCTCGACCAATGGACGGCATTTAAATTTGGAGGCCAGATTGACAAACATAGAATAATCCACTCTTTTACTATTAGCGTTGGCACTCATATGGCTGTTTGGTTTATTTTATATTAATTTGCATCCAAGCTTGTACATATACCATAGAATATTAAGATACACGTTTATTATCTGATAATCTTGGGAGCGGACATCCTGTTAGATCTGAGTACAGAATCTCGATTTATATTACCTAAACTGACAAGTATAATTACTATGTCTGTGGACACTCAACTATAATGCTTAAAGCCTTTCTAGTAAAACAGTTTGGGTGTGATTTTTTTTAGTAAAAATCTTTTAAAAATCTTATTTTCAAAACTATTTTTGGTAGACTACATATCACATTTTTTTGTGAGTTCCCAGTGAATAAGACAAGTTAAAAATTACTGTTTAGATGAAATAATTTTTGAAGACCTAAAGTTGGATGGTAGGGTACTCAAGTTTAGCCAGTATTTTTTTCAGTTTTTACATCCAAAAATATTTAATCAAAATAAATAAAATAGGATGTAAATTGATCTAAACAGTTCTTGAATAATTGCCATGCACTTAATGGAATTTGGTGAAACACTTTTTAAATGAAGTTAAAAGTTCTTCTCAAATTTCAGGATTCCCATGACAAATATTCAAGACTGTTTAGATAACCAAATTTTACAAATTTAACTATACTTATCTACTGAAGCAATATTTCAATACCCTATTCGGTGGCTGCATGGTCTAGGGCGTCACTCGTCTTAGAGTAGACTGCCGATGATAAAGAGATCAGGGTTTGATTTTTTTTTCTTAAATAGTTTACTCTTCATTCACGCAATTTTAGGTACACTACTTCTAAATTCAACCTACCCCATCCCTAACATATTAAGTAATTCGTAGGCCTACATATCCGTATAACCTGTTAAATTAGTAAGGTATGGTGCTAAATATATATAGACATAATATAATATTTTATTTACTTTCTCAATTTTTTTAGTAGGAACTGGTTCCATTCCATTCTACCTTAATGTGATAGGCCTACTTGAATATGCATTGTCCAATAATTTTTTCGCTTACATAACTAAACTACTTTATCTCGTCTTTATTAAATTAAATCTAAAGATATATCTAAATACTGCTGTTCTGTAACCAATGTTAAATTTCTCCTATAAAGTATTTTTTTTCTGTTTGGGAGAGAAGGTGTTGGAAAGCGAATAGTGTGTTTTCCCCTACGCATAAAATTTAAATGGACTAGAGACATTCACTTTGTCAACACTTATTTAATTAAATGACTGCTTTATCATATATTTCTTGCTGGCGCTCATTTAAAACTCGCAATAGACTAGTGACAAAGTCGGGTTTGAATCCCGGTAGTAGCAAGATGTGACCATTTTAAAAGTGTTACTAGATACCTATGCCTATATAGGTAGTCTCGCACCGTGCCATAAGATTATTTCAATGTTGACGTTAATGTTTTCTTTTGCAATAAAAGTTTAAAGCTTTTAAATTTTGGTTATTTTAAAATATGGGTGACCTGGTGGTCTAGGTGTAAGATGTTGGACTTCTGTGCTGGGGATACGGGGTTCAATCCTTGGTCCCAGCACAGATTTATTTGATTGCCAAACCCTTACTTCTACCTCTGACAAGACATCTTGTGAATGTGGGGAATACCAGGCCTCCCCGTGGTTCGGATTCCACGTTAAACTCTAGGTCCTTCATTTCATCTCACAATCACACTACCATTACACATTAGCGTAAGTGTGTATAACCCGAACGGGTAGTAAGACACGGTAGGTGTTTGGCCTGTATGCAAGAACGTATCTGAGTGGGCCATTAGTGTGAGGGAAACGGTAATGGCGTTGGTTTGATTGCTAAGCACGGTGATTTTTTCAAGTATTGGCGCAGAAGTGCAATCCCGAACACACTACTGCGGCATTACTGGCCCACTCAAATTATTTCCTCACTACTAAAACAGTTAATCCATTCATACTATTGCGACACTTTGGAAAATAACACCTTTTGTTTGCAGGTTGAGCTATAAGTTACACTTTGTGTAAACAATATTTTGGTAGGAGTGAACTATTTATGATGAGTTTCAGATTGAAATAATTGTATAATATTGCTAGTTATTTAGGTCAATACTTTATACATGACTAGACTTTAACATAAATTAACTACCTCCATTTGTTAGGTTAGATTAGTTAGAGATAAGTGTTGGTTGGTTAAGAACAGTTTTGAATACTAACAAATGTCCTAATGTGACAGGAGCTATGAGTTAAATTAAGAGGGAACGCGCTAGCATTTACTTAAATAAAAGAAAAGCATACCCTATTGACACTACGAGTGCACGCTGCCGGGATTTGAACTGACCAGTTGGTTTAAATTAGCACTATATAGTAGAGTTAGCGCTACCAATAATTAAGTTTAGTTGAACTTATTTTGTTGACGTAGTAGAAGATGCACTTTTTTTTTAATCTAGGAAATTTTGAGAGCAGCAAACAAACAAATGAAAACAGATTGCTTTATAAAAATGTTATTTGTATCAGTAGTAGTGAATATTTAATAGGTTAGTAAGTATTCTTGTTATTTATTGATGGTCCTGACTGGTACCAGACCTCTGTCGAACTAGACCCGCCTAGACCAATCCTAGCTACTCGGTCATCCATCTACTACCTTGTTGTTTCTTGATAGTCCTGACTGGTACCAGACCTCTGTCGAACTAGACCCGCCTAGACCAATCCTAGCTACTCGGTCTTCCATCTACTACCTTGTTGTTTCTTGATAGTCCTGACTGGTACCAGACCTCTGTCGAACTAGACCCGTCTAGACAATCCTAGCTACTCGGTCATCCATCTACTACCTTGTTGTTTCTTGTAATCCTGACTGGTACCAGACCTCTGTCGAACTAGACCCGCCTAGACCAATCCTAGCTACTCGGTCTTCCATCTACTACCTTGTTGTTTCTTGATAGTCCTGACTGGTACCAGACCTCTGTCGAACTAGACCCGTCTAGACCAATCCTAGCTACTCGGTCATCCATCTACTACCTTGTTGTTTCTTGATAGTCCTGACTGGTACCAGACCTCTGTCGAACTAGACCCGTCTAGACCAATCCTAGCTACTCGGTCATCCATCTACTACCTTGTTGTTTCTTGATAGTCCTGACTGGTACCAGACCTCTGTCGAACTAGACCGCCTAGACCAATCCTAGCTACTCGGTCATCCATCCACTACCTTGTTGTTTCTTGATAGTCCTGACTGGTACCAGACCTCTGTCGAACTAGACCCGCCTAGACCAATCCTAGCTACTCGGTCTTCCATCTACTACCTTGTTGTTTCTTGATAGTCCTGACTGGTACCAGACCTCTGTCGAACTAGACCGTCTAGACCAATCCTAGCTACTCGGTCTTCCATCTACTACCTTGTTGTTTCTTGATAGTCCTGACTGGTACCAGACCTCTGTCGAACTAGACCCGTCTAGACCAATCCTAGCTACTAGGTTCCCTCCCTTCTCCTGACAGTAAACGATGTTGTCCATGGCAAGTGACCACCACGAGCCTGTACACCTCGCACCCTCTCGGACTTCCGAGTATTTTTGTGAGAGCTAGACTGTTGGAGGGTGGTTTGGGAGGGGAGGTTAGGAGGAATTGGACAGAGATAGAGACAAGGGAGGCAGAGCGGGAGGAAGAAGGGACGGTTGGGTTTCAGGAAATGAAGTGGGCAGTGCGCGAGTCTATACCCGCGATCCATCATCTCAGGGGGGGTTGGGTTCTTTGCTAAAGGGGTTACAGAAGGGTTCGGGCGGGATGAAGTATTCCAACACTTGTGCACAGTGATCGCCTGCCCGGGTTCTGATATTCCTCTTGGCTCGCTCCTGCATCAACAATGAGCTCGGTTACAAGTAAGAGAGAGATAGAGAGGGTGGAGAAAGAGGGAGACGTAAAAAGCCAAAGATTGATGTTTCTCGCCTCAGGCTACGGATATACAAATCTGTAGCTTTCAGGTACACGTTTTTTATTCTAAAGAAAATATAGTTACATACACACAACATATATATATACGTATATATATATATATATATATTATATATATATTTATATATATATATATATATGTGTGTGATTGTAATATTGGAAAAATAGGATGATACATTGTCATCGAAAGCTTTAGTTTTGTAATAATGTCAACGGAGAAAAAATATAGTCCGTGAGAAATAGAAAAGAGAACGTAAACTCTTTTTTTTTTTCGGTGATTCATTTTTTATATTATATGTAACTGTTCAATGACCATTCATTTTTTTTTTTTTTTTTGAGATCACCGTGTTACTTTGCTTGGCGAAAGGAAAAGTCACCCTGCACTAGGATTGGAAAACATAATGGCTTTTAGGATATGTCATGATAATCTCGGGGTTAAAATTATGTGCTTCTTTGTTGCGTTTCACAAAAATGGATCATACCTTTTTTTTATTTAGTTTCGCGTCTTACTACTTGTTCAGGATATACGCCTATGTGCCAATTATTATTATTATGGGTTAGGTATTAGGAAGGTTTAATTTAGAGTGAATACATCCCATTTTCGTGGAGGGAGAGTGGAAACAATTTAAGAAAAAAATAATTCAGTGCACCCGACTGGGATCAAACTCCTTTCACCTCGTCTTCGGCAGTCTAGTCCAACACGAGACTAGCGCATTGACCCACGCAGCCAACGAAGCCAGTTTCTCTATCTAATGTTAAAAAAGAGGCCTCTAAAAGTAGGTATTTAATAAACGTGCGCAACTAGCGGATTTTTATTACTTTTTTTAATGGTATTAAAACATTTAGGCCTAAGTTACCCATTGGTGGTTACGTGGACTGAACACCAAGTTAGTAGGCTATAGTCGTGTTTGTCCGTGATGGGTAAATCGAAGCTTAGTTCACAGCTGGGTGTACTAAAGGTATTTTTTTTATGAATGGTTTTCTACTTTCACTCCACGCAAATTCTGGTACATTCCTTTTAAATTATGACTCCTTCATACCTATCCCATTAGAGTAGTTAAATGTGGATAGCCCAGACGAGTAGTAAGATGCTGTGCAAACATAAAATTGTCTGAATAATAAAAGTCCAAACCTTTAATCTCAAAACAGCTTCATTGGCCGAATGGTCTAAGGCGTCACCCTTGTGTTAGACTGGCCTGCCGAAGACGGGGAGATCGGGGTCAAAATCGTGGTCATGTCCATGGATGCTGGTTTTTCCTAAATGGTTTCCCATTCTCCTTCCACGGGTAGATTACCTCAAATGCTTCCTTCCTCATCACTACCCCATTAGAGTAATGATCACATAAACCTGAACAGGTAGTAAGATGCGATGATTTAAAAAAATCTAGACTTAATCTGTATACTCTGGCCAAAATCGTTTGGGAGAGCGTGAAGGGCTTCTTAACATTTATTTGGAAATGTTATGGAAAAATGATCTTAAAAAAAGTTTATGGTCTCATTAAGGACGGTTGGGCGATGACTCAACTTTACATGTATAACTATATTCTTCTTTAAATAACAACATGACGACATCCTGTTTGTTTGTGTCTCTTATCTTTTGAACTAATCGACATTGATCTATACTTATAAAATACATACGCCTCTACTAGAAGTACCGTAGTGTAAAAGCGGAATATTGGAATCGAAACCCAATTTATTAAATAGGTGTACTCTACGTTACCCTGAAAGGTAGCCTATGTGAATACAATATGACACGAGCGTAGGTGAACTGGATACTGCTCTGACCCCAAGTTACTACCATCTACTCCCCTTCCCAAGGCGGATTGGGCATTGCTACTTTGGAGTACGATTTCCTTCCCAAGGTGGATTGGGAACTGCTAATTTGGAGTATGATTTCCTTCCCAAGGTGGATTGGGCATTGATACTTTGGCGTTCGATTTCCTTCCCAAGGTGGATTGGGCATTGCTACTTTGGAGTACGATTTCCTTCCCAAGGTGGATTGGGCATTGCTACTTTGGCGTACGATTTCCTTCCCAAGGTGGATTGGGCATTGATACTTTGGCGTACGATTTCCTTCCAAAGGTGGATTGGGCATTGATACTTTGGAGTATGATTTCCTTCCCAAGGTGGATTGGGAACTGCTAATTTGGAGTATGATTTCCTTCCCAAGGTGGATTGGGAACTGCTACTTTGGAGTACGATTTCCTTCCCAAGGTGGATTGGGCATTGCTACTTTGGAGTACGATTTCCTTCCCAAGGTGGATTGGGCATTGCTACTTTGGAGTATGATTTCCTTCCCAAGGTGGATTGGGCATTGCTACTTTGGAGTACGATTTCCTTCCCAAGGTGGATTGGGCATTGATACTTTGGCGTACGATTTCCACCCCAAGGTGGATTGGGAACTGCTACTTTGGAGTATGATTTCCTTCCCAAGGTGGATTGGGAACTGCTACTATGAAGTATGATTTCCTTCCCAAGGTGGATTGGGAACTGCTACTTTGAAGTACGATTTCCTTCCCAAGGTGGATTGGGCATTGCTACTTTGGAGTATGATTTCCTTCCCAAGGTAGATTGGGCATTGCTACTTTGGAGTACGATTTCCTTCCCAAGGTGGATTGGGAACTGCTACTTTGGAGTACGATTTCCTTCCCAAGGTGGATTGGAAACTGCTACTTTGGAGTACGATTTCCTTCCCAAGGTGGATTGGGCATTGCTACTTTGGAGTACGATTTCCTTCCCAAGGTGGATTGGGCATTGCTACTTTGGCGTACGATTTCCTTCCCAAGGTGGATTGGGCATTGATACTTTGGCGTACGATTTCCTTCCCAAGGTGGATTGGGCATTGCTACTTTGGCGTACGATTTCCTTCCCAAGGTGGATTGGGCATTGCTACTTTGAAGTACGATTTCCTTCCCAAGGTGGATTGGGAACTGCTACTTTGGAGTACGATTTCCTTCCCAAGTTGGATTGGGCATTGCTACTTTGGAGTATGATTTCCTTCCCAAGGTGGATTGGGCATTGCTACTTTGGAGTACGATTTCCTTCCCAAGGTGGATTGGGAACTGCTACTTTGAAGTACGATTTCCTTCCCAAGGTGGATTGGGCATTGCTACTTTGGCGTACGATTTCCTTCCCAAGTTGGATTGGGCATTGATACTTTGGAGTACGATTTCCTTCCCAAGGTGGATTGGGAACTGCTACTTTGAAGTACGATTTCTTTCCCAAGGTGGATTGGGCATTGCTACTTTGGAGTATGATTTCCTTCCCAATTTGGATTGGGCATTGCTACTTTGAAGTACGATTTCCTTCCCAAGGTGGATTGGGAACTGCTACTTTGGAGTACGATTTCCTTCCCAAGTTGGATTGGGCATTGCTACTTTGGAGTATGATTTCCTTCCCTAGGTGGATTGGGCATTGCTACTTTGGAGTACGATTTCCTTCCAAGGTGGATTGGGAACTGCTACTTTGAAGTACGATTTCCTTCCCAAGGTGGATTGGGAACTGCTACTTTGGAGTACGATTTCCTTCCCAAGTTGGATTGGGTATTGCTACTTTGGAGTATGATTTCCTTCCCAAGGTGGATTGGGCATTGCTACTTTGAAGTACGATTTCCTTCCCAAGGTGGATTGGGAACTGCTACTTTGGAGTACGATTTCCTTCCCAAGTTGGATTGGGCATTGCTACTTTGGAGTATGATTTACTTCCCAAGGTGGATTGGGCATTGCTACTTTGGAGTACGATTTCCTTCCCAAGGTGGATTGGGAACTGCTACTTTGAAGTACGATTTCCTTCCCAAGGTGGATTGGGAACTGCTACTTTGGAGTACGATTTCCTTCCAAGTTGGATTGGGTATTGCTACTTTGGAGTATGATTTCCTTCCCAAGGTGGATTGGGCATTGCTACTTTGAAGTACGATTTCCTTCCAAGGTGGATTGGGAACTGCTACTTTGGAGTACGATTTCCTTCCCAAGTTGGATTGGGCATTGCTACTTTGGAGTATGATTTACTTCCCAAGGTGGATTGGGCATTGCTACTTTGGAGTACGATTTCCTTCCCAAGGTGGATTGGGAACTGCTACTTTGGAGTACGATTTCCTTCCCAAGGTGGATTGGGCATTGCTACTTTGGAGTAAGATTTCCTTCCCAAGGTGGATTGGGCATTGATACTTTGGAGTATGATTTCCTTCCCAAGGTGGATTGGGCATTGATACTTTGGAGTACGATTTCCTTCCCAAGGTGGATTGGGAACTGCTACTTTGGAGTACGATTTCCTTCCCAAGGTGGATTGGGCATTGCTACTTTGGCGTACGATTTCCTTTCCAAGGTGGATTGGGAACTGCTACTTTGGAGTACGATTTCCTTCCCAAGGTGGATTGGAAACTGCTACTTTGGAGTACGATTTCCTTCCCAAGGTGGATTGGGCATTGCTACTTTGGAGTACGATTTCCTTCCCAAGGTGGATTGGGCATTGCTACTTTGGCGTACGATTTCCTTCCCAAGGTGGATTGGGCATTGCTACTTTGGAGTACGTATTCCTTCCCAAGGTGGATTGGGAACTGCTACTTTGAAGTATGATTTCCTTCCCAAGGGGGATTGGGCATTGCTACTTTGGCGTACGATTTCCTTCCCAAGGTGGATTGGGCATTGATACTTTGGAGTATGATTTCCTTCCCAAGGTGGATTGGGAACTGCTACTTTGGAGTATGATTTCCTTCCCAAGGTGGATTGGGCATTGATACTTTGGAGTACGATTTCCTTCCCAAGGTGGATTGGGCATTGATACTTTGGAGTACGACTTCCTTCCCAAGGTGGATTGGGAACTGCTACTTTGGAGTACGATTTCCTTCCCAAGGTGGATTGGGCATTGCTACTTTGGAGTATGATTTCCTTCCCAAGGTGGATTGGGCATTGATACTTTGGAGTATGATTTCCTTCCCAAGGTGGATTGGGCATTTATACTTTGGAGTACGATTTCCTTCCCAAGGTGGATTGGGCATTGATACTTTGGCGTACGATTTCCTTCCCAAGGTGGATTGGGAACTGCTACTTTGAAGTACGTTTTCCTTCCCAAGGTGGATTGGGAACTGCTACTTTGAAGTACGATTTCCTTCCAAGGTGGATTGGGAACTGCTACTTTGGAGTACGATTTCCTTCCCAAGGTGGATTGGGCATTGATACTTTGGCGTACGATTTCCTTCCCAAGGTGGATTGGGAACTGCTACTTTGGAGTACGATTTCCTTCCCAAGGTGGATTGAGAACTGCTACTTTGGAGTACGATTTCCTTCCCAAGGTGGATTGGTCATTGATACTTTGGCGTATGATTTCCTTCCCAAGGTGGATTGGGAACTGCTACTTTGGAGTACGATTTCCTTCCCAAGGTGGATTGGGAACTGCTACTTTGGAGTAGGATTTCCCTCCCAAGGTGGATTGGTCATTGATACTTTGGCGTATGATTTCCTTCCCAAGGTGGATTGGGAACTGCTACTTTGGAGTACGATTTCCTTCCCAAGGTGGATTGGGAACTGCTACTTTGGAGTAGGATTTCCTTCCCAAGGTGGATTGGGAACTGCTACTTTGGCGTATGATTTCCTTCCCAAGGTGGATTGGGCATTGATACTTTGGCGTATGATTTCCTTCCCAAGGTGGATTGGGAACTGCTACTTTGGAGTAGGATTTCCTTCCCAAGGTGGATTGGGAACTGCTACTTTGGCGTATGATTTCCTTCCCAAGGTGGATTGGGAACTGCTACTTTGGAGTACGATTTCCTTCCCAAGGTGGATTGGGAACTGCTACTTTGGAGTAGGATTTCCCTCCCAAAATAGATTGGGCAATGCTTTCCTAACGTAACCTATCCTTGCCCTCCTTCTCACCAAGCTTTTTTTAACTTCAGGCATATTTTAATGGGTAGTTAAAGTCTACTGAATAGCTAGTAATGAATTGTAGTATGGTGGCGATTTATTATATTTATTTCCAATTAATATTTTACTAAGAAGTGCCCAATACACTGGCTTACAATTTCTTTTGGTTGAATTGACTATACCCATTACAACAATTTCTCTCACACAAAATAGTGTCCAATCCACTACCGCCCTTATGGTGCAAATTATAAGTTTGGGTCATAGTGTAATGTGTCAAGGTAATACTATAAAGTAGAGTATATGTTGTGGCAACCTTTTGGGCTTCCTCCACCCCATATATTTTCATGGTCTTGTTGCTGGTACTGGCGATGTACTAGGTCTCATTGATGGTGTGTAGGCTACTGGGTATGGGGTGGGGTGGTGGTTCCTCCATGTTCTCCAACGTTGATACGGGTACATTTGTTCCAAACCACTTTTCTCAACTTTAGTTAAACTAAGGGCTTCGCCCCACCTCCCCACTCCTTGTGTTAAAAATAATATTTAACCACGTTGCCTGATTGGAGATTTCAAGGCTACTTTGCGAAGCGGGTTGCATCTTAACTTGACGCACCAAAGCAGTCTAAGCACAATCTCACATAAACGCCATTGTACAAAATAGAAAGAGGGTAATAAAATGAGAAGTTTACCCTTAGAGGGCTCTTGCATGTGTGCTGATAACCCTTTCCTTCTTCCTCTGACGGGTTTTACGCACTCACTTAAATATCTGCGCCTTGAAAACATTGCCTTTTTTAATTTTAACCCTTTTCTTATTTTCTATTCTAGATAGATATATTCTACCACGGACTTTTTAATTTACATCCTGGCATAAAGACTCCTGCAGCTATTTTCGTGACCAAGAAAAATAAAGTTGTAGATGATTTATAAAAAATACATTTACAAAAAAACTACTTCAAGATAAAAAAAAAACAATTTTGTGACACTGTATGATTATTTTTAGAATGATTTTAAGAATTAATGGTTTTCGTTCCAACGTTATATCTCTTAAACTCTCTGAGTAAAACGTAAATTCACTAACATGGAAAATACTATATTGATCTGTCGTGACGTCACATGTAGGTAACGTCCTTTTAAAAAAATAATCTTGTCGCCGATGGGATGGGGGTGCCCTCCTTTAGTGTCGATTAGTCTCTAAAGACTTGAGATAGATTTCAGATTACAAATTATGGAAGTTTATTAATAATATGCTACTGCTTTACTAAAAATAGCGTCAACAAATTCTATTCTTACGTGCCTAAGCCTACATACTCTAGGCCAGTGATTCTCAAACTTTATTTGCTCACGGCACAATGTTCTTTGTCGTGAACCCTCGCAGCATTCTGGACGTACAAGCTGACCACACGACAGTAGAAATTGGGCACGCGCATGCATATATACACTTCTCTCGGTTGAACAGGAAATGCAACCTGCTACGGTGGTCACATGGTCTAAGGCAGGCATGGCAACTCTACGTGGCACGCTGACATGAAAATAAATAAATATAAAATAAAACTTTTACCAACATAGTATAATTTTTCGAAGTCAATATTTCTACAACCTTGAAGGTGTTAATTTCATTATTTTAATTTAATTTAATGAAATTAATATTGTCTAATTCACTTTGATAATTTTTATAAATTGTCCTTCTTTAATATTAAGGCGTTATTAAGATATCTACAATTTAATTTGAGTTATCAATTACATTTCATCATAGGCCTAGTCAACAAATTTTGATTTTTAAATACTCATAAATAAAATCCAAACGGGAGGTGACACATCTAGATTAAGAATCAAATAGACAAAGCTATTATTTATGGTCCCGGGTTCGATTCCCGTGTCCAGGTGTCATTTTTTAAAATTTTCACACCTAGATTAGTTCAAAATTCAGATAGTGGCACACTGGTCGTAAAAGTTTCGCCATCCCTGATCTAAGGCGTCACTTTAATGTTAGATTGATCATCCGATAACAGAGAGAGAGAGTGTGGTTTGAATCCCATTCGGTTGTATTGATGGTAGTTTTTACTAAATGGTTTTCCACACACTCTCTCTCTCTCTCTCTCTCTCCCCACGCAAATGTAGGTACATTTCCTCTAAATTCAACCTTACTCATCCCTAACTCATTAGCGTAGTTGTTGCATATGCGTATAACCTGAACAGGTATTAAGACGTGGTGCTAAAAACAAAACAAGAAATGCACATATGTTTGTCCTGTATTCGGCCACGAATTAAATTTTTTTTATGAGAAACGGTAAGCTCAAGATTATCATTAATTACTTAACTCTTGTCTGACACCTCGGCTCAGTTGGTAGCGTGTCTGAATATCCAGAGTTCAATTCCCGGCATAGTTGACAAATTTAGCATTAATGAAATTGGCATTTCCTCTTTGACAGTGATCAATGGCTGGGAGGATTGTATGTTGTGTCTGTTCTAAATTTAACTAAGTTTGATTAAAAAAATCAACTCTTTGATTTATTTATAACCTACTTTATAGTATTTATATTGTGGAAGATAAATATCTTAAGGTATTCGAACATTTTTCTCTTAGGCCTATTTATTTAAAAAAATAATTATTGAGTGAAATTATTTTTTATCACTGCGTCTTACTACCCATTCGGGCTGTACGCTGAGTGAAACTTATTATGTTTATCGATTTTTTTATAGACAATAACATGACGTCGAAAGTTTCGCAATAAAATTAGTGAATTTTGCGGCCTACTGGTGTGCTGCGGCACACCCTTTGAGAACCATCGCTCTAGACCCACATTATCTCGACAAAAATCACCTAATTTAATTACACTGATCTTATTTAACCAAACACCCGAATCGATGGTCACTTGGTCTAATTGTCAAGCTCATTTATTCTGGTTCGCGGGTGATGGATAGGTCGGGGATCGTATCCTGGTAATATTTACTAGGATTTTTTTTTCCGATTTGCTTCCCGTTTTCCCTACACGAAAATGCGGGTACATTTACTCTCATATTCTACCTTACTCATCAGTTAAGTTAATATAAACGTGCGTATAACCCGAATGGTAAATAAAACGCGGTATTTTTTTTGAAACCTAGTACGATTAAACCAAGTTGTATTGTTTCTATGACATACTCTATAGATAGTGATATTTAATTTGATTTGGAAAATGTTTTCATAGTATGAATCCACCGAACCACTAGTGTATTACAATATAACATGAACTATAATAATAATGATGATGATTTATTAACTCAACAGAAAGTGATACTAAACCGGTATTGTAAACAGCGAAACCTTCATTATGTTGCCTCTACATTAACCGTGTTTTATTCTTTAACAATAGCTTTGAAACATTGTTTTTTGTTGATTTTTTTCCCCTTTGCGCCTGTGCTTAGACTACCCCACTTCGTCATAATACCTGTCCGCGCTATCTCCATTGAAATAAACTAATATTATAGGGATTAAGATGGTAGAATTTAGAAGAAAGTTATCCTCATGTATGTGGATCTGGGGAATACCTAACATAAAACATCCTTAGTACAGCTGACTGGGATTCGAACCCCCAACCTCCCTGTCACCGTCAAACCAAACTATACGAATTTGACGTTTAATCCACGTGATCACTGTCTTGTTGCGTACTCTGTAAATCAATTAATTGAATAACTTTACGATTAACAGTTTACATAAGCTATCCTTATTGTATTAATTTATACTTACTAATGATCATGTTTTATAAAGACAGCACGTCACATGATACAATTGATACATATGTGTCTGTTTTTGATTTTCGTCTTGATCGAGTGGCATGTTACGTGAATTATCACTCTCTTATCTTTGATTACTAGTGTTATTATAATCAAATTTGAATCACAACACTCGATAGCAAACATGTCCACAAACTATCTCATTTGTTTCCCCTCTTAATTGCGCCAATCCCCCTCCCCCCCTATCGTGACGCTTATCATCCATCGCCAATGGTCACATGCGCGAACGGTGTCGCGTATCGATAGTGGTGTCATTATCGACTTGTGACCCTGGTCAAAGCTTGAGTGACGGCCTGTGTAATATCGCGTTGACGATAATATTTACGATGGTGTTGTGGTACACCCCTCGCTAATTGCTCGCAAATCTCGTGCTCTATCACAGCAATCTGGTGGGTTTTGCGATATACTGCTTGTTTCGGCTAGTGTCCGTTTATAAATATAAGGTTGGGACAGCAGAGGACCTATATGTAGCAGCTAGCATGGCTTGAAGCTGTCAATATATCAAAGAGAACTTTTTAAATACTCCCGAAAAAAAAAAACACCACTTGAGAATGTTTATTATTTATTTTATAAGAATAACTAAACTAAAATATGCTAAAGGCTTTCTTAACTTGTAAGAGATCCACTCTTCTATGCTCAAAAAAGTTATGTTGCATAGAAGAAGATCACACTAGTACTAATATGGCTGCCACAGCATAACTTGTAATCAATAAATTAACTTTGATTTTGGGTAATAGACCCGTGCTGTGGTATTACGACCTTGTCTGCTGTTCTGTGGAAAGTAACGCTAAGGTGTTACAACTTAGAACGTTGCCCAATCCTCTCTGAAAGGTTACTAAATACGCTAGGTGCGTTTATCTCCCCCTATCGAATATTATGTTCTTTAAACCAAAATTTACTTTTTCAATAAAACGTTTTCTCAACGTATCAATCAATTTTTAAAAGGGTTGTACTGTTGGCTACCTTTATGAAAGTGTAGTTGGATTCTAATTTCTATGTATTTTAATTTGTTTGGAAACTAAAATTAACCTATTGATATGGCATTTTTAAAACAGATATTTATAAAAGAAAATATTTAAAACTGATTGATACGAAGCTTAGTACACACAGCTCCTTTTAGGACCTAATTGTTTTTAAGGCTGCCGCCTTGGCCAGCGAAAAAGTATCCATCGATGCCACACGGCTTAAAATATAATGGCCTGTGTCGTTTTCTGGAACTACTTCTTTATTATATCTAAGATTTCACTAACTTTTGCTCTTCACCTACCACCACCCTTTCCTATGTCAATAAGAAAAAGGGGGAGGAAAACTACTAGACTTCTTATCCCAAGGTAAAAAGGAAAGCTCATTGCTAGTTCTCAAATATTCTTAAATGGTTTGTTGTGAGCCCACCAAATAATACTGTATTTGTTAAAGGAAAGCTAAATATAGAGCCCATTTTCATCAAGCTTAGTTTTATAGCTCCGCAAATATGCTTAAAAAGTAGTTGAATATAATAACTCAATGTAACATTTTCACACATTTGTTTTCATTAATAAACCTCAAACTATAGGGTTTAAGGGAAAAAAAAAACATGTTAGAATCTTTCGACTTTATTTTGGCGTGAGCCATATTTCAAAATAACTCATTGTAGAATTAAATATTGCGTTAGAGCTGAACGCCTGAGTGACAATTTCTCGTTTACCGAGGCAGCCCCTAAAGTATTTATTTTTTTATACCATATTTTACCTTCCTTGGAGAACCAAAATTTTGACAAATTCAAAGCTTAAATGTTTAAAGCTTGAAAATTTATTAAATAGTTTAACTCATACCATTTAATACTTGGTCTAGGGTGTTAGGCTCGTATTCCACTTGATCATTGTTGATAGGAAAGTTTAAATTTGAATATCAGCTGGGTGCACTGGGAATTATTTTACATATGTCGTTTACCACTTATTTACCAATCTAATGTGGGTAAACTTTATACTACCCTACTAATATTTACCACTTGTATTAAGCCATACCTGTATGTTGAACCTATCTAATGAAAACTCAATTAAAAATATACATATTTATGCCAACCTAAGTATTGCAATTTAATAATCTATCTAAAGTATTGCGTTGAAAATATAATGTGTCTGGAAGAAACTGTGAGTCAAAGTGAGTGTTTTTACTTTTTTTGTGTGCAAAATTTCCTTTTCGCTGGAGTAAAATTCCTTCAGTAGATACGTACTGTACGTTTAGTTTTTATTTCTACACAATTTAATCTCAATCGTTCTTGATTATTTATCATGACTCATGAGTATACATTTTTTAAATGAATAGAAAATTTTTGTTTTTTTAAAAGTACCGTGTCTTACTACTTACTACCCATTCGTATTGTACGTTTATATAATAATTACGGTAAAGTGCTATGGATGAGGAAGGTTGAACTTAGAGGAAGTATACCCACATTTGCGTGGAGAGAGAGTGGGAAAACATTTAGGAAAAACCTCAGTACACTCAACAGGGATCGAACCCCGATATCTTTGTCATCGGCATTCTAGTCTATTGCGATAGTCTAGCCTTAGAACATGCGGCCACCGAAGTGGGTCAGAAAATGAAATTCAAATAATGCGATGCCTATGACCAATATTAATTTCTGTATAGATCACTATGCTTAGAAACTTGCCAAACGTTTCTATCGAAGCAATATTTTATTAGTTTGTTTTTACAAAAGTTTTTTTTAAAAATAAAAATTGCGAAAATACGGGCATAACTCACGTTCCTATTTCAACCCCACCTTAAATAAGAATTTCAAAATTCGAACTCACCTAGCTACTTGTCAGAGTTCAAATAGCCCACGTAAGGTGCGGGTAGGCCTAGATGATTCCAAATTCTACTACCACTTTCGTCAAAATTTTACCAAAAACGTTTCATCTGATCCAAATGCTTCTTTTCAAAAACAAAATATGTTTGTAACTATGGTTTATTAATTTTTATATTAATTCAGGTGTCATTAATTTATCTTTTATGTCTACTTTCTATTCAATATAACCCAAAAACTACTCTACATAAAAAGTTAAGTGTAATTTTTAAGCGTTGATATTCCATAAAAAGATAAATAATGATAGGAGGCTCATAAATACTTTAAAATATATATTCACTTATAAAGTTTACGCTATTTTTAACATATTATTATAAATATATTTCCAAAAAACTTTTGTTTTACTTACGTTTTTGTTTATTATTTACGCATTACAATCTTATAGTGTGAATAATATTGACCAACATTATAAATAAAATATGTGATTAAAACAACCCTAGTAAAACATTAATTACTTTCTTTATGCTTTACCCATCTAAAAAAAATATTTATTTTTTATTTTCCTTAATTTTTAAAGGTCCACATCTGTGGTATAAAATGTAATTTGTTGAACTTTTTTCTCCGCCAACCTTCCTCTTTGTGCGCCTATAAATCACGGTTTATTAAATCTTCATTAAGCCAGCTTTTTTAACCAGGCTAATTATTGTTTTGTTCACAAAGACAGCCCCCCCCCCTCTCCCTCCTAGTACAGGAACATTGTAGGGGCATGATATCCCACACTTCCTTGCACGTGTGATGCCATCACGATCAGGTTAATGAGCATCTTAATTAAAACTTAACTCATCAACCACAGAGGAAAATCCGGCTGCGATAGTAATAATAAAAAAACGTGTATCAAATTAAAAGCGTTGTCATATCCATACTAAAGATGTCAGTTGATTGCTTAACTAACGAGCTTTAAATCACACTCGAGATTTTTTTTTTCTGTTTTTCTTTATGAGATAAAACTATATTTATATGACTACAAAAACTAATTGTAATTTTTATTATGAACACTAATATTATTTGGCCCATTTAAGCTTCTAATGGGATGCTTACCTTGTCAATACAACAAATTTATCTTCTCTTACCCACTTCGTTGGCCACGTGGTCTAACGCGCTACTCTCGTAGTAGACTCGACTGCTCATTGACAGAGAGCGAGGCTCGAATCTCGGTTGGATGTACTTAAGGTGGGTTTTTCAAAATGATTTTACACTTTCCTTCCACTCAAATGCGATTACACTTCCTATAAATATAACCTTCCTAGTCCCCCTAAAATCATTAGCGTAATTAATACATAAGCGTATAGCCCGTACGGGTAGTAAGACGCAGTGATTAAAAAAATATACATCTTTGATCTACCCTTTACAGCCCGGTGTAGACGTTGTTTTTTAATGTTGTGTTTTTAGGCCTATATATAATTTTTTATCTTTAAAAATACCAATGCCAGATGTAGTCAAATTGCTACATATTAAAAGAAAATTAAATTATGTTAACAAGCTTTTGTTTTTGTACGCTATTGGGAGGACTACATAGATTTTTAAATAGATTTCTAAAAAAAAAACATTTCTTATGATGTACCCTAGCTGGAAAGGTTAATAAAATGACGTGTGTCTGTCTGTCATGAGCATTGCACGACATCTACTGAATATAAAAGGCTGAAATTTTAAGTTCATTGGCCTCTAGCCCCTCTGTACAAACATGTGCATCTCAAAGCCAGTATTTAATTTTTTTTTTAGATCTATTGAAACTCGGTTGGAGGAACCAAAATTGAGTTTTATCTGTTTGTTTCTAAGCAAAGAAAAGCTGCTAACCGGGTAACCAAACAATTCATTGCGTGATTACTCGAGGTACTCCTACTAGTAGGCTATTTAATATTGATATTGATATATAATGCGCATTGGGGGGCGGTAATGGGTAGATAATGGTTCGAATCACAGGAGCATTGTGGGTGTTTTTTCTTAAATGATTTACCATTCTTCTTCCACACTAATGTAGGTACATATCCTCTAAGCTCCATCTCACTTATTCCTATCACGTTAGCTCATTTTATTACGGATAGCGCGGGACAGTATCAATTTAGGGATATAGGGAACGTGAGGAAAAAGTAAGTGTTTTTATATTTTTTATATCAATTATTTTTTAGTCAAAATAAATCAAATATTTCTCCCCTACAAACATAGTTTAATTTTCTTCCCATTATGACCTCACCAGTTCCTGAATATTTGTCAAGGATGTCCTAGAATTTAATGACAACATTTTCTCTTTATTTAAAAAATTCTCATCTAATGCCACTACGCTCATGACAGATATTCAACAAGTGTTGATATCACCATGTGAAGAAATTAAAAGCTTGGTTTCTACTGGAGCAATATTTTATTTATTTTGGCCAAAAAAAGTTCTACTATAAAATTGAAAGAAAAAAAAAATCTCTTTTCTTGCGTCCCCTACACTTTCACCTCAAGGTCCTTTTATACAGGCGTTTCGTGTCGCGCGACAAACGACGACTCGATGTCGAGCGACATTGGAGTTTGCTCTTTATACACGCGACACTATGTCGAGCGTCATTAAAAGGGTGGGAGGAAATGAAAAACAGAATCAGGGCTGTCATTCTCTTCTTTTCTATCATAATGGATCCATGTTCTATCTACCTCCTATTGAAATAACCTCGTAAAAAACGGCGTAAGCGTATGTCTGTAATTCCAATAAACATTGCAAGGCATTTTGAAGAAGCGTACTATAAAATCTATATCAGAAACTTAGGAATGATGACTGAAAGTTCTTCAATTACTTTAGGATGTCAATTACATCATTTGATGAACTCCTGCTCAAATTTAAAAAGAACACTGTCATCAAACACGACTTTGATGGAAGGAATAGGATTTCCACCCGAAGAAATGCTGACAATGACATTAAAATAAGTAAAGAAAGTAAAGAATTAAAATAAAAAGATGTGTTTGGTTATAGCAGTCTATTTTCCCAGCTAATTTCAATGCAAACTTTTTAATAAAACTGAAAATAAAACCAACTAACAAATTAAAATAAAGTGAAAGACATAGATGGTAGCTTTAAATTTTAAAATTCATGCTTCGAGTTGCCCACGAGTGTACACAAGGGTTACTAATTCTTAAAATTTCAAACCTCAACTTGCGGTAGATATCGTGTAGTGCTCATGACAGACAAAGTCATAATTTTATTAATATAATGTTTATGTATACACTAGGTATCATCTCTGAGGGAACTTCATGGCTACTATTCGGAAACCGCCTTGTCATTTTCTCGTTTTCATGTGGTCATTCTCCCCTCAAATGTAAGACAAGTTTCGCAACGCTGGTTAGTCGAGGTTGCCAGTAGCTTTTTCTTACCCCAGCACACCATCTTCAGACATAACTGAGAGCGAAGATATTTGGCAACAGCTAACCGAGAGAGAGCGAAGAAAGCTTTTCTCCATAAAGGTAAGTCCGCACTCAAATCGTGCATCTCGTGTCTTTAGACAATGTTCCACGAATGTCAATGGAAAAAGGGGTGTTCTGCAATTCCCCATGGACCAAAATCGCAGGTCTATGGTCTCACATCCGAGATGGTAAATTTAAAGTTGCCCAAAATTTCGTAGTGTGGATGTGTGATAGACTAAAACCATTCAATCTCAGTCCAGCTTGGCCCGTCTTCACATCGTTGGTGTTTCGTAAATAATAATTTAATTATGTTTTGAAATGTAGTTTACAGAGAAGACTTTGCTTTTAATCGAGGACCTTCATAGTGCAACCATCTGAAGAAATTCTTTGAAGTCTGAGGTAAAATTTCTAAAACCTGAAAAACATCTTTTAGTTTCAATATTTCTAGAAGATTGATCCCAAATTTAGGGCCATCAGAAAAAGGTTCCGTGTCCACCAAAGTTTTATTTTGACTTTTTTTTTTTGTGATCACTTAGTATTATTACCGCACGAGCAGTGATGCCACAGGCAGCAACGTCGTCCATGGTGTTGCGGAGACTAAATGAAGGTGGGGACTGCGGGTGCGTGACAAAGTCGATAGCTAGACTGCCTTGAGATTTATTCGCGATTGTCTATATAAAAAAACCGCGATCTTTCTATAGACAGTCGCATGAGTTTGTCTATGAATATGGACAAGTGATTAGACCTGCAGTTCCCTCAGCGATGATATTGGGAGTAGTATTGTTGTACTATGTTATTTATCCACTTTGTAATATAAACCTGTTCGAACAGAAATACTTACTGAAAAGAGCCTAAGAATAATGCTAGTCACACATGGAACATGACATCTTAACATAACTTTTACATATGACAGAATATGAAAAATCCTTAAGTTCAGATGATTTAATGTGTTGGGGGGAAAATTCCGACTCAACTTGCCCAATATGATCATATTCCAGATACTAAGAATATGGCATGATTATTTCTCACTAAATCAATTACCTTTTCTGTAAGCAAATAAATCAACATAAAAAAGGCCCACATGCTAGTTATTAAGATATTTCTTGTTGAACAAGTTCATACACGTATACAAGTTTCAGGCTCCACTATCCGCCCGCCCTCTCCCGTTGCACGCTGGGAGCCCCTAGCCTGACAAAATACTATTCTATTTCAGATAAATATCAGGTCTTTTATTAACTGGTTACTTGTATTATTAATAACAATATAACAACACTTTTGAATCTGGTTGATATCGAACATCTTGCTTGGGTTCAGATTGGTGATGGGAAAATTGAAATTTTCTTTATTTTTTTTAATCACTGAGGTCTTATGTTGTCTTCCTTCCCTCCCTCTCTCTCTCTCCCTCTTTCTCTTTTAGCTTTCGGTCAAGTCTTCTGATGTAGATGATTGATTTGTGATTTGTCTATTGTTTATTGTTTGAAGATCTCGTCTTTTAAAGGCTTGAGTATAAAACACGATGGATGCGACTGCCCACTTCTAGAGTCGTAGTCGGACCCCTATTCTAAACAATAAACCACAACTCGCCTTCTTAGTAAAAAAAACCTAAACAAATTAAGAGCGTAAATTTGGTGAATAAGTAGGTGGGTGACTTCTCATTCTGTCTACTTAGAGTCAAATCAAGGATAAACAACTTAAAACCATTATTTATTAGTTTGGTGATGAATCATTAAAAAGTGTACAGCTTAATATTTTTTTTCTATTTTATAAATGATACATATTTAATCACCTGCTTCGGCGCTCGCATGGTCTAAGGCGTCACTCTTGCAATAGACTTGACTGCCGATGGCAGGAAGATTGGGGTTCGAATCCCATTTGGGTGTACTGAGGGAGGTTTTTCCTTAATGGTTCTTCACACTTCCTCCACGCAAATGTGTGTACACCCCCCTAAAATTCAACCTTCCTTATCCATATAGCTCATTAGCTTAATGAGTACATACGTGTAAATAAAGTTTACAGTTTAATGCAGCTCATTTGGTTTGGTGAATGGATTTGTGGTAGCTTTTTCTAGTTAATTACCTTTGGTACTATCGACTCCCTATAGCCGAGTTTTGGAAGACATTCTAATCCTGAGGATTCGTCCTGAACTGATTGTTAGTCGTATACTGGGAGCTATATTGCTAAAATTCAACTGCGATGATTTTTTTTTCCTTAGCACCGCGTCTTACTACCCGTTCAGGCTATACGGATGGTTACATACACTAGGTGTTAGGAAGTTTAGAGATAAAGTTTACCAGCATTTGCGTTGAAGGAGAGTGGAAAACAATTTTCTGGACAAACAACCCTAATTACATCCAACCGAGATTCGAACCTTGATCTTCCTGTCATCGGCAGTCTAGTCTACTGCTAAGAGTAGCGTGTTAGACCATCCGGCCACCGAAGCACGTATAATTATTAAGTTTAAATATGTCTACGAACCGCCAATAAAAGTGGAGGAAGGGAACGCGAGTTTAAATCCTTATTTGGGTGACCTGGTGGTCTAGGGGTAAGGTGTCAGACTTCTGTGCTGGCGGCCGGGGTTCAATCCTTGGTCCCGGCACAGATTTATCTGATTTCCAAACCCTTCCTTCACCTCTGACAAGACATCTTGTGAACGTGGGGAATGCCAGGCCGCCACCGTGGTTCGGATTCCACGTTAAACTGTAGATCCTTCATTTCATCTCACAATCACCCTACCATTACACATTAGCGTAAGCGCGTATAACCCGAACGGGTAGTAAGACGCGGTGCTAATAATAATAATAATAATAATAATAATAATAATAATAAATCCTTATTTTCACAGTTTTTATAAACAAAAAACTATTTTGTTAGAAAAACAAATTGTACCTTAGTAGGCCTAAATATTTTTTCAATAGTTGTCATGGGCATCACAAAATTTGAACAATACTTTTTAATTCCCTTTAAAAAGTTGATATTTCTACAAAAACCTAAAAAAAAGGACTTTAATTCTCTTTACTTTCTCTCTCACTTTAAGGTTCATTCGACATGATCATTACTAAAATTTTTTGAGTTTATACCATCTTGGCAGGGAATTTAGCATATGTGGGAGTGAGGGGGGGGGGGGGGGCTAAGAGGGCTATGTTGCAACAATAGTATGTAACATTGTCTCAGCTTATTTCAGCAACACCGGCTAGATAAGGAAGCCAGCGTCCGTTTTGCCTGGTTGTGTCATTATTTGTGATTATCTGACCCTCTGTCTCTGCTTGGCATATTTTCTGCTAGTCTGTGCTGTCTGTACAGTAAAAACAAGAAATTTATTGAAATAAACACTTCGTATATATATTTTTAATTATTTGTAGCACAGCGTCTTACTACCCATTTGGGTTATACGCTTTCGTATAGATATATATATATATATATTTGCAATTACCATTTCGGACACATTCATAAAATTAACGAGTATATAAAATTAAATCGTAGCTCTATGTACTCGTTAATTTTATGAATGTGTCCGAAATGGTAATTGCAAATATATATATACGAAAGCGTGTAACCCAAATGGGTAGTAAGACGCGGTGCTACAAATAATTAAAATTATATATATATATACGAAGTGTTTATTTCAATAAATTTCTTGTTTTTACTGTACAGACAGCACAGACTAGCAGAAAATATGCCGAGCAGAGCAGAGGCCCCTATATATATATAATATATATGGGTACAAAAATAACAGTATTTATATATGATTAAAAATGATGTACTTTAACCACTTTTAAACTGCCTCTTTATTAAAAATATATTTTTCTTTAACATATTATAAATATTTCATTCTTTACACCTCATACGAATGTCTTGTTATACTAAATTTCAGACTCATGTAATGATTACTTTACCTTAGCGTTAGTACAGGAAAATAATAAAATAGCAAGTTTTAATACTTATAACTCGTGAACGGTAGTGATTTGAAATCATTGAATCAATATTTATATTTTATAAATACACTTGTTAATTTTTTGCGATACAATTTTAATTGTAAAATGAACTTAAGACTCCACCCCCACCCCACGGCTAACGTGCAACTTGTAATACAAGGTAACCTAAAGTCTTCATTAGAACACTTTAGATTTGAGACCATTGAAACATTTCTACCTTATTTAAAAATATACAACATTGAAAAATAATGATTTCTTATAAATTAAAAACCACTTGTTTTGGGGGTCACATGGTCTGAGGCGTTACTCTCGTGTTGAACAAAACTTAAGATGACAAGAAGATCGTGGTTTGAATCCCAGTTGAGTGTATGCCCTATTGAGGATGGTTTTTTCAAAATAGTTTTCCACTCTTCTTTCACAAAAATTTGGGTACACTTAAGGCCGATTCACACAGAACGCTAAGCTAAGATTTGCTTTGCTAACTGTTTAGAAAAATAGCAGACCATGTATTAAAAGTGTTGGCTCACACAGAAAGCTAAGCTAAGCTATGTCTTGCTACGCCGCGCTATGTTTTTTCCCGATTGCCGGCCGGGAAATGTTTCCATCTCCCATCTTGAGCCATCTTACGTTGCGCATGCGCATAACGCAACTTGGGCTCGGTGTTGAACAGACGCAGTGCTGTTTTGTTGAAAACAACTAAAGAAGTGTTGAAGTTTTGTTTTCAGTTTGTTTTGCGTGTTTTTAAGTAATATTTTATTTAGGTTTTATATTTAATAAATCTGTTTATATTAAAATGGAAGCGTTAATTGAACAAGTTAAACCTCCACCTCCTAAATTTTCTTAATCTTCCAAAACAGCTGCTGACAGCAGCATCTTTTCTTCCTCACTCCTATAACCTGAACTTAAACAAGACATTTTGGAGAACACCATCATAGTTAAACTTCACTGGAGCAGACCAGAAAGAGACAACACTGAATTCTGGAGTGAAAAGAGGGACCATTGCTTAGCTTAGCAATGAGTGTGAAACCAAATTAACAATGTCCTAGCAGAGGACAGCACAGCATAGCTTAGATTAGCATTCTGTGTGTATCGGCCTTTACTCTGAATTCGACCTTCCTCACCCCCAACTCATTAGCGTGATCTGTTCATAATATACATATAGCCTGTAAAAGTAGGCCCTAGTAAGATGAGGTGTTAAAAAAAATTGTTAGAAACTATTTCACTCATCCCAATTTCGCTGTTTTCAAGTGAAGAATGCAGAAAAACCGTACTTTGATGCTTCGAGAGCTTATTAATGTACCTTATAATCCGGTCAATCGGAAGCGAGATGAGAGTACCGCTTTCTTGAACATAAACATACTCAGTCTGCGATGTTTCTTATGACTTATTTATAAGAGCGGTGACCTGGTGGTCTAGGGGTAAGGTGTCAGACTTCTGTGCTGGCGGCCGGGGTTCAATCCTCGGTCCCGGCACAGATTTATATGATTACCAAACCCTTCCTTCACCTCTGACAAGACATCTTGTGAATGTGGGGAATGCCAGGCCTCCACCGTGGTTCGGATTCCACGTTAAACTGTAGGTCCTTCATTTCATCTCACAATCACCCTTCCATTACACATTAACGTAAGTGCGTATAACCCGAATGGGTAGTAAGACGCGGTGCTAATAATAATAATATTTATAAGATTTTAAAAATATGTGTATTATTAATACAGTGGTTTCCAACCTAGGGGTCGCGGCGTGTTTCGCTTGGGGTCGCAATGCTTTTTGAGGCTATAACTTTATATATTTTCACTTTTGTGATTACAATAATTGTAGGCTTCTGTACAATTCAAACAGAAAGCGGTTAGAATAATTTAAACAAATAGTTTACACCTTATCCAACTCGGTCAGTGTTCCTAAATCACGTCGTTTGGTTTGTTTTGTCGGTCGGTTAAGAGGAAGTTAGGGTTCGTATTCCGGTCGGGTGTACTGAGATAATTTTTCTTGAACAGTTTCCTCTTATACCTTAAGGCAAATAATTTAAGTGAACATTTCCTCTAAGTTCTACCCCTCAATTCTAAGGGATTGTAACTTATAAAGGGGTCGCGATGCTCTCAAAGATAAAAATAGGGGTCAAACCCTGCAAAAGTTTGGAAACCTCTGTA
Organism: Timema cristinae; assembly: GCA_039000515.1. Taxonomy (NCBI): domain Eukaryota; kingdom Metazoa; phylum Arthropoda; class Insecta; order Phasmatodea; family Timematidae; genus Timema; species Timema cristinae. The sequence continues at coordinate 26,411,696 of JBCFYV010000024.1, forward strand.
CTAATATGATATTTACTCAGCTTCATTGGACACACACACAATAATGCAAACACAAGATATTTGTTTGTTACTATTTCTATTTATTTAGCACTGCGTGTAATCACATATTCAGGTTATGCGCTTATTTACTAGTTACGCTAATGAGCTAGGGGTGAGGAAGGTTGGATTTAGAGTAAATTTACCCAAATTTGCGTGAGGGAGAGTGGAAAACTATTCAGGAAAACACCTTCAGTACACCTGACTGGGGTTCGAACCCAGATCTCCCTTTCATTGAAGGTTTAGTCTATTGCGAGAGTGACGCCTTAGATTATGCGGCCACTCAAGCAGTATTTCTATTCATTGTTTGAATTTAAACCCGTTTATTTGGGCCTTGGGGTCTTTGAACGGTAGTTTTGACCTTATTTTGTAACAGATTGTATTGTAAATGTTTGAATGCATACCGTACACGAAAGATAAAGCATTTGTTCATGAGATAGAATAATAAGCGGTAGCAAGCCCCTACGTGTTTAATCTTTCATAAATGTTTATAATTCGTTCGCCAAATTGATTGCGGTGTCGAAATTTCCCGTTGAATAACTGATCTAATCTGGCTTGAAACTGTCAGCCGAGCAGATAAATCCTGTGAACTCTCACTCCGTAGTTTAGGGTCTGTTCCATCGATCGGGGGCGCTCGCCCGATTGTTTATACTAGAGGTAACCTGGCTCGAATCACAATTTGTAAAGTTGGTTGTTTTTGTGACATATTTCGTGGTCACTAATCTCCCTTACACCTTAGGGCTAGGGATGTACGAGCGTACAATGTACCCCTCGCTTACTCTGAAAGACCTGGGTTGCAGACATTACAATGTATGTTGTTTTTATATAAAAATAAACGCGCCATTTACATGAACAACGTCAGTAAAATATAACGACTACACAACGCTTTTGACGAAGAGGACATCCTGAAACGTGCGTTGATCAACGGTACAGACGTCGTAGCATTTTAGGCGGTGTCAGAACCGGGTACTCACTGTGAAATTAAAACGTGCAACGCATCGTTTACTGCAACCAAATTTACTAATGAGAACGTCTTGAGCTACGTTGCTGCAACCGTTCTTCGTGCGGCGCGCTATGATCATCAACACGGCTGTCGGTTTTTCTGCCAACATAAAGCAGTGTAGCCAACTGTACGAACTGGATACTACTTTTGATATAATTTAACCACCTGTACAATCCAATTTTAGGATATTTTCTAAAAGTAACATCCTGTGACCCTGCTATAAAGTAACAGATTTTACATCAAATCGGTGGGTTTATCAATATAATGTCAGAAAGTAGTGTTCTACCAGTAAAAATGCAATCCATTTTAGGTCCATATACTATCGCTAGAGACTATAGAGTTGGCAACACTGTCACAGTGTGTACGTGGACGTTAATTGACACGGTTCCCTAATGTGGACATGCCGCGAGCGTGGAGTGGACAGAGGAATCTTGCCTTGCTTTAGTTGAACTGTATCACAATGATAAACTGCTACGCGATCCTTTGGATCCCAAATATTTCAGGAAAAAAAATTAATTAAAAATCTATTCTTAGAAGGACATTGGGAAGTTTATAGGATTAACAAATGAAATAGGCAAGTATAAAATGGTTAATTTGTTATCATCTTTCAGAAGAGAAAAGGCAAAAATCAATAGAAAAGTCAAGGAATCGGTAAAGGTAAGCTACACATCGTGCTTTCTAGTATAAATATATTTAGTTCGCATTTAATATTCACTCACAAATTATTTTACCTATTGAATAAAAATACCACATAAAATACTCTAACATATAACAATTTTTTTTTTACAAGAACATAAGAAGTGTACCTTAGCTCGTGGTTTGCATTTAATTCACTTTCCTTCATAATAGATCGAGATAAGCCTCGGAAAACATTCAACAATGTAAGTAGTATTTGTTTTTTAATACTTTACTAATATTTTTCTTGGCCGTGGTACATTACCCTATTTCATGAAATAGTTTTCCAACCCATCTCGAAATTCTTTAAGGGTTGCTGGATAACGCTTGGAGCACATTTTTTCAAGAAACAAAATAACGTCATCTATTGATAATTTCGCCAGTTTGCTTCATTGAACTGTCCGTTTATTCCAGTATTGAAGGAAGTTGTAGGTGTATAAAGTGCATGGGAAGAACCCTATTTTAAGTTATGTAAGTGAGCTATTGCTATTACCAAACTTTCTGCTTTATCTGGTTCAATAGCATCGTTTTTCTAAAACATAAAAATTGACGCCATAGTTCCGAAAACGTTTTCCGCGACCCACCATGCGGTAGTGAATATTCTTTGTATCGACCCTTTAGCGTGCGTTTGTCCAAGGTAAGATTTTATATAATATTTTCAATCAAAGCAAATGTAGAATCGCCATGTATAAGATAGAGAAATGCTTTTTTTTTTTTCGACCCTGCAAAGGTTCAGGAACTGGTAAGTTAAGAATAAAATATTACAATTTCCCATTATTTCGTAGGGTTCGTTGTTTATGAACATTCCGCCGTCTGAGGTTCTTATCTGACAGCCAATGTCCACAAATAAAATATTACAGTTCGCATCCACTACAGCAAACTATACTGAACGTAGGTAGACTTATAGTTGTAAGATTCTGATCCATTATTAAAAATTGCTTCCCATCCATTGCACCCACGCAATGAGGAAAGTTACAAAAACGATTAACGTCTCCAGAAACTTTCTTCCAGTCCTGTGGGTCTTTGGGAATCTGAAAACAGATATTACCTAGTTATTTTACATGGTGACATGGTTTTGTTGTTATTTTTAGGTAACGCTTAACAACAGGGACGACGAATATAGCACAGTTACTGAAGAAACTGCAGTATCACAACCAATGGAAGTTCCGAAACAAGATAAAAAAAATTAATAATGTTGAAAGAAGCTTTTAGAATTTTGAGGTCTACTTCAAAAAAACTAACAAATAAAAATAATGAAATAAAAATTTTCTCGGGTTTTATATAAAATTAGGTTTTGTGGGAAAAAAAAATAGGAGGTAGGTACAATGAGCATACAAAAAATGCTGTATAATATTCTATTTTCGACGTAATTTTTAAAGCAGATAATGGCTACTTTCGCAATCATCAGTACAATGCTCAACCAACTCATGCAACTCCCATGCCTCAACTAACTCGTGTAGTCCCTCTGTATTTATTCCATCACCAGATATGTCTATAATCCTTGATCAAACAACTCCACCTCTAGCATCTCCGTTTGAACAATTTCCATGCAGCGAGTTGTCTAATTTAGATATTAGTGAATACATTTAATATTTCATCTATACTTATAAAATAACATGTCCTGATTGATTGACTGACTGACTGACTGATTCATCATCGCCGAGCGCAAACTATCAAGGCTACAAGCATGAAATTCGGACTGTATATTCATTTTGTTATGTAGGCACCCACTAAGAAAGGATTTTAGAAAATTCCACCCCAAAGGGGTCAAAATAGGGAATGATAATATGTATGATAATTATTATGAAAGTCCGTCATTTTGAAAGTTACATAAATAAAATTTTGTATTTCGGTTATTGACGTAAAACAAATAAATATGTGTTTCAGGAATTTTGGAATTTTATTTAATAAGGGATGAACGAGGGGTGAAAGTTTGTATCGGACTGACTGACTGATTCATCATCGCCGAGCGCAAACTATCAAGGCTACAAGCATGAAATTCGGACTGTATATTCATTTTGTTATGTAGGCACCCACTAAGAAAGGATTTTAGAAAATTCCACCCCAAAGGGGTCAAAATAGGGGATGATAATATGTATGATAATATGTATGAAAGTCCGTCATTTTGAAAGTTACATAAATAAAATTTTGTATTTTGGTTATTGACGTAAAACAAATAAATACGTGTTTCAGGAATTTTGGAAATTTTATTTAATAAGGGATGAAAAAGGGGGTGAAAGTTTGTATCGGACTGACTGACTGATTCATCATCGCCGAGCGCAAACTATCAAGGCTACAAGCATGAAATTCGGACTGTATATTCATTTTGTTATGTAGGCACCCACTAAGAAAGGATTTTAGAAAATTCCACCCAAAGGGGTCAAAATAGGGGATGATAATATGTATGATAATGTGTATGAAAGTCCGTCATTTTGAAAGTTACATAAACAAAATTTTGTATTTCGGTTATTGAGGTAAAACAAATAAATACGTGTTTCAGGAATTTTGGAAATTTTATTTAATAAGGGATGAAAAAGGGGGTGAAAGTTTCTATCGGACTTGCATTATTTTTGATCTGAGGTCAAGTTATGGTCATCAACGTAACGTAATATTTTAAATTAATCTGTAAATACATATGTATATTTTCGTATTTGTATATAATCAACTTCCACGCGAGCAAAGCCGCGGGCAACAGCTATCTAGTTGTGTATAAATACACTGACCGATATCTAAGCTAAGCATAAGTGTTGTTGGAATGGGCTGAGACATTGCAACTTGCTATCTTTTCCAAGATAACCCCTGTACCTCGACCTATGTTAAATTCCCTGCCAAAATGTTAGTAAATTCTTCTTGTCGAATGATCTTAATTTAAGGGGGTCATCCGTGGGTCTCGCTCTGAAGTCAAAATTCCATTTTATTGTGGGATTCCGCCACTATTCGTGTCCAGTGAACCTGTCCCTCTAACCTTACAAGATGGATGGCTCTTGTTTTCAGGGGAAAAGAATAGGGTTACATGTGTTGGTGTGTGTGTTTTTTAAAAAGCTAGAGCATCGATATTATGTTGTTTGTGTTATATGTGGCAGGAGAAGCAATTTGTGTGCATGCATGAGACGTGGATGGATGTGATGCTGCGCTCCTCCGGCAATATAAGGCTGACATGACGTCCCTAGCGGGCGACCTGAAACACACGCATCTAATCTCAACACGCATTTACCCTGCCCTGCGCGGCTTATGCAAATTACTTTCTACCTCATTCTATCTTCCCCTAGCATTGCCTCGAAATGTTTCTCTCTAATTTTTATACCGGTTAAAAGTAGAACAGTAACTACCGATAAAAAAAAACCTCTACAAATTACATTATAGACGTCAACTGTTTCCCCCAACAGTTCGCTTTAGCCGATAAAGCTTGGGAGAAAGAGGGGAAGGTGGTGGGGGAAGTAGAGGGATTTTTCAGCTTTTGTGGTTTTGTGGATGGGTTGAAGGGGGAGAAGGGGATCGTTCTTATCTTACGGCAACTGCTGCCAGGTTTCGATTTTTGTTTGTGTTGAGTAAAGGGGGGGTGGGAAAAAAAATTAGTAAACTTAATGAGTGTTAGAATTTGCATGGTGACGATATCCCGGCTTGCCCGAGGGTTGAAGATAGCGAGTGACTGGTGGCCCCCCCCCCTCCCCCCTACACTATTTCTATCCGGCGAGCCATTCGTCCAAAGATACCCCCACACTGATATTATTTTTATTTGTGAATTTTTTCTTTATGAAACGATTGTTGTACCCCCAAGATGTTAAGCAAATGTTTGAATACCTATCCGGGTTTCTCTACGAATCGAGATAAACTTCATCTCGGTGATATTTAAAAACTTATCTTACATGACCCTTGGCCATATATTTAGGGGGTAAAGGAGAAGGGTAGGATTTTTTTTAAATTGTTCATCTTAATATCAGCTTGCCTATATTATATATGTTTTTATGATAAAAATAAAGGAAAAAATAACGTTTCTATTCACATACATGATTATAATAATCACTTATGAGATTGGTGAAAGCTAGGGACATAACTGAGTGGGGTGGGGGTGTCAAAATTTATCAATGTCAATATCATTGGTGTTAATTACATATATTTTCATCAAGAAAGCTCTTGAATAAAAACTACAAATTAATCTAATCCTACACCACCCACTAATGGTGTTCTAACCTCTCCATTATCATTGTCTTATTTATGTTTTTTTATGTTATTAATATTCCTCTATACCCGCATCTGTGGACACGCCGGTTAAGTTGTCAAACTTATATGGTATGATTCGTCGGTGACGGAGAAGCCAAGATTCAAATGCCGGTCAAGAGTACTGAGGGTGGTTTTCCACTCTTCCTCCTTGCAAATGTGTTTATAATTTCTTTAAATTATATCCTTCCCACTTTTATCCCAACATTGTAACAAGCGGATAGCCCTGACCGGTGCAAACTAATATATAGCTCTCTTAGGATAAATCGTGCACCCATGAATCAGTGGGCGCGTTGTTTAAATTTGAGCTCATTTTGTCCGGTGACGTGGAAGTTGGGGTTCAAATCCCGGATAGGTATACTGACGGTATTTTTTTCTCTAAATTCTACCGTCTCACCACTCACTACCTTATTAGAGTAGTTAATATATAATCCATACGGGTACTAAGACGCTGCAGAGAAAAAATAAGATTCTTATGTTACTTACTAGGCTTCTCAAAATCTGTTTTCAATCAGAAACCAATGCAGCCTACTGTTTTACGAGTACAATGAACAAGGGTACACAAACCTAAAAGAGTGATTGTGTGTTAAAAGTACGAAACAAGTTTTCATATTAAAAAAAAAAAAAGTAGAATATTTTTGTCGAATTTCTATTGTTTATCAGAAGAAAAAAAAAAGCCCCCAAGTTTTATTTCATCTTCAGTGTTTTCTTCTCCATGCGAAGCAAATGTGTGGTTGATGTATTACCAACCAACCTTACCTCGTGTTTGAAATGTTTGTTTGCTAGCAGCTATTGTTACAGAATAGCCCCCCCCCCTCCACCCATCTCTTCCACCCCTCTGACTATCTATGCTGGTACCACCACCACCTCCTCATGGTGGCTGCTTGACAAGCCAGGGAGATAACCAATCATGGCATACAGGTCGCTCTGGGTGTCACGAGGAAGACCTCTCTCTGTTTGCTATCTATCTCTCTCTTGGCGAATATTGTTACTGAGCTGACAAGATTACGTCCTAGAACCCAGAGAGGACACACACTTTGGGACTAGAACCACTCGACCAACACATGTATCACAGGATTCTTTACACTCAATTATGTTTTTGCTTAATTTTAAGATATAGCTTTGTCCTCTATTATAAACATAAAATAAATGGTACGAAACAATTGCACAAGCTTTCTCATATATCTAATATATTATAGCTTGGGGCAAAATGTTTTCCAAAATAGGGTTTCAGTATACTGCCCTTATATATGACTTCCATAGAGAACTAAACATAACAAACATCTTTTTAATCACAATAAACACTCTTCATATATAAATTTTAAAAAATAGTTTGAAATATTTTCAACACGTTTAAAAAAACAGTTATTTTGTAAACCACCCTCAAAATATTTTTAATTTGTAAAAAAATTAAAAAATCTTATTTATCATGAAAAACATTTTACAGTTTTTTCATTTTGAAACTAAATCTTCAATGCCATTTTATAACAATTTCAAATTTTCTTAAGATTCTACAAGTAAACTACCTTTAAATTAATTTATTTTAGAAAATTAAATATAAATTTTTATTTATCATGTAAAATAGACTACAGTTAACAATTTTTAAGTACCATCTTTGTTGTTAACTAACTATTGACAAATTTGATTTTTTTAATTATTGGTAAACTACTATAATTTGTTTTTTACCAAAAACAGAAATTATATATAGAGTAAAAAACTTAATAGATACCCATTTTGAACTAAATCATTAGAGCCGTTTGTAAAAATTTTATGTTTTTGAAAAATCAGTCATCAGTAAACTAGCCATAAATTAATGATATTTTACCCTAAAAACAAGTAAACATTGCTATGTAAAACACTATCAAGAGACCCATTTGGAACCAAATTGTTAGAACCATTTGTCAAATACAGTATTTCAAGTTTTTGAAAAATTAGTCATCAGTAAACTAGTCATAAATAAGTTCTTACCCCACAAACAAGTACACCCGGCCACGATTCGAGCTCGGACCTCCTGTCACCAACAAACCAGACTATACAAGCTTTGACACCTTGGTCTGCGTGCCACTGATGCGGGTAACTTATTGTATATCAAATTTAATTACAAACAGCTACATTTCAATTTTCATCAGGCAAGTAGAAAAGTTCCCAAATATACTTTCACTAATTCATAGGTCAGCTGTCCCTTTTGATAGATATTATAAACGCCTTTAAAAAAATACTAATTAAATAGTAAAATGTTATCAAAGGTGAAGTAGGTGACCTGGTGGTCTAGGGGTAAGGTGTCAGACCTCTGTGCTGGCGGCCGGGGTTCAATCCTCGGTCCCGGCACAGATTTATCTGATTACCAAACCCTTCCTTCACCTCTGACAAGACATCTTGTGAATGTGGGGAATGCCAGGCCTCCACCGTGGTTCGGATTCCACGTTAAACTGTAGGTCCTTCATTTCATCTCACAATCACCCTACCATTACACATTAGCGTAAGTGCATATAACCCGAACGGGTAGTAAGACGCGGTGCTAATAATAATAATGGATTGTATTAAATGGCTCCTGTGTTGTCACACTAATAGATACCATAAGAACTCGGTAGAAAAGACAATATAGAAAGGGGGAAAAAAAGAAAAAATCTGTCAACATTGATACTCTCATTAGTAGGCCTATTATTTTATAGGTATTGATACTGTCTAACAACTTGACGTATGCATATACGAAATAGTGTTTTTGTCATATGATGTTATTTTTACCGTGGTCTTACTTCTAATAATGGTAAATCTAGCCCACCTCCATTTTTTCTGGGATATTCTTCAAGGCTATGAACAGGGGTGGACTGGCAGGTTACAAGAGGCCCGGGACTCCATCATTCATAAAAACCATTGAAGCTATGTTTTAAAGCGAGCTGAAGGGATATGGTGAGGTATTTAAATTTGTATTAGCAGTAAATTTAATTCAGAGGCCATTTCAACAACATTGCCTATGATTAGGTCATTCATTATTCTCCGACTAAAAACATCATCGTCTATTTTCTACTAAAATGAGCAAAAATATGCCTAAACTCTTAGACAATAATTAAAAGCTAAGACTTAGATTGCTCTAAAAATATATATAAAAATTAAATTAATAGATTACGTTGCTAAATTGGTGGATGTATTAAAGTTTGTTATTGTTATTATCACCGAATCTTACTACCCGTTCGGGTTATACGCACTTACGCTAATGTGTGATTGTAGGGTGATTGCGAGATGAAATGAAGGACCTACAGTTTAACGTGGAATCCGAACCACGGTGGAGGCCTGGCATTCCCCACATTCACAAGATATCTTGTTAGAGGTGAAGGAAGTGCTTGGAAATCAGATAAATCTGTGCCGGGACCGAGGATCGAACTCCGGCCGCCAGCACAGAAGTCTGACACCTTACCCCTAGACCACCAGGTCACCTATATGATGTATTAAAGGAGTAATGGGACAAGGAAACAGATAGGACTTACATTATTTCATATCACTCATTTACTTCATTAATTTTGTTTGGCAGATGCTAACCTTAAAATTTTATTCTTTTATTTCACAACAGATTTGAACTTAAAACATTGCTTTGTACCATGCTATATTGTATGTCTTAAGGTTTTTGCAACATTTTTAACGTGTAAACATATATTTTAGACTTTTAATCAACTTGTGTATAGTTTAGTTGATGATGCATTATTAATTGTATATAAATGTTCATATCTGACAATATGTTTTTTCGCCAGAAGTAAATTCAAATTATACATTTTGACATTCAATTTCACTTAATACATCTACCAATTTAGCAACTGTTCGATCTATAAATTTAATTTTTTCATATATTTCTAGTACAATCTAAGTCTTAACTTTAATTATAACTTTTAATTATTACTTTCAACAGTTTTTAGAATATTTTCTAAAATGTTATGTTAGACATTAGTTGCGAGTTTATTTTCAATGTATTTAAATTTGTAAAATGATCCTCCTCCAGTTATTTGTGTAAATTACAAAGCTAGTAGTAACAGTCAGAATTCATTTAACAGGGGTATTCCACTTTTAAGGTCCTAGGGCCAATTTTCGGTCTCTCGTAGACTCGCGGGCTGTAATACTGTACCGACAATATTACGATTGAATACGTCTTAATGTATTATTTTTCTTTTGACGTCCGGAGTGCCTTACAGGGCAGTCAGTATTAATAAGGTAATAATTAATACTGCCAGTCCGATTGATCGTGTAGGGGCAGTACTGATGGACTGATGGCTGGACTGACTGAAATACTGATGTGATCCGAATTTTCTGATCACATCAGTGTCAGTCCATCAGTCTTGCAAGTGATGGGAGAGACTGACAGTAATACTGACAGTAGTACTGACAATGTGCGCGCGCTCGTCAGTATGTCCTTCAGTCTCAGTAGAAAACATAAGACTGGCCACGCCTTTTTCTAATCATCCATGTTACACGCTGCATGCAGGAGTAGAGACTGATAAAAATAACGATACGAAGACTGACCGTGTAAGGTCTCGTAAATACTGATGCATACTGACAGTCTGATTGTCATTTTTAGAACTGACAGTCTAACTGATCCTGTATAGGCCCAACTAGCGGTTCTGAGGGAACCCGAACATTCCCGACTATGTCCGAGCGCACCGAAATAATACTCCATTCCTTGTCTAACCTTTGTTATTTCAAGGTAAATGTGTATAGAAACGTAATATTCTTCTTCACGTAAAAAGAACAAATAGTTGATAAAATACTTTAAATACGTATTTATTTTACAATATAATTATATAAAATATAGATCTGTGTTTGTAGATTTTTTCTCTAAGAATAATTTTATAATTTTCTTTAGCCGAAAACCCATGCATTAAACAAATGCTTATAAGTTTGGCTTAGGAAATTGTAAACAACATCAAAAAACAACAAACGAGACGGTTTCACATTTAATGCCATCTACACCAATCAGCCTCAAACTTACTAACTGGAAATTTAATTATAATTGAATAGAAAACAATAATCATGTAGATTTGAATATAATAATAATAATAATAATAATATAATAATATAAGCTTTATTTCAGTGTAAAGCAGTTTCATTGGCCCAAATCAAACCGACCCACCGGAATATCTCCAGGAGTCCCGGTGGGCCAGTCCACCCCTGGCTGTGAAATATAGGTGTTATGTTGATCTCCCTTTACCATTTGCGATTGCCACATAACTTTCATGTTGTGTTTCTTAAAACACACACACAAGCAAGCAACGCCTCTGTCTCATACAACTTACATTTCCGGCGAAGGTCGTCTCTGACTAGTACTCAATCAACAGACAGGTTATAAAACAAATGTCACCCGATGGGGATAGATAGCTAAAGTTCGTCATTTAGTTCGAGTGGCCAACGTGGTCTAGAGCAGTGCTCCACAAACAGTGAGTCACGGCACGCTGATGGCAAACTAAGGGTGCCGTGCGGCTACAGCCAAGATCGCCACACGTTGCTGTTCGATAGGAACACGAGGATAGTTGCCGATAATATAGACTCCGAAACACTTATAGAAGTTCAAAAAGACACCTCAATCGTGGATTTGAGGTCCGGGAAAACGGTTTCGGCTCCAACAAGTCCGAGTCTGAACACAGCCCGTTGGCAACTAGCACTAGTTACGGCTCAGGTTCACCAACTTCCAGGATCGAGGAAGTTGGTACGAGTGGCCGCCGTGCGTCGCCCGTATTTCTTAACTTACTTACTCGTACCTAATATTTTTAATAAATCTGACAAAATCAAAAGCCTTCGCGTGAGGTTAGAATTATGGTATACCCAAATTATTAATAGTTTGTAATACAATAATGTTACTAAATGTTAATGAATAGGGCACAGAAAATTAACTTCAACCTTAAATCTTGGAACATTTGAAGTTACTTCAGGAAAAAATTGATCCTATATTTTGATCATTCTGATTTACCATACAACCGTTGCACTAGGTGCGTAATACATATTTTTGTCACCCAAAACAAAACAGTGTGCCGTAATTAAATGTAGGATTGTTAAGTTTACAATGAACTTAAAAGTTTGCGGAACACTGGTCTAGAGCAGACATGCCAAACTTTCGGCCCTATTTCTGATTTTGTGTGACCTTTGCATTTTGGAAGGCACAACACACAATGCGGCCCAATACATCATTTTATAAACGTTGAAGAAATACACACTTTGGGATTTGAAAATTGAGCATTACTTTGGAAATTTGGCAAGTAAGGTTGGATTAAAAATGTTTACTTTGAAATATAGTTCCCCCCCCCCCCCCCCCCCCCCGAAAAGTTAAATTTTGCATATATTTTCTAGCCTTCCAGGGGACTGTGTTCCCTAGTATTCATGTAAACCAAAATTATAGTCTGGCTAGTGCCTCCCCCTGCTCCTAATAAATGTATGGGTATATAAATGTCTAGTGTGCTTGTTCAGAGATGAACCTTAGCTTCTTTGGTGCCACTCGCTTCCTAAAGTCATATATTATATTAGGTCCTCGATTCACAAAATTAAATTCATATTTTTCATTTTGAAATGTCTGATTTAAAAAAAATATAATCAAGCAAATTCAAATTGTATGCCTACTCACTTATTTAAAAATAAAAATTATTTAATATATTTAATTATACTGCTAAAATATTGTATGCAAATTATCAGCTGTTTCGCTTTCTCATATTTCATATCGTTTACTAAGGTGTTCGTCTATGTTCGAAAATACTTTAAAAGTGTTCTTTTGTCCTGAGATTTAAACCTGCTGGCTCTATATATGGGATTCCTGGGTTAAAGTTCGCTATATTATGCGTGCCAACAACCCCCTTGCTGATTGAGACATGGCGCTATTTAAGACTTAGGGTGGGCCGCATTAAAATAGGATGTGTCTTAAGACTCATCGCAACCTATATTATTCTTCCTCTTTTAAATACCCTCGGACTTTCTTCCTCACCGAATAATTAGTTTTGTCAAATTGAAACGTGTACAACCTGTGATGCTATAAGATATGAAGTGGCGGCCACAAATCTCCAACTCGGTATCTCATTAATACTTAATGACATTGTTAGGTATGCTAGCAGGAGCGTGACATTGTATGGATATTGCTAGAGATTGCTATAAGATAGTAGCCGACCACTTCTCCACGTATTTAAAATTTAACGAAAACTGAATTTTAATAAGACTTATGTTTGACGGCCATCACGGAATAGGGTCAGTTTTTTTTTTGTCTTCCTCACCCCTCTTCGTACTCTTGCCGAACCATAAGAAACGTCATCGACCTAGGTCTGAGTCTTTTGACGGGGTCTGTTATCTTCGCGTCGACGTCCAGTTGCGATAATGTATTGGTCAGGTCGACTTTTTATCTTCCACACCTATCTTGTTTTCAATTGTATCCTAAACTCGGTACGAGTTGCTGGTGTGAAACACTGTTGCCAATTTAACATTTATTTTAACCGTTGAAATTAGCTTTTTTTTTACAGTGGGTTTGGTGGGAGCTGCATAAATAGTTGAATATTACCAAATAGATGATGTGCTTTGGTTTACAAAACCTTTAAGAGTAACACGAGTTTGTTATTCGATGGAACAAACTGTATAAGTTTGCCTGGGAAACAAAATGTAACTGATATAGGAGCGTAGAATGTATCTTTGTGAATCAAATGACGTAATTATAAAGAAGGAAACAGAACACATTGTATTGGAATTTTTATTTTACAACTCTCCTATTTGTTTTCCTGCTTCCGTACAAATCTACCCAGTAACGCTATAGTCACACTAGGTTTTTTGGCTTTAATGCATTTCTGCTCGAAAATCAAACAAATAGAGGCTAGCGGAATTTCAAGTTATATGAAACTATATTTTTGCTTTTTTTTTTCTAATGTGGAACAAATTCTTGATTTGGGTTTATTTCTTTTTAAGTAGGTCAAATCTGGATTGTTGACTATAAGGATTCTAATAGGAAGAAAACTTTATAATATTTTTCCTGTCGACATTGATAATATTTTACTTTATTATCAGTTGTATTTTCTAGGTATTGATAACATGACATAACATAACATAACATGACATGACATAACCAGTCATGAAAATTGTTTAGTAACATTTGTAACTGTCAAGAAATGTTTCGTCCTATCTAAATTGAACTTAAGGCGGATATAAGAACGACTATCTTTTTTCCTTGAAGGGTTTATAATGGGGTTTTTCCCTTGCATCAGGGTTAATACGTCAATATATTTTGAGCATGCATTGACTAATTTTTTTTTTCTTTTTACATCCATTACTGTTTCTAGCTTATGTTCTGGGTAAGTTTTTTATTCAAGCCATATATTTTTCCACTACCAACTTTCTAGAACTGTCGTAGCTTCATATGCCTTATAATCTGACTTAAGACTAGGACAGGCACAACGTCCAGTCCCCAGTCGTTAATTAATCACTGTGAAAGGGTAAGCCCACATTTCACCAATAATATATTTTTCAGCCACACCGGGAACCGAACCAGGGACTCTAGCTCAGTATACAGACAGGCTACAGACTGAGTTAAGGTGACTACAATTTGTAGTATTCTAAAATTTTAATTTATTTTCTAAAAGGACTTAAAATAATTATTTACCAACATATTAGCAGTTGAAAAATCTTGCTCATTTCAGTTCCAGCCTAGCAAGAAATTAGATCGTTTATTAAAACGACTTCTGGTCAGTTTTGCTAGCACATGTTGGCAACACTGCAGTATGGAACTCATGGCGTGCCACTAGAACTGTTTAGATCCCCATATCACCTTCCTTGTTTGAATTGTGTTAATTTTTCACACGGTAGAATTTGTTTCTTATTACATATAAGGAGAGGGGGTTGGGGGGTTGCCGCCATCTACCTGTATATAGGCCTACCACTTCCGAAATAAACGTTCCCGTGGTATAACAGTCAATGCACCTGGCTACGAACCTAGGGGTCCCGGGTTCGATTCCCGGCTGGTATCTTGGATAATTTCCTCAAGGGAATTATCCCAAATCACCAGGGTTTGGTTAGTTAGGCTTAAGTTAGGTTCATTACTGGCTTAACACTTTCATAATCACTATCAACACATCATATCATTGCGGGTATGACGTCTAGACAACCTACCTAGGTGTAAGTAACCTGGTCAACTTTCTGTGCCACCAGACTGACTTCTAGTGTACACATACGGGCGACCGAACTATACCCTGATTTTGGTTGGAAGAACGGTAGTAAAAATTCAAACATATTTTTTTGAAGTCAACATTGATAACACAAATAATATAGTAACATGTTATTTTATAGATATTGATATTAGCTATCAAAAGTGAAAACTGCAGATAAAATGACTCTATTTATGAATATATTAAAATTGTTTGAGTAACTTTAGTAACTATCTTCTACTGTTCTTACTACCATAATCATACTATAGATACTATATATCTCTGTAAAATATGCCATACGCCAAGAAAAAAAAAAGAAAGAAAAATCTTCCGTCGCCATAGGAGTGGTGGTTGCTGAAAGCTACCAGAAGCTGTAAAAACGGTCAAAAGAAAACATAATTAAAAACAAATGGTTTGTTGTGAAAGTTTTGACTGACAAAAGTGATAACTCTACATGGTCTTGCAGATCATGTGGTTTGGCAAATGGATATCTGATAAAATTTACAATCTGTCACTTACCTACACTCAAAGCGCAGATGGGGTATAAGTACGGATGGCTGATGTATGATTATATTATAGAGCATAGGCGTTTATTATTTTTATTTTGCGTGTGAACCTGATTTTACTGCCTCTTCCGGCGAAACGAATTTTACACTAATGGCACAGGGATGAGGCGGGTACATTTCAGAGGTTAATACCCAGATTGGTACTCTTTATTCGACCTGGATTAATTCCCTAAGGTTGTTGAATTTGCGCATCACCAATATTTGGTCAAAATAAATTAAATGGTGCTTCAGTAGATATGTTTGGTTTAATTTTATATACATTGTAATATCAATAATTTTTGAATATCTGCAAAAAAAAAAAAGTTATAAAATTTGCAAAAACGCTGGCCTTAGCTCGTCATCCTAGGGCAGTTTTTATAAATGTTTTATCGCCACAGATTTGTTTTTATTACAATTGATGGTAAAGGACATATACAGATTTCTCTTCCGATCAATACAAAGTAAAAAAAAAATCATCTTATCTTTTCGAAGGAAGTTAAAATGCCCTGGTAAACGATTCCACTCTTCTTAATGACTCTTAAAAAAACAACACAATAGCTCGCTGTAGTATTATTCTACATGCTGCATTCATCTCTCGGATGTGATAACGCACGTATCCGAACTGTACACTTCATAGCTTCAGATAAATGTGATGTCACCAAGGCATTCTAGAGCGCCGCGTCATGCGCAACACTGCTCACTCTTTTCACAAGAGCGAGCGATAAGTAAAGCGGGATTCTGGTAAGAAGATACAAACATATTATTTTTCAGAGTTTACACATTGATAGCATTTTACTATATTATTAGTGATATTTTATAGTTATTGATCATTTATGAATGGCTTGGTGCAAAAACATGATAACCCTCGTTTAATGTTTAAAACAATATTGCTAGCAGGGATTTATGGTAGCCTACCTCTTGAATAACGAGTTGTTTTTATAAAAAAAAAAATCAAAGAGGAAAACTAAACCGATAAATGTAAATTTAATGAAGAAATCCCACTAGAAAAAGAGGAAAAATGGGGAAAATTTCAATGCACAAAGGTGACATATCTTCTTTCTTTCTTCTATCTTTTATAGTAGAAATAGTCACACACACATTTAAAACACTAATTTTAACACAAATTGAGAAATATTACTCAATGTGTGTTAAAATTTGTGTTTAAATGTGTGTGTGTGTGACTTTATACTATAGAAGACAGAAGAAAGAAATATGTCACCTTTGTGTATTTGATTCTTCCCCCGTTTTTCCTATTTCCCAAGGTAGCTTTCTTAGTTAAATTTACACTTATTTAATTTTCCTTTTTCTTTATCAATTTCTTGTAGGTGACCTGGTGATCTAGGGGTAAGGTGTCAGACTTCTATGCTGAGGGTCCAGGGTTCAATCCACGGTCCCGGCACAGATTTATCTGATTTCCAAACCCTTCCTTCACCTCTGACAATACATCTTGTGAATGTGGGGAATGCCAGGCCTCCACCGTGGTTCGGATTCCACGTTAAACTGTAGGTCCTTCATTTCATCTCACAATCACCCTACCATTGCACATTAGCGTAAGAGCGTATAACCCGAACGGGTAGTAAGACGCGGTGCTAATAATAATAATAATAATAATTTATCAATTTCCACTATAAAATTATTTGGTTATTGGCCACTTTTTTAAAAGTCAAGACCTTGAGGATTGACAATATTTTTTTATAGCAACAAGTAGATTTCAGAATTACATATAAGTTTAAATAGTGAATATATCCCATTGTTGTAAGACGCAGAGCACTAAACGAAAACTTATGTAGTGGCCAACATTGGCAAAATTTCGCTATATTTAGCTATCAGCTGTCAAAATCGACACAGTTTGTCACAGGTGAATCCCACCAAATAAATAATCTTACGGCGTATACACGCATATGTGCATATCATTCTAAGGACTTATTTGTTTAAAGGAAGCCCATTTTCAACCACCAACACTGATTGAAAGTAGATTAAATTTGGCATTCTAAAAAAAAAATAGTTTTAATTGATAAATTCATTAAAAAGTTATCAAAAACTTCTAATAATACTTATGGATTACTGTATACTTTCTCTTTGTATTGTTAATTAAATGGACTAAGACTAAATTGTAATATATTTAGGTACGCCATTGTGGCAACATGAGTTTCCGCTTTTCAAATAACGGACTTCCAATTAAAATCAGACTGTAGTTACTTTTTGAACTCTCAGGATCTGGGGTACATTCTGTCTGGTGGGTCGACATAAGATATTCCAGCTGCTCTATACTGTCTCGTAACACTTGTAACTTTCCAGGTTGCATAATTACAGGCGCTATGATGTCAAAAGATATCTAGTGTCAGCTAACGTATATAAATAAGCTGCTTGTTATAGCATTTGTTGAGTAACTATCCAACTTGGGCCAACAGGAATAGAATATTGCATCTTATGAGAAAGCGCCTGTGGAGAGGAGGGAAAACTATAATGTGGGAAAATTATCTCCAGTCTACCTGTTAGGGATTTTGCCTTTTTGAGTGAGTTAATTAAATGTGATGTTAAGTTGAGGATGTAGGGAACGCGAGAAAAGTCCAGTGTTTTGGCAGTTTTTATAGAAAAAACTTTTTTTTGGCCCAAATACATAAAATACTGCTTCGGTACAAACATTGAGTTTAATTTGGTTCACATGGTAATATCAACAGTTCTTGAATATCTGTCAAGAGCGTAGCAGCATTAAATGACACTTTAAATTAAAATAAAAAAATTGTAATTAAATTCTAGGACACCCTTGACAGATATTCAACAAAGGTTGAGGTCACCATTTGAAGAAAATTAAACTCTTGTATTTGTACTGAAGCAGTAGTTGATTTATTTGGCCCCACAAAATGTTTTGATAAAAAAAAAACTGCAAAAGACTGATCTTTTATCGCGTTCTATACATCCCCACCTAAATTGCCTCTATCTTTAAATAAAGTACAATGTAACCTCCAGTTATACTTGAATAATTCAACTAGATGACAAGTGAAGTAACCAATTTGAACATTTTATTCTATCAAATATATATTTTAAAACTATACGGAATAAATGAAAACTCATAAGTTCGGTAAATATTTATCTTTACAACCACTTAAACAATTAAACAAGATTATTGAAACTTGCAACTCGAATAAAAGGAAAGAATTTTGAAAATGTAAACACATTTGATAGCTAACCTGGAAACGAATGAAATATGAAATTTTATTTTAAAAAGTTTATTTTGATTTTCTGACACACCAGTAAAAAAAACCTTTTTAAAACCGCTTTAAAATTTCTAGACAAACAACACAAGGATGAGTATTACTAATATTTGTGGAAAAACTAAATTTGTTGATTGACAACCGGGAAATATTAATACATGCCTACTACTGGCGGCCGGAAATATTCTCCTATATTCCCCGTTTGCTACTTGAAATTTAGTAATAATACTTAGCACCGTGTCTTACGACCCATTCGAGCTAAACGCTTATGTACTATTTACGCTAGTGGTTTTATAGATTAGGAAGGTCATATTTAAAAGGGTGTGTACCCACATTTGCGTTAAGAAATATGGTAAAACCATCTTGGAAAAAAACACCCTCAGTACACTCGACCGAGATTCGAACCTCGATCTTCCCGTCATCGGCAGTCTAGTCTACTACAAGAGTAGCATGTTCGACCACGCGGACACCGAAGCGGGTGACAGTTAATTACGTTCTTTGAAACTATGCATTAACATATATAGGGTTCCGAAACTTCTTTTTTTCCTTTTTCTGTTTCTTTATTTTAATTATAGGCCTACACTGAAATGGCATTTACAACAGAAATACCATCCGAAGCGATGGCCAAGTGGTTAAAAGGCGTCAGACTCGATTACACTAGGTCGCTGTTGATGGAAAGGTCGGGTCTCGAATCCTGACTATGTTCACCGGGAATGGTTCCATGTGGATGTTAACCTCTCCGTATCCTCTCTTTCTAGTAAATACATTCGTTAATAACTTGGGTTGAATTTACATATTTTTTTAAATACCGTATTAGTGGGTAGGTGGGCTAAGGCGTCACCCTTGTCTGGTCTGGTTTTCCGGTGACATGGAGGTTGATGTTCACATCAGAAACGGGGGTTTTGAGGGTGGTTATTCATAAATTGTTTTCAACTCTTCCTCAAAGCAAGTGTGGGTATATTTACTATAAATTCTACCTTTCTCATCTTTAATCTATTAATTTAATAATGTGGATAGCTCAGGTGGGATTAGGACACTGTGCAAATACTTATATATTATGTATGTATATATAAACTATTTACGAACCTTATATATTATGTATGTATATGTAAATATATATAAACTATTTACGAACCTTTTTAAAATTTGACATATCTTCAAAATTCAAATTTGTAATTTTCTTGAATCACTTTAATTATGTTATAATCGACCTAGGGATAAAGTGCACCCAATGTTCGTGGGTTCAAACCCAGCCTAGGTCGAATAATCTTTACTAAGCGATAAATCTCAGTAGTACAATTTCCTTCGGAGGGGAACTAAAGCCGTCGGTCCCATGTCGATATTTTCGGCAAAACTTTCTTTTTTTTCTCAATCGCCATAAAAATCCATGAGGTGAGTGGATGGACTCCACCTGAAATTATTCTACCACAGAAACGGCAACAAGTAATAATCGGTGTAGCGAGTCTTTGTTGTGGCCCTATGCTCCACATTGAAGTTTAAAGGAATTAATATTAAATAATAATATACATTAATGATGTTTTACAAGATCTTTAAACACATATATACTCGTTGTGTTATTGTGTAATACATTATAGGCTTACACGTAAAGTAATCTCGAAATAACTCGCGCTACATTTTACATCGTTAGTGTCTGCTTCTCAGCAGTTGATTTTGTAAAGGATGACATCCAGAAACATTCCGCTTAGTCATGTATAAATGCGCAATCATTTATTTTAACTGGTCACACCTAAAAACTGTGATCTGACGTTACAGGACTATATATTTAAAAATACTATTTCTTCACGTTTAATAAAATTTAGGATGATGGCCTAGTATTGCTATTAGGTTGTACTAGTAAACAACTTCTCTGCAGATTCGGTGGTTACGCGGAATAATATGTCAGTCTCACCTAGTCTGCTATCCAGGATTCGCCCCGCGCTCATTTTTTCGGGTGTCATTTTTCAACTAATTTAAATTAATTTAAATGCAGTCCCCTCTACCAGGGTGGTGCCGTAATTGCAATGATGCTTGGCAATAAAGCAACCCCCTCCTGAGTCGTAGATGGCTGATAATACCCGATACTATTGGTCGCTCTTATGTAGCTGACGATTCCCACACGTCCATCACAGAATTAACCTTAAAATTATGAGTGAATAATGACCCTGAACACGGAAAGAATCCTGGCTAACTAAGTGGTAAAGAATGGGCGCGCTAAGCCAAAGGTCACGGGTTCGATTATCGTATTCAGGTGTCATTTTTCAACTATTTTAAATTAATTTAAATTTGGTCTCTTCCATTCTGATATTGCCGTAATTATAATGATTTGAAATCATTCAAACTAGTTTGTAATTAAATATATATAATGTCTACGCCCTTAGGTCCACACTTATAATACCTCCGATGAGGAGTTGTGCTTTATTCTCCCAAGTTAGAGTAAAACATGTTAGTGTAAACTTTTGTCGGCAGCTACACAACCAAACCTTCCCCTTCATGTTCATATTAAACTAATTAGAGTCTAAACCAGGGGTCCCCAAACTTTTTAAGACTGCACCGACATGTCAGATTTTCAGTGCGACGTCCCTGTACCCCATATTAAAAATAATGGCCCTAATTTTATTTACTGGCGTTAAAAAAAAATTGTCATCTACATCAATAGTTTGTATTCTTTTAAAGGTAAAATTACAAATATAGAACAAAATAGTTTCAGAACTGAATAAGAAGGAATTAGAGTACACCTATTTTTGCTGTACATGATCTTATGTGTTTGTTCATAATGGCGGAACTTGTGTTTTCTTATATGACTTATTCCATTCTTTAAAATATGTACCAATACATGTATTGAAAATTTTCATTTTGCATTCCACTATACATTATAAGTTTTAGTTTTTCCTTATAGCCGGACCAAGACCGGCAACGCCCCAGGGCGTCGTGACGCTCAGTTTGAGAACCCCTGGTCTAAACTAAAAGCTAATAAGCGTTTTTGGCATGCATACATTAAAAAATATCATAATGTTTTGATCTTTTTTTAATTAGGGGATTATTATCTTCTAGATTAGGGGATTGTTAGCTTTTAGGTGTACTCACCTAACACCACGAGACTAATAAAATATTTTATCCCTTCTAGATTAGAACTAAATCCTAACCTTATTGTCTTCATTGGAGGCTTATATGGTTCTTGCTCAAAATAACGTCACTTTGATTAAGTGCTTTAAAGTGTTACTGAATATCCTTATTAAAGTGTATCTTATATAAGTTGAGAATGTTTGTAAACAGGTTGAGTGAGATCACCTTCAGAGATATATTTATTGAATATTTAAACTTATAAATGAAACAGAGATTTAAAAAAAATATATCGCCGTAGGTTTTCTAATGAAATTAACAAATTACACAAATATTCAGATCAAGAACAAACTGTGGTGCGGTTTCTATTTTTTCTCTGCTATCCACGCTCAACTTTATTTGTATATTCCATATGTTCTCAGTACACCATAATGGCAAACGTTTTCATTCTCATATCCGGAGACATGAACAGATTCTCTCGGTGATAAAAACTAGCACGGAAAAACAAACAGCCACTGTCAAGTATAAAACGGGTTTGTTTTTTTACATACACTTCTCACAACATAACTGCAATCTTCAGCGATCACCTCTAGCGTATTTTCCTAGGAGGAATGAGATTATGGCTGTTGATACATTGCAACATGACGCCGGAGCAACAGAATCGTATATGCGCCGAGGCGTGTCGAGGATCTCTAGAAGAGAAGCGGGAGGGAAGATTTCTGAACAGCTTTAGTATCAATGTACTGGCAGTGGAGGACGTATCCTAATTAACTACGGGACAAACAATGCAATCGCTGGACACTTAGATCGGTAGGCAACACTGACTCAGCAATCTGCCAGACACGGGATACTTAGATTGATAGGCAACACTGACTAAGCAATCTGTCAGGCTCGGGCTACTTAGATGGATAGGCAACACTGACTCAGCAATCTGTCAGACACGGGATACTTAGATTGATAGGCAACACTGACTAAGCAATCTGTCAGGCTCGGGATACTTAGATTGATTGGCAACACTGACTAAGCAATCTGTCAGGCTCGGGATACTTAGATTGATTGGCAACACTGACTAAGCAATCTGTCAGGCTCGGGATACTTAGATTGATTGGCAACACTGACTAAGCAATCTGTCAGGCTCGGGATACTTAGATGGATAGGCAACACTGACTCAGCAATCTGCCAGACACGGGATACTTAGATTGATAGGCAACACTGACTAAGCAATCTGTCAGGCTCGGGATACTTAGATTGATTGGCAACACTGACCCAGCAATCTGTCAGGCCCGGCATACTTAGATGGGTAGGCAACACTGACCCAGCAATCTGTCAGGCTCGGGATACTTAGATCGGTAGGCAACACTGACTCAGCAATCTGTCAGGCTCGGGATACTTAGATGGATAGGCAACACTGACTCAGCAATCTGTCAGGCCCGGCATACTTAGATGGGTAGGCAACACTGACCCAGCAATCTGCCAGACACGGGATACTTAGATTGATAGGCAACACTGACTAAGCAATCTGTCAGGCTCGGGATACTTAGATTGATTGGCAACACTGACCCAGCAATCTGTCAGGCCCGGCATACTTAGATGGGTAGGCAACACTGACCCAGCAATCTGCCAGACACGGGATACTTAGATTGATAGGCAACACTGACTAAGCAATCTGTCAGGCTCGGGATACTTAGATTGATTGGCAACACTGACTAAGCAATCTGTCAGGCTCGGGATACTTAGATTGATTGGCAACACTGACTAAGCAATCTGTCAGGCTCGGGATACTTAGATTGATTGGCAACACTGACTAAGCAATCTGTCAGGCTCGGGATACTTAGATGGATAGGCAACACTGACTCAGCAATCTGCCAGACACGGGATACTTAGATTGATAGGCAACACTGACTAAGCAATCTGTCAGACACGGGATACTTAGATTGATAGGCAACACTGACTAAGCAATCTGTCAGGCTCGGGATACTTTGATCGGTAGGCAACACTGACTCAGCAATCTGTCAGGCTCGGGATACTTTGATCGGTAGGCAACACTGACTCAGCAATCTGTCAGGCTCGGGATACTTTGATCGGTAGGCAACACTGACTCAGCAATCTGTCAGGCTCGGGATACTTTGATCGGTAGGCAACACTGACTCAGCAATCTGTCAGGCTCGGGATACTTAGATGGATAGGCAACACTGACTCAGCAATCTGTCAGGCTCGGGATACTTAGATGGATAGGCAACACTGACTCAGCAATCTGTCAGGCTCGGGATACTTAGATGGATAGGCAACACTGACTCAGCAATCTGTCAGGCTCGGGATACTTAGATGGATAGGCAACACTGACTCAGCAATCTGTCAGGCTCGGGCTACTTTGATCGGTAGGCAACACTGACTCAGCAATCTGTCAGGCTCGGGATACTTAGATGGATAGGCAACACTGACTCAGCAATCTGTCAGGCTCGGGATACTTAGATGGATAGGCAACACTGACTCAGCAATCTGTCAGGCTCGGGATACTTAGATGGATAGGCAACACTGACTCAGCATTCTGTCAGGCTCGGGCTACTTTGATCGGTAGGCAACACTGACTCAGCAATCTGTCAGGCTCGGGCTACTTAGATGGATAGGCAACATTGACTCAGCAATCTGTCAGGCTCGGGATACTTAGATGGATAGGCAACACTGACTCAGCAATCTGTCAGGCTCGGGCTACTTTGATCGGTAGGCAACACTGACTCAGCAATCTGTCAGGCCCGGCGTACTTAGATGGGTAGGCAACACTGACTCAGCAATCTGTCAGGCTCGGGCTACTTTGATCGGTAGGCAACACTGACTCAGCAATCAGGCAGATCCGGGAATCTTAGATTGGTAGATGATACCGACTCGGCAATCTGCCAGACACGGAACATTTATATCGGTAGATGATACCTACTCAGCAATCAGGCCGTCCCAGGATCAACTTAATCACGGATAGCGATAATGATCAAGTTCGAGAACTTGAAAGATTATTACCATACATTGACCTAGACCATACAAATTTCTGACGCATCTCTGAACAATATTTTCCCTAAGATATTTAAATACACAAGGGTTAAGGTGGGCTAGTATTCAGTTTTATTACTAGAAATAGTTTATAATAAGAGATAATACTATTTTTAAACTTGATATAGTTTATATATACAATGGTAATTTACTAAGGTCTTACTCTTGTTACTCTTAAACTGGAACGCATAAGGTTAAGCGTTTTTAGTAACAAGATTGGATGGTGACCTGGTGGTCTAGGGGTAAGGTGTCAGACTTCTGTGCTGGCGGCCGGGGTTCAATCCTCAGTCCCGGCACAGATTTATCTGATTACCTAACCCTTCCTTCACCTCTGACAAGACATCTTGTGAATGTGGGGAATGCCAGGCCTCCACCGTGGTTCGGATTCCACGTTAAACTGTAGGTCCTTCATTTCATCTCACAATCACCCTACCATTACACATTAGCGTAAGTGCGTATAACCCGAACGGGTAGTAAGACGCGGTGCTAATAATAATAACAAGATTGGATACGATATCTGTTTGAAACTCTTTAAACTGCACACGCGTGACATTTCCGAACGCCCATTGAAACACTCAAGATCAAGATACTCGTCACACTTTAGTGGTAGGTTACATTGTACAGATACATACAGTAGCCCCGTGGCTTCTTTAGTGCTGACTGACAGCTCACAGCTGACTTCTGACAGTCAACATTTAGGTATATACCTACATTTTGACTGTCAAAAGTGACAGTTGCTAAACACATGTTTTTGTAGATCATCTGGTTCGGCGTAGGAATACATAATTTGGTCTGGTAACTTTTCAAAGCTTTTAGCTGTCAGCTGTGAGCTGTCAGTCAGCACCAAAGAAGCCATGGGGCTACTGTATGTGTGACTGGACTAACGAACACAATAAATACATTTCGTCCATGATTTTTAAAATCATTCATGTAAATTTCTGTTTTATAGGAACTTAATTTAAAAATGAAATATGTATAACATATTCAAGGGGCATTATTAATATTTAAGAAGTGTTTGAGAAAACTTCAGTATAGACAACATTATTTGTTACGATTTCGCCATTTGGCAAAATGTTCTGTTTGCCGTCTACTCTTTCCTCGATAAAGATCTTGATTCCATTAAAATACCAAGAACGCATCATAGCCCCAACAATTCCGATGATGCGTCTGGGAGGGGGTGTCATTTTTGACTTCCGGTAAAAAATTGTTGTAATTTTAATAGCGGTTGCACATCTTCAGGTCAACGTATTTTTATTAAAGAGGTATATAATCGAGATCAAATATTTTATAGTAATTTATTAATGCGTAACAATATTCCAAACAACTATGGATGACCAATTTTTAGTATTGGTTCGAAAAAGCTTAAAATCATAACAATTTCATCCACTTTAAACTATTTAAAGTTTTATAAAACAACTATCCAGTTGAAAATAGCTAGAATAATTTTATGGTAAACGTGTTTGCATTAATTAGCGGAACGTAGCCTACTTTTGTTGGGTGGTAGTGGATTAGACACTTTAAATGTGAAAGAATGGTAGATTGGGCACCGTCAATTATACTAGAAGGAATTGTAAGCAGATGAATTGGGCACTTAGAATATTAATTGGAAATGACTTCAATAATAGCCAGCAGAATTTAGTTCATTATGAGTCATCCAGCTAAACGTTTTCTACTCCATATAATATGTCCAAGGTAACATTATATTTTAGTGGGAGGGAGGCAAGGTTAGGTTTAGGCTAGCATTGTCCAATCCACCTTGGGCGGTAAATGTCGGTAGTAGTCGGGGATCAAAAGCAGTGTCCAGTTTACCAACGCACCTTTGGATGAAGCATCGGGCTAAGAGACCGGAGTGCTTCCTGGCCAGTGGCGGCTCGTAGCTAAAATTATTGGGGGTGCTGCTCCAATTTTTTTTATCCTTTGTTTTAAAATTGTGTAAAAGGAAAAAACATGTATAAAAAAAATTAATTCAGGAACTTGATACAATTTGACAAAAAAAAAACTTTTTTACTTACTTTAACTTAAATTGTTACAGTTCAACTTGATCTATTCATTTAAAAATGAAATCCATTCTTCTTGTTTTAATTTGCGCAAAATTCAATAATTTTCTCCTTGATCTCTGGATGACAATTGAGGAAATTTTTCTCCATTGAAAGTACTACAAACGCATTTAGTCTTTCTGTTAAATAAATGAACCGCGAAAAAAAAAGAATAGCTGGAAGCAGAATAATAATCTAACTCTATACTCTTCTACACTTTATAACATTCAAGACTATGGTACACAGTTTTTAAGCACAACACACGCTGAGTAAAAAAACTTCCTTCCACCATCACGCCAGAGCCGGCACTGCGAGAGCAACAGTGCTCTCTCTACCTGGCAGTCCCGCCTTCCTCCCCACCGCCCTCCTATGTGCGCATGCTCACAACAGTCAAACACCACTCGCTGGCACTATGAAGCGCACAATTCCATACAAAGATTTTGTATCTTTTTCATAAACTGGGGGATGGCTACTGAAGTACTGCCATTAAGCTTAAAGAATATATATTGTACTACAAAAATAAAGAAAGAATTAAAGAAAAAAAGGACTCACTATATTAAATGTTATCGATAATATCAAGTTGAAATAAGGGATGCTGCAGTTCCGCAGTGCCTATACACGAGCCTCCACTGGTCCTGGCAATCACTCAGTATTTGCATAATACGTGCGAACCTTATGAAAGTGTGTGTGTCAGTTCCCAAGCACTGTCGCAAAACAAACTAACCAAAACAAGTAGTTTCGGGCGGGCGGCAGTTGTTATCTATGTAGAATACATGTTTCTCCAGGTTCTTATCAAGCCCTCGATCTTTCTCTCAGGTCGCCGACCAAACCACACTAAAACTCGCGACGGTCTCTTTATTCTGTTCCGTTTGGAGATTTGCATATACCGACTCTTTTTACACTCAATAATTAGCCTTCTCTTGAATACCCGCCCATCCCACGTCGGTGGGCACACTAACTAATTTTAAGGTTCATCTAGTCTGGTTTGCCAAATTATGGACAGGTTGAAGTTTGTATCCAATCGGGCTTACTGAGGATGTTTAAAGAAAATTACTTCTTACCCTTTCTCCACGAAAATTCTGGTACATTTCTTCTGAATTGTATGTTACTCATTTATAACCCATTAGCACAATTAAAATGTATATAACCCAGAAAGATAGTGAGAGACGATTAAAAATATATCGGCTCCTATGGCTGTGCAGTTTAAATTGTTTGACCCCCACTATGCACATTCTACTTCGAAAGGGAATTTAGGGTTCAAAACCCGATTTATTACTCTTGAGACGTGTTTTCCTAATGTAATTTTGGCCTTTAGTCTACCTATCTCCACGCTAATGGACGTACAATATCAATTAACATAATATACTTAGTTACATAATCATGAGCAAATCTAATTTTTTGAAAAATCTTCGAAAGATCGAATGGAGGAGATTGGTTTTCAGAAGGTTTTCAACGTTTATATTTCGATTTTTCATGTCATATACTACTACTATTATATTTAATTTGATAGAAATTAACCCCTCGACTGACTTGTAATTTGACAGTTTAGTTACGAAATTAAATAATTTAAATCAGTTACAGCCCGTGTGGTGTTAGTCACAAGAAATTAAAATTTGAAAATCAAATTGAGTTTAAAATAAAATTGCACACCATTTATTTTAGACAGTAAATAAACTAACTAAAATTATGAAAGGGAAATTCACACCTTTTTTTGGGAGGGGGGGGGCACACCGCGATGAAAAATAAGAGTGGAAAACCACCCTTATTACAACGATCTACCTGCCAACGGCATTCAGGTGCATTGCGAGTCTTACACTTTAGACTGCTAGGCCATCGTTTATAAACTTGCCTATCTCGCAACATAGAATACATTTCTCGTTCCTTTAATGGAAATGTGATTTAGTAAACGTGTGAATGACGTTAAATAAAGAGCTTCAGTATGTGTAGCTCTAGAGTCTAATTTCCATAGAAAGGGTTGACAGCTAGAAAAGTTACTAAATCTACTTTTTATATTAATACGTCAAGTTATATGATCTGCAACTTTCACTTTTGATAGACATTATCAATACCTATTAAATGGTAAAATTTCAACTTTGATAGAAAAAAAAAGTTTGTATTTCCTAAGAGGCATTCCTATGAAATTTGGACTTTATCGATTTACTTGGACAGATATATTTGCAGGTACCTTACGGCTTACTAAATCTGGTTTTACAAATGTCCAAACTTAGGCCTTGATAAAAAATTTCCTTCGTTGACATTGTTCCTACTTAATGCTAAATTTCTTTCTTATTACATTTATTTATGTTGACTAATGTTTACCCGCTTCTGAGGCCGTGTGGGCTAAGGTGCTACTCTCAAAATTGACTCGACAGCCGATGACTGGGAGATTGTGATTCGATCCTGGTCGAGTGCAGCCTACTGAGGATACTTTTTACTAAATGGTTTCCCATGCATCATGCAAATGGGGGTACACTTCCACTAAATCTAACCTTCATCCCTATACCATTAGAGTAATTAGTACATAAGCGTATAACCAGAATGGTACTAATCCGTGGTACTAAAAAACCAACTGATTTGAACCTATAGGCCTATTTTTTCGGCAGTTTGAGTATAATGAACACATTCTGAAATGTGAAAAACCGGTGATTGTTCTTATATTAAATTTAATGAACTATGTTGGGACTTTCAATAAACACTAAATTTTGTTTTAGTTATCTGCAAATACGATGAAAAGGAAGTATAAGTCTTAGAAACTTAACCTTTAAAATGTTTCTTTATACAAAAAAACCCAACGAAAACGAATGAGCCAATGGCAAACATTTTATTAGAACATATGTGTGAAAAATTTAGAGTTGTTTCCGGGTTGACATAACCCAGGAAAATCTAATATGTAGGCCTACTTGATCTGGAAAGCCGGACAATATTCATTCATAGTTGATCCCCTAATAGTGATTACCATTTTCATGTCATTAATTTTAATGGAAATTAAGATAAATAATTTGCGCCTTGTTTTTTATTCGTCCAAGATGTAAAATGATGTGTGTGATTTTTGAACTGTAATATTTTCTTTGTTTTTCTTAGGTGAGTACCGAGTGTCTGTCTTAACTGTTGATCTACTTTCACCCGTCTTCAAGGTAAGACCTTTTGTATTGTCTTCTAGTTCTCATACTTCATCAGCGAATCAAGTCGTGACGTATTTTCCCTCTTTTTTTTTTTTATTTGGAGAAATGTAATTGTATTCATAAAGGAAACATCTATTAATGTACTTGCCACACATTAACTCATACGCAGATTTTCTTATTAGTAGAGATTGATTTGCAGCATCTTAAAAAAAATAATACAAACATATTTTTTTCGGTCAACATTGATACAATTTTAATATATTATTAGTGCTATTTTTAGAGGTGTTTTTCAAAAGTTTCTGCTCCAGATTGCACGGCTTGACGTAGATATTCGTGAAAGTATATCTACTAAATTTTTCAATCTGTCAGATATGTCAATTCATAAGAAAATTGCCGTTTTTATTCGTTGGGTTCTCCGAGTTAATATTCATGAAGATTTGAGAAGATGTGATAAACTGTTAGACTTGTTTTAAAGCAAATTAGGGCAGAAATCGCCTCACGAATTCCAACGTATCACATATAATTTTAACGCTATAGAAACATATAGATCCAACTGTTAAATATTCCGCTTCGGTGGCCGCGTGTAATAACGCGCTACTCTCGCAGTAAACTAGACTGCCGATGACTGGGAGATCGAGGTTTGAACCTCGGTAGTGTATACTAATGATTTTATTCCAATGGCTTTCAATTTTCCATACACTCAAGTGCGGATACACTTCCTCCAAATATAACCTTTCTAATTCCGAAAACCATTAGTTTAATTCGTACATATGCGTACAACCCGAACGTGTAGTAAGACGTGTTGTTAAAAAAAATACCAATACGTTACTAAATATATTTTTAGGTTATTATAAGCCAAACCATGTGTTCTTGAGCTTTTAATTTCGGCAATGAGATACGAAAGGTGGCTACTCGACATTAATGTTTATATTGATGGCATCGTTGGGAACGCAGACGACACGTAAAGCTGGTTTAGTCTGGTTTGCCGGTAATGGAGAGGTCGGGGCTCTTTATAATCCTGACCTGGTGTACCGAAGGTAGTTTTTCCTGAATGGTTTCCCTCTTTCCCCCCTCCCCCGCGTGAATATGAGTACATTTATTCTAAATTATATACCTTCCTCATTCCTACCCTATTAGTGTAGTTAGATTCGGTTAACCCGAACGAGGTTAAAAATATACTTAAAACTTACTACGGAATTAAATGCAACTAGCTCGGATGGGTAGTAAGACGTGGTGTAAATATACTTTTTGAAAGACACTAAGGATTGCCAATGTTGGTTACCCTAAATTTGTTTGTCATACTTGTGACATTTTAACAATCTTGCCTACTCAACAGCTTTTTTTTCTAGTAACTTTTTATTAATGTTGGCTTCTACAAATTTGTTCGTTATATTTGTGACATTTTGTCAATGTTGTCTATTCAACAGATTGATTTTCTCTTATTGTAACTTTTAATCACTGTTGACTATTATACATTCACTTTTTGCAGTGACTTTTTTCTAATTGTGGTCTACTTAACATATATAATTTTCTTGGGGTGATTTTTCCACTGATAAATAGTGAATGGTATCTGTATCGTTTTATTTTCTCTTAAATACTTTTTTCTATGTCGTTCCAACTTTACACACTGATCCAAGGTATCCTTGCTTTGTTTTGATCCCACGTTATTTCTAGAGCATGACGTGTTCTGTCATTCATTGACGCACGATTTCTCTCTCTCTCTCTATTTCCATAACTCCTTGGTATTTAAAAAAGAAGATGGATGTGCTGATTAACGTCAAGACAAATCAATCACCTGCAATTAAAATCAACTCAATTGCTCGTGTTGGTTCTCCTGTTTGGTGAACTGAACTTCGCGTCGTGGTAGTACCGGTCTCCGTCAACTATCAGAACCCGCCAGCTTTGTACACAGATTTTATACGAGTTCCACGTTTAAGGCCATCGTGATAACGAACCAATGGCTTTAAAAGGGAGGGAGTGGGGAGGAGAAAGGCTTATTAATGTTGTTAATCCCCCTACCACCACCACCACAAGAGAGATTGCCCCCATTCGATAACGTTTCCATTTGGGGGGTGTGGGGAGCTGCGACTCCAGCATTTGGCAGGCCGGCGATAGCGAGATCTCTCGAAGAGAGTGTTGCCAAATGTCGGCCGATGTCGGTGGCTAGATAAGAGGGAGGAGCACCCGTACCAAGCTGCGCTCTCGGGTCATGTACCGACACTCGCGTGCGATAAACTGTGGATACTTGTGTGAGAAGGCATCGAGGGTGGCGGGAGGGGGGCAGGTGTTCGCAGTTAGGACTGCAATGTCCGTATTTATAGGGTTCAATCGAAGAAACTAATGTATCGAGGCAGCGTTTGAATATTTTGTTTAGACGTTAGACGTTATTTACTACTATAAATATAGTTGCAATTGTATAACCTGTTCCGGTGGTCACATGGTCTAAGGCAGGGTGGTCTAATTTTTTATTATTTTAAAGGGCCAAATCTAGTTATAAGTTTGCATCGCGGGCCAAAAATATATAAGTTATAAATAATATCCCATCATCTTGATATAGGCCTACAGACAACCATTAAAATAACAGTTATTTTCAATACTTATATAATTAAAAATTATTATTTTTGGTTGGAGAATTTTTAAATTGTACTGTTAAAAATAATATATTAAAATATTAGAATGTTTTCTAAAATGTTGTTAAAAATAAGTTTACTCCCAAAATGTGCTATTGGCTATGAAATATGTACGCCTACACACTTTCACCAAACAACTTAGTATTATAAACATACATTTATACAAATTTTTACTAATTAAATAAATCGTGGTAAAATTTAATCATGACCTTGTAAAATACATCTCTATTTGAATCATTAGCTAGTCCACATTCGCCACCCAAGGTTTTCCTTTAATTTCCTTCTAGGATAGTGTGGAGAAAAATTTCAATGAGCGCGGTTCGCATTTGGTCCGCGGCCGCCATTTGGACCACACTCGTCTAAGGCAAGGGCCAGAAACTGGTAGATCTCACATCAATTTTCTGTCGCTCGCGTAAGAAAACTACGTCATCATTAAAAGTCAATTTTTGATTCTTATAAACTCGTAAATAGATCAAGTAATTTCAAATAATATTTGACTGTGACCAAAATTACCTTCATCGGTCATAATCGGCACTGTCCTAAGAAAATTAAATAGTTTGTGCGAAAAAATATCTTATTTTTCTACACATAATTTTTTCTAGATAATTGGGGACATCAGTATTTTAGGCAACCTAGGCAAAATTAGAGTGATGAAACTATGCATAGGTGATCGCAGGACCTTTGATAAGTTCATAAGTCGATTGTGGTCCATAAATGTTGACAACCCCTGGTATAAGGCGTCACTCTCGTAATAGACTGGAATGCCAGGGACGGGGAGATTGGGGTTCAAATTTCTATGGTGTGTAATAAGGGTTTTGGGTGACCTGGTGGTCTAGGGGTAAGGTGTCGGACTTTGGTGCTGGGAATCCGAGGTTCAATCCTCGGTCCCGGCACAGATTTATCTGATTACCAAACCCTTCCTTCACCTCTGACAAGACGTGTATTAATCACAACTTGTGAATGGGGGGAATACCGGGGCTCCACCGTAGTTCGGATCCCACTTTAAGCTGTATGTCGTCCATTTCATCTCACAATCACCCTACCATTACACATTAGCGTAAATGCGTATATCCCAAACGGGTAGTAAGACATGGTTATAATAATAATAAAATTAATAATTATAATAATAAGGGTTTTCCCTATATTGTTTCCCACTCTTTACATTCAAACGCGGGTAAATTTTATCTAGACTACCTTCCTAATCCATATTTCTTCAGAGGAATTAATGTATGCGCTTAACCCGAACAAGTAGGGAAAGTAGGGTATAACCGGGTATCAAGTGTATAATTATTTATAGTAAATACATTTATTCTCTTAAAGTTCTGATTCTGTGATGACAGAATCTTTATTATGTCTTCTTTAACTAGACATATTGTTTTTTTTATATTTGTGATGATTTAATGTCCTTGAAATATATGTTTTTTAAATATGGCAAACTACCCTGTTTTACCCCACTGGTTGGGTAAAACTGGGTACCTTTGAAAAAACATGTTTACGTCTTCCAATAGCGAAATTTTTCAATTTTTTTTAAAGTTAACACATCAGACATTACACATATTTAATTAATAACATGTTTTAGTAAATTTTCAGTAATTGAACAATACCGAATACTATTTAAGGCGAATTTATTTAGAAACTTTAGTACAAAAATCACAATTGTATTCTTCATCTAGGTCATGCCCACTGCAGGCTTCATGAGCCCATTCGCTGCACACCGAGCACTGTATCCAGCCTTCTCCTGATCTTGAGTGCATGAACAGCTCGTTGCAAAACATGCAGGCAGCATCCATACCATCTTCATCTTCAGAAGGACCACTCTCCATCTTCGGGGAAGACCACTCTTCCTGGCGTTTCTTTTTTGTTTGCTTCTTTCTTGTTTTTCTTATTTTTGGTCTGCCTGTGGTTTGATCTTCTTCCTCTGGTCCTTTGCTCATCTTCAAAAATTTTCGTTTCTTGATTGTTTTCTTAGGCTTGGCAAATTCTTCTTCAAGTTCTAATTTATAAGGTGTTGAAGTCAAAATTACTGTTTTCCCTCGTTTTCTGTTATCTTTTTTTCTGGCTTTTCGTTTTCTTTAGGAAGCGCCTGATAAAGAGTGGGGAAATATTAAACGCAGATCCATCACCCTTGGTTGTGCATGGCTCGACTCTGTCAATTCTAGATGTTGATGGCTTGGCAGTGTCAATTTTAGATGTTGATGGCTTGGTAGTGTCAATTTTAGATGTTGATGGCTTGGCTGTCTCAATTCTAGATGTTGGTGGCTTGGTAGTGTCAATTTTAGATATTGGTGGCTTGGTAGTGTCAATTTTAGATGTTGGTGGCTTGTCAGGGTTCATTTTAGATGTTGATGACTTGGCAGTGTCCATTTCCGTTGCTGCTGGCTTGAGAGTGTTAACTTCAGATGTTGATGGCTTGACAGTGTCAATTTCCGATGTTGGCGGCTTGGTAGTGTCAATTTCCGATGTTGGTGGTTTGGTAGTGTTAACTTTAGATGTTGATGGCTTGACAGTGCCAATTTCCGATGTTGGCGGCTTGGTAGTGTCAATTTCCGATGTTGGTGGTTTGGTAGTGTTAACTTTAGATGTTGATGGCTTGACAGTGTCAATTTTCGATGTTGGTGGCTGAGGTTGAGTTGAGTCTGTGACTGCTGACGTTTTTCCACCTTCATCTTTTGACAGTTCTCCGTGTGACACTTGTGTGGGAGGGGGATGGTCAGTCGTTTCTGTAGGAGCATACAAGTGATCGGGGATTGCATTTCGGTTCAATGGACATATTCCAGTTTTTTCGAATCCATGGATAGCTGTTCGCATAAGAGCTGCTCTTAAGAATGCATCTCTAAATAGTTTCCCCACTTCATATATAGTCACTAGTCGTCCAGGGTGTGCGATTAACCATTTTCGAACCTCCTGTTCATAGTAAGCACTCATTGGAGCCATAAACGACACATCTAGTGGCTGTAAGCGGTGTGTGCAATGCGGGGGAAACACAAGATGATAACATGGTTTTCCCTAGCTAGGTTAATAAGCTCTAGACTTTTAGTATGAGAGGCGTGCCCGTCCAAAAGTAACATCACAGGTTTTTCTGATGAGGGATGGTAAAATTCGATGAATTTCTTGAACCAGACAACAAAAGCCTCTTTATGGATCCACCCACTATTATGGTAGACAGCAAATTAGCCAGGAGGTGTATCATCCATCAACTTAGGATTTTCTTTCTTTCTTGGGAAGACAAACATAGGTGGCATGAAATTCCCTGCTGCGTTCATGCATGTTTCGACTGTCACAAACGTGTGCTTCTTTCCGCTGATGACAAAGATCCTACTTGTTTTTTCCCGCGTAGTGCTAGGACCCTAGAGGGTTTGTTAGGCACAGTCATAATGCCTGTCTCGTCAACGTTATACACATCATTTGGAGAGAATTTGTATTTTTCATTAAGATATTCTAGGAGATCATAAAACTTCCCAACAGACACGTGGTTGAAGCCCTTTGCAAGTGCAATTGATGTTTTTTCTGGATTCCTCAATGAGAGTTCTTTGTGCCTGTCTAAAAATCCATACAACCCAATCCTTCCCTGCTCTTTTTTTCTCTTTGTTGAATGAGTTCGGAATGTTATTGCTTTCTGCTAACTGAAACGCTAGTTCACGAACGTCAATCAAAGTAAGACCAAACAGCCTTTCTTCAAGGCGCAATATGTAGTCCACTAGTTCATTTTCTTGTGCCATAGTGAAGATCGTTGTATAACGACCTAACCTCTTTTTGACAGCTTTTTGGGGAGACAAACTTTCTTTTCGGGCCTTTCTAATTATACCCTTCAATGTTGTCTGGGAACACCATAAGCTTGTGACGCTCTCTTGTAACCCATTTTCCCTTGTAAAACTTCTCGTATAGCTCCTGACATACTTTCTTCAGTCCAACTCTCCCTATTCGTTTTTCTTTCGTAATGGCGCGGCATGCTGATGACCTGACAAAACAAGGAAAAAATTAAAAAAGAATTAAATAAGTTGAATTAAATCTGTTGGGCTTACATAAAAACTATTTTTTTAATTAAAATTATTTAAATTGAAACGCGTAAATAATGTTAATTAACAATGTTTCTATTTGTGTAAATCATCACAATAATGTATTTAAACATTAGATACAGCTATCAATAATTATACCATAATTAATGATACATTGTTATAGCAAACGTTGTTCGCTACATTAGAGTAAATGATAATACAGTGCGTGGGGTAAAATCGGGTACTACCCGGTTTTGCCCCACCCCCATATACCTCGTTTTACCCCAAACGACCACTTAAAATAAATATGTCGTCCCTTCCACACATTACAACAAAGAGACTTGGGCAAGGCGGGGCAAAATAACGTGCTAAAACTAACGAAAACAATTATGTACTTACCACCACGAAGAACTGTTGCAGGAATTTAATATGAAGTCACAAAAATATGAAAATATTTGAGAAACTTTCCACAATTTCTAAAACCTTTCGAAAAATCAAGACGCGAGACCTCACGCTTCTGTAACTCAAGGCAGACTGTAAACTGATGCTCTTGATACGATTTCATGCCACAGGCACTAGATCGCAGCACCAGGTGGGAAAAAACGCGGGTACCCGGTTTTACCCAACTTTACCCTACTCATATGCGATAAAACTATGAAATAAAAAATAACTGTGTATTTAAAGTTAAGCCTTAACATATCCATAACATAATTTATGAGATGTTGTTTGCATAACAATCAATACAATAACTTATATATATAAAATATATATATATAAATATATATATATATATATATATATATATATATATGTCTTTACAACATATCATAACTGATCAAACATAAACTGGATGACACATGTCATTTCCAGTAAATCTCCAATTAATTTTGTCTCGATAACTAACACAAGCATATTTTAGAAACCATTTGACTCGAATAACAAGTTTTTAACATTAAATCCTTACACTCATATATTAATTTTATGAAATTATGTTGCTTATGTCTTAACTTTCATTTAAATTTTTCATGTTGAATTTATACTGGTAATTTTTTTACATGTGTAAGTTTGACCAAAAATAACCTAATCAACTATTTTAACTTTCTATCAATCATCTTTTTAAAGTAATTGGTTAAATATCTTAAATATTGCAGAACATGTCTTCTTTGTCACCATATTTTTAAGTACTAGTATAATTAATCATTCAATCAATAAGTTCATTATTGTTGCCATACTGGTTTGCCTATTAATTTTGTTAAGTCATGACCTTCATTTACCTAGTATATTTATGTCAGGTATTCAAAACTTTGTAGAATCTTTAATTATAATATTAATAACTCTACTCTAGTCAATTTATTAATTTACATTTTTCATTGCTTATCAGTTAATCCTTTATTTTGCTACTGCTTAGTAGTGTTTCACAAAGGATTACATTTTTAATTGTTTTATACAAATTAATGTTTAACTTTATTACTTAATTACTTAATCTCTATGATGATTTTTTAGAAATGTTATTATGCCTGTTTAATTGACTTAATTTCTTAATATAATAATTTCTCTTCGAATAAATTATTTTTATGTTATGTTTCTTAATTTAGATTATGTTTAGTATTTTTCAACTGGGTTGACAGTGATTTATAACTAGGAGATTTTCTTTTAATTCTTTTTATTCGATGGTTGATGGAAATTTAAAATGTTTGTGTAGTATATATATATATATTTTTTTTTTTGTTATAGTAGGTACTAACTCTTGGTGGATAAATATTAAGTTGATTATTAATACCAGATCCTAGAACAATTTGTCTTCGCATATTTTTGAAATTATTAACTATTATAGTTACACTATTATATTACTATACTCGTTCAGAAATGTAGACTATTCGTGCTTAAAGTAATTGTGCTGTTGACACCTGTGAACAAATTTGTTGAATTAATGGAAATGGGGAAATCATTGAGATCAACTGTTCTGGTTCGAAGAACACTATCTGTAAAAATAACAATATTAGTTAAGTCGTTTTGCCTGTGTACACATCATGTTTCAAATTTAGAAAATAAACATTTATGTTTCGTGGCAACTGTTTGAATGTTTTTAAGTCCCACGAGTCTAACTACCTGTTTAATATATCTACACTAAAATATACGAGGAGGATGAGTTTTAAATCCACTACTCGCCTAAAGACAGTCTGGAAAACTATTTACGAATATAATAAGTTCCCAGTGCCACCTGTCGGGTTTGAACCATGTCTTCTCTTATCAGTGCCAGGAGTAAGAATCTCTTGTATCAACGATGTCAGTGTGTGGGAAGTCTACGTACATGAACTTTAAAACTCACCAAAAATAATTAACACACCTTTTGATAAACCATAAGAAAAAGTATATATTTTAAAGATCCGGAAAATTAAAAATAATTCGTTAAAATATTTTAGACCATAATTTTTAATATGTTTTGTTTTGCACCACGTTTTACCACTTGTCGAACCCCGACCTGTCCATCAGCAGTAAATCAGATTAGACGATACTGACACATTTATCCGCGTACACACCGCTAGCAAAAATTAGTTTGTTAACAGACTCAATGCTTCTTGTAACGATTTGTTGTATTTGTGTGTACAGTGCCCTTTTTAACAAGTGAAATATGCTTCGTAATTACTACAAAAGCTTACAAGCCGAATGGGTAGTAAGACACGGAGCTAAAAAATATACGAGAGTTCGGTATTTTATTATTTCAGCCTGCAGCCGAGAGTTTTTAAATACATCTCAGTAGTGGGCGATTCAAGTTTTTCAAGAGCTGTTCCCGCGTATTGTCAGAGTATTCTGTTCATTTTGCAGGGCTTTTGTGCGGGAAGTATTCCCATACATTCTCTATAACAAAAGTACCATATTTTTTTATATTTTCGGGGGCACCCACTCCAAATTAGTCTGTGGGATACTGGAGAAATGGTACCTAATACACCTTGTATAGTAAAATGTGTTCTGACTATATTCGTATTCTTGGACAGTGTTAGTAAATTAAATGTAGCTATGTCCACAATTAAAGTGACAGGATATGCCACACGAAAGCGGTGAACTAGCCTATACACGGAGGCAGAAGTCGTAATGATTGAGAAATACTCGTCGATAGCTATGAGGATGTATGCATTGTTGCCAGATTTTACATTTACACGTTTTTATATATTACTTTTTTTAAGAGCATTTTAATTGAATCTTTATAAAATTAAAATAATATTTTTTCTTGGTGATTCGGATTATCGACTATCCGAATATTTAATGTCCGAATTATAAACGCTCTACTGTAATTTCAAATTATATCAAATTATTTGACAAACTGGAGACAAAATAAGTCTGGAGCCGTCTTATTTTAGGTACTGTCCCCCAATTTCGGTTTTTATAGAGTAGACCAAATGAATATTAGATCTACTGTCGACAGTATGAATACGGTTTGAGCGCGCTTTAGAGGAAGGGGGTAGTAAATTCTTTATCGCGGTTGATAAAACATCTAATCACATGTGAAAATGTAAAATAACAATGTACCTCACCTACATTAGGTTATTTTTTAGTAACTAGTTGGTGGTATGCAGTGATCCAAACTTGTATAGTATGAAAATAAAATATTATTTGACTCTTTTAATTAGCAATCTGTTCCGTTTATTTGGTTATTGAAACACTATTTTTCTATTATAATGGAAAAACTAAGCACGAATCTTTGAATATTTAGCTATATTTTTGTTGAATGTTTAAAACGTTATATCAATTCGGTAAACTTGCTTAAAATGGTAAAACATCCCATTATAAAACAAAAAATTATAATGGATTTACCGCAATTCAAAAGTTAACTGAACCATAAATAAAAAAGTATATAAAAATTGGAGGAATAAACAATAAAAATATATTAAAGGGTGAAAAAAAGTTTTGTTTGAAATAAATCCTTTTGGCTTCCGTGTCTTACTACCCGTCCGGGATTAGTTTTATCTGCGTTTTACTACCCGTCCGGGCTATACGCACTTAATTACATTAATGCGCTAAGTAAGAGGAAGGTAGCATTTAGAGAAAAAAAAATCCACATTTGTGGGAGGAGTGTTGGAAACCATTCAGTATACC
Organism: Timema cristinae; assembly: GCA_039000515.1. Lineage (NCBI taxonomy): Eukaryota > Metazoa > Arthropoda > Insecta > Phasmatodea > Timematidae > Timema > Timema cristinae. The sequence goes on from JBCFYV010000024.1 coordinate 26,452,514, forward strand.
CTGCCGGGATTTAAACCCTGGCCTACCCATCACCGATAAACCTAATGAACCTGTAGCTTAGACCGCGTGAGCACTGGTGCAGGGGCTTAAAAGCAATTTCGAAACAGTATATTTTTATTTAGTTTATTTAACGTGCACACGACCTAATTTGTCGCCGTGGAAGGGGAAAACCATATCTCACCAATTATACATTTTTCGGCCATGCTGAGAATCGAAACCGGGACTTTTAACTTAGCAGTGTATTATTTTTACTACTGAATTTTACTACTTGTTCAGGTTACACGAATGATAATTACTTTAATGGAGTAAGGAAGAAGAAGGAAATATTTTATAGGTAATTTACCCTCATTTGCTTGGAAAGAGAGTGGGAAACCATTTAGGAACCACCATCCTTAGTAGACCCGATTGGGGTTTTAACCCTGATCTTCCTGTCAGAGGTCCAATCCATACATGAGAGTGACGCCTTAGACCGTCCAGTCACTAAGGAGGGTGTGAAACCGTTTAAAAATGGCAAACTTGAACGAGTGTGTATTTTCGTCACCAGTTTGACCCCACATTATGTTCCCAAGTAACAGCCCACACATCCTCCTTGTCGGGGTATTGTAAGGCCGGTGATGTAATGGCTGGAATGTTGGGAGATTGTTATCAAGGTTTTAGTGAGCCGAGGTTTATCGGTCGCTGCCAGCGCTTGGTACGGGCTCGCACTCCACCCCAAGGATGGGGTGGCCTGCCTACTCGTGGCAGGAGAGGGGTTGCATGTGGTGGATATAGGAGAGGGGTGTAAGGAGGGAGAGTTCACGACAATACTTAGAGTACAGAGGAAGGTTTTGCATGACGATATCACTCTTGAGATTATATTTATTTATAATTTTGTCTAGAAGTATTGCCTATGTTCATTTATTGTTGTAGACCTAAAACCCGCTTTGGTGACCGCATGGTCTAAGGTGTCACTCTCGTAATAGACTTGGCTGCCGAAGACGGGAAGATTGGGTTTCGATCCCGGTCGGGTGTGCTGAGAGTGGTTTTTTTCCAAAAGGATTTTACACTTTCCTTTCACGTAAATGCGGGTACAATTTCTCAGAATTTAAACTTCTTAATCTCTAACACATTATAGTAATTAGTACATAGACTTATAACCAGAAAAGATAGTAAAACGGGATGATAAAAAAGTAGACCTGAAATATAATTGAAACTATAGTTTTTTTTTAACGAAACCCATTTTTTTAGGTGAGAGTGTAGGAAGAAGTATGAGACAAGTTTTAGTGTTTTTGCAGTTTTTATAGCAAAATTTTTTTGCCAAAATATATAAACTGTTGTCTCCTTAGAAGCAAATTTTAATTTTCTTCACATGGTGATATCAACAGTTGAATATCTGTCACGAGAATGGAATCATTAGATGACAAACTTTTTAAACGAAGAGAAAAAGTTGTAATCAAATTCCAGGACACCCTTGAAAGATAATTCAAGAACTGTTGGGGTCACCATGTGAAGGAAGCTATGCTCTATGATTTTATTAAAGATATATTTGATTTATTTTGACCAACAATTTTTAATATAAAAACTACAAAAAAAACTTTGTCCTTTTATTGCGTACCCTACACTCTCACCTAATATCTCTAATTACATTTAATTATATTTAATTAAGGATGAGGCTTGTAAAAGTCAATCTTAAGAGAGTTTATTAATACAATACACATTACAGACTAAAACAATTTACATATTAATCTTTATCTTAAAAATATTAACTATTAATATACTAGAGGCATTACAGATAATTTGGTTAATGTGTTACTTAGTATTTATTATTATATTTTATACTACTATAAAGCCACATGACTGACTCACTCACTGACATTAATGTTTACCCACTTCCAAATGAGCTATAAACCTGAAATTTGGCAAACTTCTAGCTTCTAGCATGTAACTGACGGGAAAATTCAAAAAAAGTTAAAACATTTAAATTTTAATTCCCCGTAAAAAAATCCAAAATGGTGGAGCAACTTCAAAGTCGGTGCGGACTTTTCTTTGGAGGTTTTTTGTGACTAAACTGTAAGACCAATCAAAAAACGGCTCTGGAATTACATTAGTTTACATCTACTTGCAACGAGTAAAGCGAGTGTATAATATAAAGCTGAAGGCGCATAGTTGTAGATAAACAAGGTAAAAATATATAAAGAACATAACTAATGATGAGTCGTTTAGTAAAATAAACTGTTTGCAATAAAAATAAGGTGTTAGTCTGACAGGATGAGGAAGGTTGAATTTGAATTGTTACAGTTTTGTCCTGTTCCTTAATATAAAATGTAAAACCTCAGAATTATTTGTACACTGTAAGAAAAATCTGTGGTAAAATTCCCATACATGTATTGGAAGTAATTAACCCATACAAGTATTGAAGTTTTCCCATACACAGTCTTGGGAAAAGTGCCATACGTCGATAGTAATTTTCATATACTGGGTCGGTATTTTTCCCATGTTTGGATATGGAAAAAATACAATTTATCCTTTATGTTGATTGTATTTTTCTTATACTTCGTTGGTATTTTTCCCATACCTGTGTATGGAAAAATTAATATTTGACCGCCATTAAGATTGTGGTTTTTATATACTTGATTGGTATTTTTCCCATACCATACAAATAATACTTATTTAGGCACTTTAAAATCTTTTTATCTATAAGTGCACATAAGGAGCACATCAGATCACTTTAAAAGAATTCAGACATCAAAAAGGACTTACGCCCTTTAAGTAAATAAAGTGCACTAGGGCAAAAGTGCGCTACTATTCAGACACAGCCTATATTTTAAGACAAGTTAATAAAATAGTTTGGTAGGATACCTAATCTTTTTCGATATTACAAATGATACACCTATTTTACTAAGCTTTAGTCACACGTAGGAAAATGATAGCTCAATCTCTATACAAGATGAAAACAATTTGAATCACAAAATAAACAACTGCCACGTGGTGTTTTGTTCTTATTACAAAGTTAGGTTAAACAAGCGAAATTCCTCCATTTTTCACATCATTAATTATATTCATAAATAATTAACTTGTTCTTCACTAACTGGTGAGAAAATACCGCATCAAATATACTCCTTTAACAAAAACATTTATAATTCGATAACTTTTTTATTTACACTATGTTCTTCTCTAAACAAATATGGCGAACTTCTTCTGAACTTGAAGACAAAAGTGTCTCTCTCTCTCTTTCTATTATAGCGCATGCGCACTGAGCTACGAATCGGTGTTTCTCATTCAAGTTGAAATTTTCCCATATAAATGTATGGATACTTTTGGGTGCATTGGAAATGTTCGATAGCGACACATGGGAAAATTCCGATGTCCGTATGGTATATTAAAAAGTATGGGAGAAATACAATATTGTTGTATGGAAAATTTATGATTGTTTCTTACAGTGTAGTAATTCAACCACGTCACTATTAGGTGTAGGTATATACTCCATTCACAGTAGGAATTACTCTCTGAAAGGTCTTTTTTCCTACCAATATCCTACTATATAATAGATTTCTGGTAGGGGAAAAGGCCTTTCAGAAAACAATTCCTACGGTGAACGGACTTTAGGTGAATCAGCCTTGTTAAACGAGTTACGGCCCATTTTATTCTAGATCTATTGAATAGGTCTAAGATTTATTTGAACAAATTGTTTACTTTCAATATTGAAGGTAAACAAGTAATCCTTTATCCCAACTTATTTTTATGGGTATGTTAACTATTATCTTAACTAGCCACCTATTAACTACTACTTAAACTATCTAATCCATGGAAATAATAAAACTCACATTTGACATTATTGCATGAGCACTTCCGATAGACAAGTTTTGATGATATTCAAGACTGTAATAATAACGTTCACAACAATAAAATGCAGTTTTGACCTTGTGTTATTTTTCTACTTGGATAATATTGAGACTGATATGGTGTATCTTGCCGATTATAAAGTCATTTAATGTCACTCATATAATTCGCTTTCTGAAAGGTAAAATATTAATATAATGTAGACCTATATTAAGAGGTATAACATTAAATGTGATTAGTATTTTTTCGTATAGAGAAAACATTGTATGAATAAATTTCGTTAAAACTTTATATTTAGATGCTATATGCTCTTTAGCTCGAGGCAAAATTGTAATTTTAATTTTAGTCCATCTTTAAAATTAGGGATAATTTACTGATTTTTGAAAATGAATCAAACTACTTTGTTCAAAATGTATCTCTGGAAAGTGATTTAACTTACGTGATATATAACACCATAACATTTATACTTTATTTATAATATCTCAAAAACTTATTGATTAAAACTGCTTGAAACGGATATGTTATAAAATCAACAGTTTTAATTTATAGAAATACGTAATATTTACCGTGGGAGAATTGTGGTAATTCTTTATTAAAACAATTATTTGTTAAATACACCTATGAGAAATGACAAAGTTAGTCAAAACTATTAGTCCACACTTAAGACGAGCTAACTCATTAAAAACTTGTAAATTCAACCAAATTAAATTTCCTAGTTAACTGATAAACTCTTTTTGTTCGGTTAAAATTGTATTACTCTTGTTGATTAAGGATGAGAAACCACTTCCATTTCATATAATTTAAATAAATTTAATTTCCTAATCCAAGTCAAGGCACGAGGATATTGAACTAATCTTTCCAGTAACAGAACCATTACCTGTAAAAATACTTTCATTTCTTTTATATGATATTTGAAAACAATTTTTCACATCCAACAAGTTTACCCTTTTGAAAATAGTAAATCTTGAAAGTTGCAGTTTGAAAGTGATGACTACCAACCTTGCGCCACAACACTTCCGTTTTATTGATTCATTTAACATATAAGCAGGGGTGTATCTAAGATCAGGAGGGATACAAAGGCAACAAAATACGACTTATTGATCAGTTTGGGGTTAAAATAGATACATTTGTATCCCCTACGTACTGAATCAATAAGAACGCAAGCTTGTAATGTATTTCCATGAGATAAACTTTTTTTCTTACAGTTACTAAATTTACTAGAACAATTTTAATGTATTTATACGTCAAATCATGTGATCTGTCACCTATGATAGACCTTAGACCACTAGGCCACCGAACCGGATATTTGACTGCTTTATGATATTTAATTTCAAAGCAGCAAGCTAAAACTGAACTAATTTCTTGCTAACAATTTTGTCTAAGCAAATAGATATCACCTTTGCATAAAACTTGACTCAGGCCGATAATCAACACCATATTGTTTTATATTTGATAAACTTTATCATCGTTTATCATAATAATAGTCTGTAGTTACACTGTAGTTCCAATGGCGTTATCTTAGTTGTTTCCTTGAAAAGGAACTGGATTGTTCAGAGAAGAAAAAAATAAAATTATAAACTAGGAAAACTGATACATAAATTTGGACGCGCCTCAAAGTTGAAGACTAGACGCTTGAAACTGGTAGCGCGGTTACCTAACAATGGAATAAAAAGACTGCAAGATAATGGCGTGAACATCAGATAATATTTTCCATATATTTATTTGAATTGGATGTCAGAATTTTCTATTTTTATTTTCTTCTGTTCAGAAATTTTATTTTCATCACAAGAGATGTGTGTCTGTGATTCCAAAGAATTTTTTTTTTAATGCATATCGATACCTATCCTAAAATAACACTAATGATGTAATTAATAACCTAAAAAAATCCTGTTCTTGCCACCATTGGTGCCTTGGCATATATTTTATGAGGGACGCGGGTGATTTTTTTTTATGGTGAAGAAGAATGTTACATACAGAAATTCAATGCTTTTGCAAATAACTTTTTTTAGCACCGTATTTTACTATTCATTCGGGTTTTACAAATATGTACTAATTACGTTACTATATCAGTAATGAGGAAGGTTTAATTTTAAATAACTGTTTAAATTGTATTTCGAAAATTAAACTACAAATTTCTACAAAACAACAATTCTATTCTTCGAACTAAAAATTATTCTGTAAAAACTACCAAAATACAGAATTGATCTCAAGGTCACTTCCCCACCACCTAAGAGTCATCTTTGTTGTGATTTGGTTTATCTCTCAACTTCCCTCATTCTCATGAACATTCTTCTTGCAACATCGGCCAATGAGTTTTGTCACCGGCAATGGCAATCCGCGTTAAAAAAAAAACTTTCACAAAGTTACCTGATTGTTTGTGAGCAGGTATTCAGTCAGTGAAGCTATCAGCTGAGCTTGTCACTGCTATCCGCCGGAACATTACCGACAATTTATCGTGAGTAGAGTGTTATCTGTTGTTGCGAGGTTTATCAAGAGGGGTTCCTCCACCCCACACCTCCCTCCCTAGACTCTCGCGATAGCGCAATGTCAGTAGAGGGCATCAGGACGGACACACATCACGAACACGGCCACGTAACCCTCAGCTCGTAGATGGAAAAGGGCGGGGGGAAAAAAAAGTTGTAAGCTACTATAAGCCTAATTACATTGTTGTTTAAATAATTGTGTTTTTAATAACGTCTATTTTTATGAGTACTTAGCAAACCCGCGATCAAATCGTGCAATTCTTAGGTAAAATATATATATATATATATGTTCTTTATTTAAGACTTTGTCTAAATTAGAGAAAATAAATATTTTTCTGAAATTAATAAAACCCAAAGAAACCTAAACTTAATTAAAAAATGGAAAGTTTATAACATATACATGAAGCATAATACATATTTACAAAGTGTTTGAGAAAACTTCAGTATAGACAACATTATTTGCTACAATTTTGCTCCATAACCCCAGTGGCTCCGGAGATGCGTCTGGTGGTGGGGGTGGGAGGTGTTGGAGGGGTGATCTTTTTTACTTCTGGTGAAAATTGTTTTAATTTTAATAGCGGTTACACCACATCTTCATTAGGAGCGTGTTGGTAGCGCCCTTTCAACAAACTTGGGCGTTTGCGCGCCCGCCTAAAATAAACCGTAACTGTTCGCACCCGTCGGCGAGTCAAATATTTTATTCTTTTATTTTTGATTGGTACTGTTTCAGAACTATTAGTATGAAGGAATGTTGGCAGGCTTGATTAGGTTAGAATAGGTTAGGTTAGTCATTGACCTGATATCTCTTCTGCTGGGGGAAATATTACACGTTTTTGAAAGGAAATAGCATAATAAAGTTTTGTAAATACAAACATTTACCTTCCTTAGAACAATAAGAAGGATTTGAATATACAGTGGGCGCAACCCCACGGTTATTTTTACCAGGGCGCAAAAACACCCGGGTGCAACCAACACGTAGTCTCTTCATCAACACATTTTTTTATTATAGTCCTCATCTATCAATTTAGACCTTAGGATAGGTCGATATTAGTTCTGATAAGGTACACTCTCGTATTAAAAGGATAGATAGGAGGTGGCCTGGTGGTCTAGGGGTAAGGTGTCAGACTTCTGTGCTGGCGGCCGGGTTCAATCCTCGGTCCCGGCACAGATTTATCTGATTTCCAAACCCTTCCTTCACCTCTGACAAGACATCTTGTGAATGTGGGAATGACAGGCCGCCACCGGTTTCGGATTCCACGTTAAACTGTAGTCCTTCATTTCATCTCATAATCACCCTACCATTACACATTAGCGTAAGTGCGTATAACCCGAACGGTAGATAAGACGCGGTGCTAATAATAATAATAATAATAATGATAGATAGGAAAAAACATTACTTCAAAACCAAATTAATAAATTTAAGATAGCACACTTAGAAGGGAGAAACCCTCCTCGGTGGCGTAGTGGGCTAACGCGCTGGCTTCGTGTTGAGCTCGACTGCTGAGGATGGGGAGATCGAGGTTCAATCTCGGTCGGGTGAACTGGGGTGTTTTTTCCTAAGTGGTTTTCCACTCTCCCTCCACGCAAATGCGGGTTCACTTCCTCTAATTCAACCTTCCCAATTCCTAATCCAGTAGCGTAATTAGTACTTAAAGCGTATAACCCGAACGGGTAGTAAGACGCGGTGCTAAATATATTATTATTATTATTATTATTATTATTAATAAGGCAAAATCTAACAATGAACAATTTTTTTTCCCAACGTGGTTTGATGTGCGTTTTATGGTGGCCATCTCTCTGTGGCTATTTTTATAAATAATATTATTTCTTGGCGATCTAGATTTTTGACGTCCGAATTATCGACGCTCTACTGCATTTACACCAATGACAAAGGTTGAATTTGAAGAAAGTGTACCAACATAAGCTTAGATTACAAGAATAGCCATAATCTGTTTAAACACCAAGACTACTTGCTTCGGTGAGAGCATGGTCTAAAATAAGGTGTCATATCTAATACAATAGACCGCCGATGACGGGAGATTGGGGCTTGATACCGGTCGGGAGTACTGAAGTTTTTTCCTAAATCGTTTTCCACTCTTCCTTCTTGCAAATTTGAGTACACTTCCTCTAAATTATCCTGTTCTTAAATTAATTAAAATACGTATAGCTCAAAAGGAGTTATTTAGCATAGTCGATAAAGCTTTATAACGCTTTGTGTAAGCTGGAAGGTGTTAATGCACCTCAATATATTATGTACACACGTGAACATTTTGATTGAGAAACTTGCCAACGTTGTGAAGTATTGTATTATTTTTATTATTATTCTTTGTGATTATGGAGTTGAACCACTCCCTGGCACATGAGGAATATGTTGACACATCTTGCAAGCCGGCAGATAAGGTCCCAAGTGTTTTCTTTACCTTAGAGTACAATCCACCGTAACTTGGGGAGCTTTACTTAGAATTGCCGTTTCATTGAACACAGCGTAATAATATACGGGAGTATGTGACGGTAGGGATAACCCCCCTTTCCCCGTGGCTAGAGGAGAGAGAGAGAGCGCTAAGAGAGATAGGACGTGCGAAAGGGGGCAAAAGGGGATGCAGCACCCATTTTGAGGTTGTGTAAATGTTCCCCCCCATCCCCCTCCCCGGCACGACCAGGAACTATTGCGCATGTCGATAGGCACATGTTTATGGTGACGCGATAGTAGATAACAGTTGGTAGAACTGAAGGAAGCGATAAGCGTCTGGCTGTAAACAGCGCTGCATGCTGGCCGATAACGCAAACACACAAACAGCACGAATATTCCATTTTCAAATCGTTATCAGACGACAAAGTCACCGTACTAGTTAGTACACACTCAGCCTCTGGGTGCCTGACTGCCTGCATTATATTTTAATGTTAAAAAAAATATCCGACCATTCACTGCATGTGCAAGGACCTGAATAAATTAATAAAAACAAAAGAATACACACCAAAAATCTTTACACAGGATTCCAGTTTAAAATTCTTATCATTAGCACTGAGTTACTACTGTTATATGTTAATCGCTTTTCAACTGAATGGCATCTAAGCACGAATTCAACATTTCCAGAAAATCTTATCATCTTCCAACCATTGTATCTGAAATGACTAAACGCTTACTCCGATCAAAAAATAAAAAGTCCGTCGTCTCTTTTTAAAAGAGAACAGGTTGAATGACGTATATTAAAAAAAAAAAAAGTGAAAGGGTATGCGAGGGAATCTTGGTGTTAACGTAAATCGAACGGGCGGGCATTTCACTCCGTAGAGTTGGTAGAGTGTAATCTCGCGTAACGCGATATCTCGTCCTTCTCGCGCCATTACTCCGCACAGTCAGGATTGCCAGCCTGTGAGCTCGCTATGCTCGCCCCGGCGATAAGTTATGTCATCCATAACGCTCAATCTCTTGTGTAGATATCCCCGGCAGTGTTACTGTAACCAGTAACGTCTAGCTCACAGTTCGCAATATTTCTAGATAGTCTACACCTCTTTAGTAGAGGTAAAAAAAAACAGGCTTTCCTTAAACTCCCATAGACTATTTTTCATTCTTTCAATCCCTTTTGACCTTTTCAATTCTAATTTTTTTATATGTCGGTCTAAGTTAATACCCCACGTCGCTGGTCACTCAAACTCAACTAGTCAGGCTCATTTGCTGGTGACGTGAAGTCTAAGGTTTGAATCCCAGTTGTATGTGCTGATATTGGTATTTACTACATGTTTTCTTATTATCCACATGAATGTGAGTACATTTCCTACCAATTTTACCTTCATAATTCTTACCTCATTATTTTTTACTAGAATGAGTATAACCCGGACGGGTTATTAGACGATACAAAAAAAAACCTCTCAATGTACAGTTCAAAGACTACATTTTATTTTTCCTTAGGTTATCGAAAAAGAACAAAAACAAAATTATTAGTGTCAACAATTCGGTCGTATGCGAAGGTATTTTGTAGATGGCATTTAAAAAAAATATTTTTGGGCACCTGTTCAGGCTATACCGACCGAGATTCGAATTCTGATATCCCTTTAATTGGCAGTCTAGTTTATTAGGTTGAGTGACGCGCTAGACCGTTAAACCACTAAAGCGGTAGTTTGTATTAGGTTACTATAGCGGAAGTGAAATTAAATGTAAATTACATTTTTGAACCAAGCCATTTACCAAAATAAATCAATTGCTATTTTGAAGCTATTTGGCTTTTAGACTAACGTTATAAAATCAAACTTTATGAAGATAAATTATTATTTCTTTCCAGCTACTTTTGGTACATATTTTCCAAGCATTTACTTGAGCAAAGTCAACTGTGAATTATTAATGATCGATTTTGATAATAATTATATGTGGTTTTGTTGCGTACAAGCGATACAAAAATATATAAAATGACTAATTCTTAATACAATTGACATTAATGCATTACAACCCGCTTTGTAGTCTCATGGTCAAAGGCGGAACTCAAGCAATGGGAGATCGTGTTTTGATCCCGTTTGGGTGTACTGAGGGTGGTTATTTTTTCTAGATGGTTCCCTACTTTCTCGAAAATGTGTGTACACTTCATATAAATTCAACCTTCCTCGACACTAACCCACTAGCTTAATTAGTACATAAGTCACAAGTGTATAACCCGAATAGGTAGTAAGACGCGGTGCTAAAAAAATAAATTAAAAATGATTAATTACAGAGCCAGACTTACAAAATTCATATTATAGACTGAAAAGAGTGCAAAGGTCATTATATCTGATTTTCACCTTTTGGAAATATTATTATTATTATCGCGTCTTACTACCCGTTCGGGTTATACGCACTTACGCTCATGTATAACGGTAGGGTGATTGTGAGATGAAATGAAGGACCTACAGTTTAACGTGTAATCCGAACCACGGTGGAGGCCTGGCCTTTGACCATGAGACTACCAAAGCGGTTGTAATGCATTAATGATCGATTTTGATAATAATTATATGTGGTTTTGTTGCGTACAAGCGATACAAAAATATATAAAATGACTAATTCTTAATACAATTGACATTAATGCATTACAACCCGCTTTGGTAGTCTCATGGTCAAAGGCGGAACTCAAGCAATGGGAGATCGTGTTTTGATCCCGTTTGGGTGTACTGAGGGTGGTTATTTTTTCCTAGATGGTTCCCTACTTTCTCGAAAATGTGTGTACACTTCATATAAATTCAACCTTCCTCGACACTAACCCACTAGCTTAATTAGTACATAAGTCACAAGTGTATAACCCGAATAGGTAGTAAGACGCGGTGCTAAAAAAATAAATTAAAAATGATTAATTACAGAGCCAGACTTAACAAAATTCATATTATAGACTGAAAAGAGTGCAAAGGTCATTATATCTGATTTTCACCTTTTGGGAAATATTATTATTATTATCGCGTCTTACTACCCGTTCGGGTTATACGCACTTACGCTCATGTATAACGGTAGGGTGATTGTGAGATGAAATGAAGGACCTACAGTTTAACGTGTAATCCGAACCACGGTGGAGGCCTGGCATTCCCCACATTCACAAGATTTCTTGTCAGAGGTGAAGGAAGGGTTTGGTAATCAGATAAATCTGTACCGGGACCGAGGATTGAACCCCGGCCGCCAGCACAGAAGTCTGACACCTTACCCCTAGACCACCAGGTCACCTTTGGGAAATAGCACAGAGAAAAAACCACATTAAACGCTGCACACTTTCCTTTTTCAAGAACGCACATTTTTTTATTTGGTCAGACCAGTAATAAAATAGGATGTTTTCCAAAGTTATTTTAGCAAATATCTTTTCGTAATTTATTTGATGTCTTTATTCTCTTTCGTTCATGCACACGGCTATACAAAAAAAAATGCCACATGCGATGATTGTCACTGTATAAAATAAATCGCACACATAATAGATCAGTTTTTTTTTTGCCAATGGTAGTCGCTAGCTTTATTTATAGTCTAGCAGCTGTTGTTAATGTCTCCAGAATGCGGAGTTGTTCAAAATTGAAAACAAATGACAGTCATGTAAAAAAAATATGTGATAAAAGTGCTATGTTTTCTGTTTATTGTTTTGGTGACCTATATGACCACCGATATATCAAACACGAACGTGGCTGATATCCGTATCCATTAGCGAATTTCACATTTTGGATCTAAATTCAGTTAGATTTATTTGATGAGCTGCTGTCGTAAAATTGTAATGTTTTTAGATAACCACATGGATTACCAATTTTTTATTTCATTATACTTTTATTTTGTGTCATATTTGTTTACATAATTATATTTATAAGTTGTTAAGTGGTCAAGTCGATAACTATAACTTCCTTAGTTTACCTCTATCGGTTTACGTATAGTGCCTGATAAACAAAACGAGACAAAGTGAGGATAAGGCTATTCATTAATACCACCCTCTTTCTTTCTTTCTTTCTTTCTCCCTCAAACTTTTTAACCCACGGTATCAATGAAGATTAGTTTTAAAAAGTGACTTATGCTCAAAGTATATCTCTTTTAATTTTTTTTGTACGTGGGAGGGTAGGAGGATCTTCATTTTTTTTTTACCCTCTATAGACTGACGGGTGAACAAGCGAGCAAGCTAGCAGACGGTTGCGAGGGATGTTTGCTGTTCCAGAAAGATACCGAGTTACCTTACACTTGATTTCCCTCAGATTTTTCATCCCTCACCCCTTACCGGCCGCTAGGCGATAAGTACCCCCCTCCCCCTCCTATCTCTCGCCCCCGCCACCTCTCTACAAGAGCTTCTGCCGCCTACCACCCGATATCACGCCAGCCCAAACCCTCCGCCATCAACTGTGGAAGGTTTTTCTTTCGCTGCCTGCCTTTTTCTATGTGAAAACATATGAAATATATTCAATCTGCGAGCGGACGATAAGAGACTGGATTTTTTTTTTTCTATTATAAGAAATCAATTCTGCGGGACGGCGCGATGGCCCATACACACCCAGATACCGGGGTTGCCTCTCTCTCTCGTCCTTTTCTCTTCCTCTCTCTGGATATAGAAGAGATCGGGGGTGGTACGGAACACCGGGGATAAAGAGCTGACAGAAAGTCACCCTCCTGCCTTACTTTGTTTTCTCTCTCTCTCGCTTTCTCTCACACTAATATAGTGTACCACCTACTGGTCCCGATAAAGAGAGAGAGAGAAAGATTATCGGTGAATTTGTTTTCACCTTGTTAGCTGGAGAGTTATTCGGATACGTTCTATCGTATGGATTTTGTTACTTGGCTATTATTTCATAGATTGTAAACATTTGAAAATTACTCAAAATATTGTAGACCCAACCTTATTAAATACTATCGCTTCTTGAAAAATCCTTGTTTAAGTGAAAGAAGTGACTAATAGTGCAAATTTGTAACTCTACTTTTTTTTTAAATCCATTTAAATACAGTTGGACTAATTTTACTTGGACACGGGAATCAAACCCGGGAACGGCCATTAAATTATTATTTCCATGTTTTATATTTTTATTTCCCTTCTATGGGAACAACTCCCCATTTTCCAGACAATATATCAACGTCAATAGAAGGAAAAATCTCGTCTTTAGTAACTGTTAATCTTAGTTTTAAAATGTGTGTGCTATCTAGAAAGAAGTTCATGTAATATATCAAGATACCATGATTTATTATGGATCAACTAATTAAGTTTGTTTGATTTTTTTTATTGAGTTCTTATAAAATCTTATTTTTCAAACGTTTCAAATTCTGTTTTATCGCCCATTACATTAATGTTTTTTAAACTAAGATATTATAAATAGATATTCTTCATCGTTTAACTAGTTTTTTTGTGATGGACACAGGTTTTTTTTACTTTCTCGCTATTTTTCAGGTAGAGAAAGTATTGTAATCGCGAAAAAAAAAACTGAACTCGAGATTTTTATGAATCTCGACGTTTCTAGACCCCCCCCCCCCAGATACGAAAAAGTGGTTTTTGAATTTCCGTCTCTCTCTCTCTGCACCTCCGACTAGAGCCTAAACCATTTTACTGATCTTGCTAAAACTTGGTATCTAGGGTTTTCATAGAGTTGCCCCGGGTTTTTTTTTGGAATTGGTAATCCAACCCTAAAATTAAGGGTATTTTTCTAAAAGTGGAAAAGAGAAAAAAATAGATTTTTTCAAAATAGTCTATAACTATTTTGATTAAATTCCATTTCTAAACATTTCTAAATATTACAAATAAAATGGGTATCCTCTATATTTCGGCAAAATGAATTTGATGAGTAAATTCTATTTTTTTTTATATCTCCGAAACCATTTGAGATATAAAATTACTTATCATTGCAAATATGTAGATATATCTACAATACGAATATTTTATAAGGAACATATTTTTATAAAACCAATAACTTTAAATCTATACGCAAATTTATCTATTTTTTATCTTTTCGAACACTAAAGGTAAAAGTATTGCGACCGCAAAAGAAAATCTAACCTGAAATGTTGATGAATATCGACGTCTCATGACCCCTAAAATTCTAAAAAGAGGTTTTTTAAATGCCGTTTGTCTGTGTCTTTTTAAACCCAAAATAAAGAGTACTTAGTAAAAAGCTAAAAGAGATAAAGTCGTTTTTCTCAAAATTGGCTGTAACGATTTTGATTAAAATTCGTATCTGGGCGTTGATTAAGATTATAAATAAATTGGCTATTTTCATTTTCCTATGAAAATGAATTTTAGGGTACTTTAAAGAAGCGGAAATTTTAGAATCTCCGCAGTTATTTGAGATAATAAATAACTTATCATTGCAAAATTGAAGAACTATTAAAAATAAAAAAACTTTTATATGAAATATATTTTTATAAAACCAACAATTTCTGAGATATTGGCAAATATGTTAATACAATTTTGTGTGCTTTGTTTGTATTGAGATACTACTTAAGTTTTAACGCAAAATTTCTGTAATGCAATAAAGTTATTAAGTATAAGTAGGTCTCTCAAAAAGTTTGTTATTTTTTCCTTAATCTCTTAGGAGAAATGTTTGTACACCAATGATTTATTGCCTTCATTTTAGAATCAATAGTCAATATTTACATTTTTTATTGGTCTAAATTTATAAATAAGGAATTGAATAGCAATGTGATGACCTGAACATATGCAACACCTAATAAAATGTCTAAAATTTGAACCGGAAGTCGAAATTTTAATTTGGAAGATATAACTGAAACATTAGTTAATATTTTGACTATTTATGCGAGTTTTAGTCCAACATCTATATCTTTTATCGAATTTCAAATCACTTCCGTTTAATCTAACCAATTGATTCTTTAATAGTCCAGCAAAAAACACCTGTTTATAAATATTAAAACAAATTAAAAAAATGTTTGTATAGACTATCCCCGAGCATAAATTTAAAGAGAAAATGAAAACTATTCTATGATTAAACTAGTCGAAATATTTAATTACAGGGATGTTAAAAAAAATAAAAGATAAAACAACCCGAAATTCTTATATTTACATTAACTTGTGAATGCAACATTTTTCTCATGTTTATATACAGAGAAATGCATACACACTATGTTTGTTTCTTTAAATAACAATTGTTAGGAACGATTGTGTTTCACACGATTCAATGAAACACATCGAAGAAACACAAAAACTAAAGTATTAAATCCCCTCTTCATTCACAAAAAAAAAAAAAAAAAAAAGGAATAATTTTAGTTCTAACAAGTTCCCCAAAATTACATTTTTAAAGCATAGATAAATCATAGCTATTTTCATTTAGAGTTCTGTTTATTTTTTCTCCCAGCCCCCTTATCCACTCTGTTGTTATCTTATAGTGCCAACATTATTTATTTTTTTACTGTGTATATGAAAAATGTTTGTACGATACGATTTGTTCAGCTGTAGTTTGCTTTAAAGCAATTTTTTTCACCGCGTTTTACTCACTGCCTTGAATAGCTGCATTTCAACTCATTAATGTGGCAAGGAAAATAAAGGTAAAATTTTGATTTAGTGTGTCCACATTTGCGTGGATAGCAAGTGAGAAACTATATAGGAAAAAATACCCTGCTTGGATTATAACCATGACCTCCCTGTTACCGGCAAACTAAACAAATATTCCTAAGGTTTAGTTCACCTTCATATTAGAAAGTTGCAATTTAACGGCACAGTTCTCTGGTTAAATAAAAAAACAAATGTACAATACATCTGCCAGAGTTGATATGGTTTGTATGGTTTGGAAATGAGTATGTAGTCTGGTGCGATAGAACGTGTGGAGAGGTTAGATGGGTCAAGAGCCAGATAGCGTGATGAACGATTGATAAGGGCGTGGTTTGAATGCTAACTTTGGACTCTGTGATTGTCTGGACTCGTGGATTAGGCGCTAAGATCAGTGTGGTCTTGGAAGATATATATTCTCCCCTTGTGAGACGAGGATCAATGTGGTCTTGGAAGATATATATTCTCCCCTTGTGAGACAAGGATCAATGTGGTCTTGGAAGATATATATTCTCCCCTTGTGAGACGAGGATCAATGTGGTCTTGGAAGATATATATTCTCCCCTTGTGAGACAAGGATCAATGTGGTCTTGGAAGATATATATTCTCCCCTTGTGAGACGAGGATCAATGTGGTCTTGGAATATATGTACCTCCCCTTGTGAGACAAGGATCAATGTGGTCTTGGAATATATATATTCTCCCCTTGTGAGACAAAGATCAATGTGGTCTTGGAAGATATATATTCTCCCCTTGTGAGACAAGGATCAATGTGGTCTTGGAAGATATATATTCCCCCTTGTGAGACAAGGATCAATGTGGTCTTGGAAGATATATATTCTCCCCTTGTGAGACAAGGATCAATGTGGTCTTGGAAGATATATATTCTCCCCCTGTGAGACAGGATCAATGTGGTCTTGGAAGATATATATTCTCCCCTTGTGAGACAGGATCATGTGGTCTTGGAAGATATATATTCTCCCCTTGTGAGACGAGGATCAATGTGGTCTTGGTAATATTTTAACCTCCCCCTGTGAGACAGGATCAATGTGGTCTTGGAGATATATATCTCCCCTTGTGAGACAGGATCAAGTGAAGTTTGGAATTGCATATATTATTCTCCTTGTAGAGCAAATCAATTTGCTCTTGTAAGATATATATTCTCTTTCTACCTGTAACGAGTATACAATGTGTGTCTTGGTAATCATATTTTCCCCCTTGTGAGACAAGATCATATTGTGGTCTTGGAAATTATAATTCATTCTCCCCTTGTGAGACGAGGATCAATGTGGTCTTGGAAGATATGTACCTCCCCCTGTGAGACGAGGATCAATGTGGTCTTGGTAGATATATAATCTCCCCCTGTGAGACAAGGATCAATGTGGTCTTGGAAGATATATATTCTCCCCTTGTGAGACAAGGATCAGACGTGAAGTGTTGAATTATTTGCAATATTTTATTATTTTGTTAAGAAATAATTTTTGCTCTCTAGATTAACAAACTGAAATAATCATTATTAGAGAAAGATCTTTCTAAACAACTTCAACACCATTATAAACACCATCGTATTAACTATCGAAGTTTTAATCATATGTTTGTAAAACCTCAAAACCGTATCGGTGAGTATATAGACAAAATGTCATACTCATCTAGTCGGTTTTGTTATTGGCGTGAAATTAGAGATTGTCATTCTGAACGATTATTTTTCTAAATTTTCATACTTTCTCTCCACGCATATGCACTTTTATATCTTCTAAATTCTTTCTACTTCATCCCTTCTCCATTAGTATAATGAAAATTCATACAAACTGGATATATAGTAAGATATGCTGGGAAAAAAATATAAGGCCCTAAAACTTTAATAAACTTTCAATAAATATATTACAGTGATTTTTATATCAATACATTTTTAAATAAAGTCCCCAACTATGTATATTTTTTTATTTTTTTCATCTTATATTCTGTTATTTCTTAAAATAATTACTATTATTTGCTTGATAAAGGCTTTTTTTTTTCCACACTATTTACTTTCATCGCAGAACCGCAGCATTTTTGACTTAAAACTTCGTTGTAAATGAGCTGTCAAACCATACCTTCAATAGCGCAGTCTTTTTGAACTTCTACAGCATGTATCAGCTCTCTAGCAACTCGTCCCTTCCCCCTCCCTCCCTCCTTATCCTTAAATATGTTATTACTAATGCATTGGTTTAGCTTAAAACCCAACTACAGATATATTATCAAAGAAATAACTTAAACTCAAAGTTCGAACAGTTACTACAGTCCAATTTTCAAAGAAAGAGCCTTTTTGATCTTGTAAACTACTTTTGCTGTTAACAATGAAACATTATACACTATACTTTTTCGTATAATTTTATAGGTATGTAACAAAAGTGAAAGCTCCAGATCGCAGCGTGACTTAGCGTATGCATACATGAAAGTAGATCTAGTAATTTTTCTAGCTGTCAGATAATGTTTTGAAGAAAATTGGACACTAGATTTATTTTAATATTTTCTGCATTTGTCACTTTTAACAGATGATAAAATTTATTTTACAGCTAAAAATAAGTTTATTTAGACAACTACAAATTTATAATTTAAATAGAATATCACCTGCCTCGGTGGCGTAGTTGGCTAACGCGCTTGTCGTGTTGAGCTCGACTGCTGAGGACGGGGAGATCGAGGTTCGAATCTCGGTCGGGTGAACTGAGGGTGGTTTTTCCTAAATAGTTTTCCACTCTCCCTCCACGCAAATGCGGGTTCACTTCCTTTAATTCAACCTTCCCAATTCCTAATCTATTAGTGTAATTAGTACTTAAGCGTATAACCCGAACGGGTAGTAAGACGCGGTGCTAAATAAAAAAAAAATAGAATATCAAATGCAATGGGTGGAGTGTTTACACAAATACTATTATTAGCACAAACAAATTTTAAGGCGATAATGCGAAAAATAATTTTAAAAGAGATTTAATAAAAAAATATTTATATAGTTTATCATATAACAAAGCAAAACAACAAGTCAAAATTAGTTTGTTTAATGAATCTGCTTTTTAAAACAAAGAAGAAAGATATAAACTCTGAGCTAATCAGAATGATACATTAAAGTATTTAAGTATATTAAACTATGGTGTTGATATTTAGAAAACGATTGTACTATTTGGATAGTGAAGCTTTTATTTACATTACGATAAAGATATATACACTATGAGACAGTGGCGGCTCGTAGCTAAAATTAGTGAGGGTGCTGCTCTAGAAATTGTTTAGCCTTTGTTTTAAAATTGTGTAAAAGGAAAAAAAACATGTATAAAAAGACAATTTATTCAGGAACTGATAAAATCTTAACAAAAAAAAACTTTTTTTACTTACTTTAACTTAAATTGTTACAGTTCAAACTTGACTTATTTATTTAAAAATGAAGTCCATTCTTCTTGTTTTAATTTGTGCAAAAAGTTCAATAATTTTCTCCTTGATCTTTGGATGACAATTGAGGAAATTTTTCTCCATTGAAAGTACTGCAAGCGCATCTAGTCTTTCTGTTAAATAAAAGAACTGAGAAAAAATGAATCAAATAGAATAGCTGGAAGCAGAATAATAAAATAATTCTACACTCTTCTACACTTATTACATTCAAGACTATGGCACACGGTTTTTAAGCACAACATACGCTGAGTAAAAAAAAAACACTTCCTTCCACCATTACGCCAGAGCCGGCACTGCAAGAGCAACAGGTCTCTCTCCACCTGGCAGTCCCGACTTCCTCCCCACCCCACCTCCTATGTGTTCATGCGCACAACAGTCAAACACCACGTCGTTGGCACTGTGAAGTGCACAGTTCCATATATAGATTTTTGTATATTTTTCATAAACTGGGGGATTTCTACTGAAGTACTGTCATAAGCTTAAGTAATATATATTGTTCTACAAAAATAAAGAAAAAAGGACTCATTATATTAAATGTTATCGATAATATTAAGTGTAAACAGGGGGTGCTGCAGTTCCGCAGTGCCTATATACGAGCCGCCACTGTTGCGAGATAAACAAAGCGCCGCGACCTATACAAGAATAATGAATTGTATTTGTATGCCAGTGTTTCACAAACTGTGGTACACGTACCCTCAGGGGGTATGCGACCTTTTTATAATTCATGAAATATATAATAAACAAATTAACGCCGATTTTGATGTGATGTCATGGTATTTTATAAGCCTTTATTTTCCTCTGTCAGGGCCTTGTTAAAGTTTGAAATTGCAGCTTATACGAGGGTGTTTCAATAAATAGGGTAACAAGACCTCTCTTGTGGTAAATTTACCTTCGTTACCTTATATATTGAAAGAGCCTCGCTCCGGTGGCCACATTGTCTAAGGTTTCACTCTCACAATAGACTAACTAGACTCTGATGAAGAGAAGATCAGGGTTCGATCCCGGTTGAGTGTACTGAGGTTGTTTTTTCCTATAAAGTTTACCACTCTCTCCACACAAATGCGCTCTCAATTCCTTTAAACCCATAAGCGTAATACATAGTACATAGGTGTGTAAGGCAAGGCCCTAAGGGTTAATAAAGTGAATGACATCAGGTCGGTAAAAAATATTATATACTATAAAAGGTTATACCTATGTAAATCCCACCGTAGTATTTTGTGTTTCACAAAGCGGTTTTTTAATTTTTAGCAACAACTATAGCCGAAAATGACTTTTACTTTCTCTCAACACCTCAAAGAGAAAGTATTGTGATCGTCAAAAAATTTGAACTAGATATATTTTATAAAAATCGACGTTTCATGACCCCATGAATCCAAAAAATTGTTTTGTTTCTGTCATTACCTCGGACTAGAACCTAAACTATTTTACCGATCAGGCTAAAAATTGGTATCTGGGGTGTTCATAAGGTCCCCTCAAGTTTAAAAAAAAAAATTAGATGCCTAACCCTAAATTTAAGGGTAGTTTACTATAGGCCAAAAAGAGAAAAGGTTGATTTTCTCGAAATTAGCTCTAACGATTTTGATTTAATTTTATATCTAGGCTTTATCTATTATTATAAACAAGATGGGAATTCTCATTTTCTCGTGAAAATTACTTTTAGGCTACTTTACACGAAGGGAATTTTCCCAATTCTCATCATTTCTCCACAACTATTTGAGATACGAAATAGCCTATCATTGTAAAGTTGTAGTACTATTAAACATGAACATCTTTTATTTGAAATATATTTTTTAAAACCAATAGTTTTTGAGCTATAATCAAATATATATATATATATACTTTTTAATTCAGGTCTTTGAAAATGAATTTGATTCTTATGCTCTTTGGTGGACAAAGATATTTCTCTTTGCTTACTTTTTCTCTAACATTGTTCTTAGTTTCTAATACCATAGAGTAAGTAAGTAGCAGTGTATATTGTTTCATTTATACTCTTTGTTGTAATGTTTCTACAACAATGTAAATACCTTTTATTTCGTTTCACTAATCCGAGTTTTTAATAAAATGTATTAAGATAAAAGCGAGAGAAAGTCTGTATGGTGCAACTTACCATTTATTTTATTAAGTTAAATGAGACATTTCTGGCGTTGCACTTGTGGTCCTAAGGAACGAACATAAACAACTTAAAACTCGACATGACCCGGTGGGTCAGAGATCGGGGTTCATATATATTCACGACAGGGTTTACTAAGGCTGATTTTTTTTAAATAAATGGTTCTCCAATCGCCCTCCACGCAAATGCGGATAAAATCCCTATAAACTCAAAACCTTACTCATCCCTACCTCATCAACATAATTACAGATTCTGGAAACCCTGACAAAGCGTAAAAACAACTGATGGGTATTTATTTTGTGCCGAGCAAAGTTCTAACGTCGTGGCAGTTTTGGCCACATATGGTTACCCCAATATGGCGGGTGATATCCTGTGGCGTTGGTCCGCTTATCTTTATCTTGTCGTCGACTTTACCTCTACAAATACATAAATTTGTAACCGTTCGAAGGTACATCGTGTTTGTTTAGTGAAGGGCTTGAGACGTCTCTGTGAGCGAGCTGTGAAACCGAGCTTTGTTACCGAGTCAGGAATGTTAGATCCTAGGAACAGATAAAAAATACCACTGCCTCGTATCTTTACTGTGAGCTGTTAGGATGGATAATGCGTGTAAAGCCTCATTCATGCTCAACAGATTAACAACTTAAGACAGTTGCATTGCACTCGTTTCTTCTTAGGGACTGTTACTAAGGTCATCTTAAATCCACTTTTCTTGTGAAGGGCCTTTTAGAACAAACAGATTATTATCAGCCAAAATGTATAACATTTTGATATTTTATTAGTTAGCAGACTTCTGTGCTGGCGGCCGGGTTCAATCCTCGGTCCCGGCACAGATTTATCTGATTACCAAACCCTTCCTTCACCTCTGACAAGACATCTTGTGAATGTGGGGAATGCCAGGCCTCCACCGTGGTTCGGATTCCACGTTAAACTCTAGGTCCTTCATTTCATCTCACAATCACCCTACCATTACACATTAGCGTTAGTGCGTATAACCGAACGGTAGTAAACGCGGTGCTAATAATAATAATAATAATAATAATAATAATAATAATAATTTATTAGTTTGATTTAATATGAATTGAAACTATACATCAAAATTGACACATGTAGACCACATGACTTGACGTATGAATACTTGAAATGTTGTTTAGAACTAGTAGCGTTTCTCGATATACCTCGATGGTATTGGGTTAAAGGACCCGTTGTTTCGTGGGTTCAAACCCAGCAAGGGTCAACGGGTTTTTCTTGAGTGATAAAAATCAGTAGCACAGCTTATCGTTGTTAATAAAGCCATCAGTCCCAGGTCGATTGTGGCATGTAAAATAACCCTGGAAGGTATGTGAAAATACCTTTCCCGGCAAAATTGGTAGGCCTCTTTCGCTCCCGCTCATAGAAATTCTCGTGTGCTGAAATAATCCGTCGATTTATAAAGTGCTAATTAAATACCTCAAATAGATAAATATATTTTCTAGCTTTCAGATAAGGACCCAAAAATTGGATTGTGCCAAGCCACTGAAAAGAATACACCAGCTGACCCTACAAGCGACACCTTCACTCCATTCATAACAGGGACTGGCTGTTTATTGAATGTTATTACTAGTGTCGTTTGTACCTCTCTGCTACTTTCATATTTATCAGAGCCATAAGTGCATTGAGACATATCAATGAAAGTAACAACTTGCTCCAGCCCGCACCAGAAGATATAGTGCATTGTAAACACTATATCTGACCAGAGATGGATGGATCTGGGCTACTAGATTTTAAAATGGGGTGGTAATCAACATCGACTTCGCATACGACCCGTCATAAAATAGAGAATGAACCGGTACTTAAGATATCGTTGATTCTATTCTTAAGACGTCGTCTCAACGCTCAATTTTATTTTCACCGTGAACCAGACTTGCCAAGTCGAGCCTGCGGTGTTGTGACACGCATGCGCGCCTCTGCTTGTGTCACAACTAGGCAAGGTATATACAAGCCTCGCAATTAGCGACGTCAAGCACGTGTGTTAACTGTCACCTGCTGGTACGTGTGCTCTTATACAAAGCTTTGTGTGAAAAATAAAACAGTATATATATTTCTGTTAGCAATAAGTTTCATAATGTGAAGTGTTGGATACTGATTGTCATCGGCTAGGTTTTAGTTTCGGGATTGAGAGACGCAATAAATAACTGGAGAAATGTATGGTAGGATTAGCTTAGAAAAGGGTTTTGTGGTTTTGTTTGATAACTACAGTTCAATTTTAATATAAAGGGACTTACAAAAAATACATACCTTTTTCTTATGCCAAAATTGTTCATCTTTTACTATTTTATTAGTTATTTTTTAAGCCCATTGATGATATTAATTAAAAGTGACATCTGCAGATGTCATGATCTGACGTATGAAACAGGACAGTAGATGTAGTAACTTTTCTAGTTCCCAGTTCCTCAAATAAAAATTGGATTGTAGTGGGGAAAAGCTTCATCTTGGTAATTTTCTAAATTCTTTTTTTATCTTTCTGCTGTATTTAAGGTGGGAGTGAAGGGGATGCGAGAAAAGTTAAAGGTTTTTGTGGGTTGTATAGCAACACTTTTTTTTTTCTAAAATAAATAAAATATTGCCTCAGAAAAAAAAAGTTTAAATTTTTCCCTACATGGTGATATCAAATACTGTTGACTATTTTTCATTGGTATTAGATGACGACAAGACGTGTATTAATCAAAACTTGTGAATGTGGGGAATGCCAGGCCACCACCGTGGTTCAGACTCCACGTTAAACTGTAGGTCCTCCATTTCAACCTCACAACCACTTACCATTACACAGTGCGTATAACCCGAACGGGTAGTAAGACGCGGTGCTAATAAATAATAATAATAATAATAATAATAATATTAGATGACAAACTTTTTTAATGATTTGGTGAGGTCACCATGTGAAAAAAAATTAAACTTTATGTTTCTATTGGCGACATATTTGCTTTATTTTGACCAACTACTACTTTAATATAAGAATTGCAAAAAACACTCACCTTTTCTCACGTCTTCTACACTTCCACCTTAATATGCATGTTCTGAAACAATTAGTTACATCAGCACACGACCCACAACTAATTTTACTCTTGAACACCCGCATAGGTAGGCACGTAGACTAGACTTCAAGCTCATCTAGTCTAGTTGGCCATTGACGGGGAATTCGGGGTTCGAATCTATTTGTACTCTTGGTAGTTACTCCTAAATTAATTCCCCTTTCCCTACACGCAAATGAGGATACATGTCCTTTAAATTATACCTTCCTCACAATATCATATGAGTGTAGCCCGGAGGGTAGCTAGATGCGTGGGGTGGGGAGGTGGGGGAAAGTGTGGACCGAACTCAGGAAGAGACACCCGGTTTCTTACTTAATTCATCACGTTAAAAGGGAAATGATAATCCTACCATTTATTAAAATAATTCGGATTTTGATGGAAATCGAACTAGAGATTCTCAACACAAAAAGCTCTACCAAATAAGGTTGTCCGAATATTATTTTATGTGAAAATGAACAAAGAAAATTTAAGATTGAAATCACCCTCAAGATTGGTTTGTGAGTAACACTCCTGACACATCTTGGTTCGATTCCCGGGCAGTTGTATTGTTTTTTCTTCTTGATATTATAATAGTGTGTTTCACATCCTATCTTCAATAGAATACTGACAATTTATTTAACTACCTTCATCAATTCTACCACTTGAATGCATCCTGGTACTACACTAATAGTTATTTAGTTAGAAATCACCTCTTCAAATTAAACATTTAGATAAAAAGTAAATACAAACCTAATGAATGCCTCAACCATTACCAATAACGTTTAGGTGGTGTGTTTAAAATAAAACGCGACTACTTCTTATGCTCTTTGGTTTGAATCTTGTAGGGGACTACATTTAGCGCCTGTGTTGGTGAAAACACTGTATTTACGTCTGATTTAGGAGCACTCAATTAGTGGCACAAATACTAATAACCCAACTAATATTAAGTGTTTGAAAATTATTATTATTTTTCCCACCGCGTCTTACCACTGCCTGTTCGGGCTAAACGCATACATAATATTTTTTATTTTTTTTATTTAGCACCGCCTTTTACTAACCGTTCAGGTTATATGATTTTAAGTACTAATTACTCTAATAGATTAGGAATTGGGAAGGTTGAATTAGAGGAAGTAAACCCGCATTTGCGTGGAGGAAGAGTGGAAAACAATTTAGGAAAAACCACTCCCAGTTCACCCGACCGAGGTTCGAACCTTGATCTCCCCGTCCTCAGCAGTCGAGCTCAACACGACTAGCGCGTTAGCCAACTACACCACCGAGGTGGGTCATAATATTAATTAATGTAATTTTAATGTCAATCCGGCCATGTATACGCTTACACCTACACTTAACAATGCTTATTTAATAAATGTAATAATTATAAGTTACATTTTATAGGCTCAAATGTTAGGGTTTAGGAAGTTAAGGGACTTAGCTAGATAATAATAATAATAATAATAATAATAATAATAATAATAATAAAGAGTGATAATAATAATTATTATTATTGATGTTACTCCCCCTAACTTCCTAATCCCCAACATTAATAATAATAATAATTATTATTATTATTTGACGTGACTTTAACGTCGGATAATTCAATGGAAAAATGACCTGTCTCGGTTGCCGCATGGTCTAAGGCATCACTCTCGCAGTAAACTAGACTGCAGATGACGGGTAGATCGAGGTTTGAATATCTGTAGAGTGTACTGAGGTTGGTTTTACCAAAATAGTTTTCTACTCTCCACGCAAATGCGACAACACTTCCTATAGATATAATCTTTCTCGTGCCTAAAACCATTTGTGTAATTATTACATAAGCGTATAATCTAAACGGGTGGTAAGATTTGGTGTTAAAAAACAACACAGAAATGTATTGGAATTTTGGTAGGAAGGTAGCCTATATTTAGATCGATGTTTCTCAACCCTTATACCAGGGCGGCACCTTTTGATATATCTTGTATATTTCGCGACACCCTTGGTACGAAAAGTCTCTATGACCAGGATATATGCGGTAGTTGAGGTCGTTCTTAAACTTTAAGTATCTTCTGGGGCAAAAATGTACTGTAGAAACATTAAATTAACATAAACTATCAACACGTATTTTCGCGTCACCCCTAAAGAACCGTCATTGCACTAAAGGGTGCCGTGGTGCCCTTTTTAGAACCACTAACTTAGTACAACAATACATTTTAACAACCAATATAAACCAACCCACTTTAATTGTATTATTGTTTATGTCTCAAATTACATAGTTTTGTGATAGAGAAAACAGCATCAAGAAAGTGATATTTTCACACCATCATTCCACAATAATGTGATAAAAATTAAGAAAGTGATTGATTACATTACTCTACAACTACTTTGTGATAAATATGGTAGTAAGAAAGAGCTTCACATCGCTAGTCCGCAACTTTGTGATGGATAACTAACCACTTTTAAAGCGATATCGACACTTACAAGAGAAAATAGTCGTAAACACGTTTTTTAAATAGTGCCTTTCAACATGGGTTCAGTTTTATACTTTAGTTATTTAAAGCATTTAGGTCAAACAGATACATTGGGTATAAGATAGTGACTTTGGCGGATGCAGTCACATTTTTATTTCCCTCTCCTCCTCTGACTCATTATAATTATCTCTCGTTGTTCGTTTCATATTTTCGAAAGCCATGTCCAGTAAATGGCAAACAACCTGTTTCAAGGTACTAAAAAAAGCACAGCTGAGATCACTTTATCTGCAAGGATGTTAATTTGTCAAAACTAGTTTTGATGTTCGTATCTGCTACCAATTTATTGTACTAGGCATTTTATTCAATAACACTTGTGAAATCTAATTCTCGCCTCAAAACAGCATGGAATTAAATTGTTAAGTTATTTTACTATGCTCATAGATTTGGTTGCCGCGAATTTCATCTGGAATTAAGGCACACGTTTTTTTATTTCGGAAACTAAAATAAAAAGTTGTGTGATCATAAATACGAAAAGAATATTACATCCATATCTTGTTTGTTTGGATTTTGTAACCATTTGGTGAGTTTATTTGAATCACCGAGGTTCAATCCACGGTCCCGGCACAGATTTATCTGATTACCAAAACCTTCCTTCACCTCTGACAAGACGTGTATTAATCACAACTTGTGAATGTGGGGAATGCCAGGCCTCCACCGTGGTTCGGATTCCACGTTAAACTGTAGGTCCACCATTTCATCTCACAATCACTCTACTATTACACATTAGCGTAAGTGCGTATAACCCGAACGGGTTACTAATAATAATGTATTAGAGAGTACCAGAGCGGATACAAACTCCCTGCCCCTAAGCCCAATAGAACATTAAAACAAAGCTCTAGGAGGTTCCAGAACCAGAAGCGACCTTTTAAACACTCCCACGTATCAACCCACTATTATTACCGGACTGCGTCAGCACACTGAAGTTAGTTACAATGGCTGATGCCTTCTAACTTCAGGGTGTTAACTTAACAACAAAACAACAACTAGTTAGTACCTTCTTAGCTAGAATCTGGTGACTACTATAAATTAATAATATAGAATAAGGGTACGGCCAGACTGAGCGCGCGAGCGACTAAAATATAAAATAGAACACATTTGTTGTAATGGGAGGTGGCCACACTGGCAAGCGAGCGAGCGCGTAATTAGCGGACCCTAGTTCATTAGAGAAGATGTCTCTGTCAAAGACACTTGGTACATCTCTGCTCCTCGAAAATTCTTACAGAAAATATTGTGTATTTATAAAAAAGAAAAAAGTAGGAGTGCATCCAATTAATAAATTGAGAAATGTGTATGGTACTGTACTGAAGTGTTTTAAAATCAGATTAGCAGCACCAGTGGCGGAATGGCGCGTTGCACTCGATAGCTTTTGACTAGGAGGCAAAGGTTCGAATCTTGGCTCAGTGAACTGAAGGTGATTTTTAAAACTTATTTAATGTTGTGGTTTTTTCATACTCTCTCCAAACTAATAGTGATTCTTATTTGTAAAGGCCTACTTTGATTATAATATTGAAGTATTTTAACATATCGGGTTTACATATATACATTATATTATTTATGGTCTTACCAATTAAATTAGGCCATTGATAGCAAGTGTGTTAAACCTATCACTGATAGAAAAAAAGTCAAATATCATGTTAAAATGATAAGTTCTTATAGCACTCAATGAACCAACATACAATAATATTGCCTAGCGCCTGGAAACTAGACTGTACCGGGTCGAGCGCGCGAGCTTGAAAAATAGAACCAGTTCTATCTTTCAAGCGCGCGCGCTCAGTCGCTCGCTCGCTCCAGTGTGGCCACCTCCCATTACAACCAATGTGTTCTATTTTGTATTTTAGTCGCTCGCTCGCGCGCTCAGTCTGGCCGTACCCTAAGTCGTATTTTAGGCGTGAAATAATAGAATATAAAATTCAAATAAAACCAAAATATGTTTAATATATATAATTAAGAGGAGAATATTTTCAATGCTTTCGAATATTCTTTAGTGGTCAAATCAGGGTCATTACAGCATACATTAGTTACCCTTATTTATGAAAGGCATAATTATCGAGGTAATACACCCGCACTTGCATAGAAAGAGAGTGGAAACCACCCAGGTGAAAACACCCTTAGTACTCTCGGTCAAGATTAGAACCTTGTTCTCTCAGTCATCAGCAATCCAGTCTAAAATAAAAGTGTCGCGCTAGACCGTGCGTCATCGATGTAGGTTTTATCCTCCAAAAATGGAAAAAATGACACATCGACACGAGAATCGAATTCAGAACCTTTGACTTAGTACGAAAATGCTCTAAACACTGAACTATCCAGGAACCTTTACATATTTTCTTAACAATTGTATATTTATTTAAAACATTGACATTTAAAACCTTTCTTCTTCTGCAATCTCAGTTTGGTCACCTTCGTGCCGTGGTCCACAGTTTCCGTTTCTTAGCATCCCGCGCATGAGCACGAACGTTACTGTTGTGTAGAAGTGAGATGTTCCGCTTAGAACTTTAGTGGGGATGGTGGGGT
Organism: Timema cristinae; assembly: GCA_039000515.1. NCBI lineage: Eukaryota > Metazoa > Arthropoda > Insecta > Phasmatodea > Timematidae > Timema > Timema cristinae. Next base: position 26,482,363 of record JBCFYV010000024.1, read on the forward strand.
GCGAGGTTTATCCCTTTACTCCACCCCCCATTTCCAGGCGCCGCTTATCTAACACCCGGGCAGGGTCAGGTCTAAACCTCATTGCGTATTCGCGGCACACTTCTCGCACTTCATTACTCCGCGTTATAGAAGCGCCACCCCGCCTCACCTCACCCCATGCCTTTAACGTTCAGATTTCCTCCCATGTCGCTACCCCTTTCAACCCCCCTTCCCCCCCATACACACACATTCACATGTGATCTGTGCCACTCTGTATGATCATTGCGTGCGAAGATGTCCCGTGCTTTGGAAATATAATATGGATAGCCATTCTAACACAAGAGTGTTGTTATGTCTTGGACCATTCGGCCATTGAAGGCCTGTCCTTGTTAGGTCCTGCCTGTTATTTACACCTGACACTTTTTACGAATACTACCAACTCCTATTTAATTAACCTAATAATCTAGTGAAATGGTATCAATATTGATGGCAAAAAAGTTTGTATTTTCTAAAAGAATTTTCCTATTAAAATTAGATTATGCATTATTATGTATATAGTAGACCTATATAGTATATCACTTTATCCATATTATGTAACAAAAATACCAAATAGCATATACATAAAAAAAATCCCTTCTTCAGGTGATAATTATGTGCTTTAGTTTATATTTTGTATGGTTCATTCTTGATATCTTATTAAACAATAAACATGTTTAAAATAACTTCTTCATTCCACTGTCATAAAATTTACATACATTTTTTAATAAGTAAAAAATATATTTTATCCTTTTTATTTATCTTATTTATCTTATTTTTAAAGGTGTTTGTCCGAAGCTAATAACAGGATTTAAGAACCATTTTGAGAAATAAACCCTTTCCGAATATCTGGAAACCGAAAGTATCTACAAGATGTCTTTTTAACTATAATATATTTTGTAGATTTTTTTAAAATATCTAATTCACTGGAAAATGTACTTTATATAAGGCCACTTTTTTTTCTCGTTCATGATTTTGAAACAAATCAAGATTGTCTCCTTTACGTGTATTATGAGGGATAACAAGTGTATCTTTAAATATTCTGTAGTGTGCTTGGTGCCTACGTGTGACCTTGGACCATCACGGTTGAACATTTTTCACTCATCAACTTAACTCAAAGTTCCTAGCAAATGATGTTACAAAACGCAATGTTACAAACCGTGTTGTTAATATAAACACGTTTTCCACAAACTCTTCTATCTCATAGTCTTATTTAGCTATAATTTTTTTTTTCTGGTTTCATTTATACCACCAATAATAAGTGTAATCTCAGTAATTAAACCTTAACATAACGATCAAACTCCACTTTTGGTGTGAACGCGACCAAGTTTAATTGGTTTCTACATTCGTGGAACATGATCCGAACCGTTTTAGAATCTTTATTGACAAAACATTGAACGAAAGCTTATACATTTCAACATAACCTGGTGTGTTGTTTGATTGTCTGAGTCTCACGGCTTTGTAAACTAACATATTGTATGTATCAACATTAATGAGATAATATAGTGTACAGTTCAATTTCATCTTTGCGAAAGATCTTTACACGTTCATGATTTGTACAATTTTATTGTTCTGCAACACATTCGATCGCGATATGAGAAATCGTTGAACTTCTAGAATCAAATTACCAAACACATAATAACTTTTTGAAGTTTTATTTAAATGTGATTATTTTAATTTTAATTGTAATAAATTGCAGGTAACTCATAAAGGTACCAATATAATATAATGACAACCTATAAAGATATAAGAAATAACCACTAAATATCCTCCACGCCACCGGCAAACCTAACAATACCAGAATTACTTCTTTATCCGCGTGCACACTGGCGTGGATAATTATATTTTAGTAAACCTATGTTCATATACAGGGCTACCACACACATGTAAAACTATGAGAAGCGAGAAAACTCAGGGAATTTCACAAAAAATTAAACAACTGAAATACTAATGAATTTGGGCACATTACAATTCAAGCTTCAAAAAAATATGCCTTGTATCGAAAAAAAAATTCTAGCTGAAGAACTAAGTAAGCTACGTTTTTTTAATGAAAGCCTTCGCCCCTCCCATACCTTTTAACTTTATCATATAATACAAGGAAAGAATTTTAATCGTGAAAATTTCCTATTAAAAGATTATGATGAATATTCACGTTTAATACGCCTCCGAGCCCAAAACAGTGGATTTTACAATTGTGTCTGTCCCCATGTTTGTCTCTCCCTGGATCTGGATCCAAAACGATTTGATGGATTTGGTTCTAGCTTAATATTTGGATGTTATATGGCTATACTTTGGGACTTTTTATAAAGAAAATTCATCCGAGCCTCGAGGTCTAATAAATGATTTTTGATGATTCAAAAAAAAAAAAAAAAATGGATCTAAAGATTCTATTTAAAATAATATCTTGGAAGTGTTAGAAAGGACAAATAAAAAGTTATACTTAAAAAAAAAACTGTTTGAAGGTAGTCTACTCAGATTACTTTTATTTTAATTTGGTATTTAAAAAAATATTGATTTTTGAAAATTTTGTTTCAAGTTATCTACTACTACTATACTATGAAATAATCACTCTTTCATTGTGTCATGGGCTACAAATCTACTTGTCCTTTCACTCAAAAACCACTACACCGATTGAGTTGAAATTTCGCATGGGTATTCGGCGTTCGGTTAACATACGTAGGCCTATAGGCTAATTAAAATTAATTATACCGCTTAACCTAAAGTATCAACCCCACTATCTATCCTCCAAGCACCCCCATACATATCTCCGGAACCGTTGGGTCTAGGGAGGGGGTCGGGTGGGGGATACCCGCTGGCGCTAGACTTTTAACACCCCCACCCACCTCTCCGCCCCCATACAAATCTCCGGATCCAATGGGGGTAGGGGGTCGTCTAAATTTAACAATATACTTTCAATATCTAACTACCCATACAAATGTGTATACATTTTTAGTTAGAACCTGATATATACTCAAGCTCAATACTGACAGATAACACATCATGCCGCTTCTACATACTACATGAGAAAGTTTTTTACGATTGGGTAAAAACATTTATTTTCTCCTTGACACATTGGGTTGCATAAATTTCCCTATCAAGTTCAAATAATCCTTTTCTAAAACACAATAGTAAATTTGATGAAAAATTACATTTCATTCTTCCATAATAAAATTTCTGGAAAAATAGAAACTCTTTTCAGAAAACACAAGGAATGTTGTGTTAGTACAATAGGATAGGGGCAATATTTATATAGTTCTTTGAGAAAATCATAAAACGTAATATTCGTTAGTTTTAGGCAACACTATAAATATGGGATATTAGAGAGTGATTTATTGGAAAGTCTTTGAGAACGTTATTTAGTTTTCTAACTGCATTACGGCCTAACACTACACAGAATCAACATTTAACCTCGGTTCAACAAGCAAGTCTTATTTTAAGAGGGTATTGACGGTTTACCGTGTAGCTACTACGTAGCCACATTTTTTCCTAATTACATCTCTTGATAGCGGATGAAGATACTGATAAGCTGATTTTAATAGCACACAATTTAATAGAAGGATTATCAATCGAATTTTGATTGAAGAGTTATTTGTCTTTTTTTTTCTACACATTAGATATATTAATTAACTTCAATCTATGTTACTACCATAACCAACATTGGAACAAAACAAATCAAGCTCTATTTGATTAGAAAAATATATGCAGTGTTGCGAGTTTATAACAAGGCGAGGAACTAGCTAGCTATCCCTGCACAAAAGAGGAGACATTACTAAACTCAATGCCACCTTAAAGAAATACCTGGAAACTACCGTGTGAAAAGTAACTTCTACTGGAACGCTAATACGTCCGAAAATCCCGCCTCATTTAAGAAGAGGTTTGTTATTTAAAACTATGGTTCACGTCATAATGAAGGAGAAAATTATCCACAGCTTCCCATGGAATTTAAAACCATATATTTTAAGTGCTTTAGTCTTAAAAAATTGTATGAAAAGATTTAATTAATTAATTTTCAAATACGTTTAGCCTGAAATGTCTCTATTATGAGATTAAGATAAATTCTAAACATATTTAATCTTCCTCAAACTATAAAAGTCATGTTTTAACACTGTGATAACTAATAAAATATAATTTTAAGATAACTGAGGATTGTTTTAGTGGTTTTGAATCTTCAGAACTGCTATTCCCATTTTTTTTAAACCACAGCGTGAGGATGTATATCATTAAGTAGTCGGTACCCTTAGCTCTCGATGTGACCGCGATGATATGTCATTTCGACGAAGAGCTGTATTGGAAGAGTAGTGTGTCATGTTGACTAGTTTGATTATATATATTTCAAATACCCCTGGTTTGGCTGCAATCCGCATGGTTGTGCGCACGCCACGTAGCCTGCGAACAAGCATCATCCCCCCCCCCCTTTTCGGTGATAACAGCTGAATACCAACACTTTTGACACCCAATTTGACATTTCTTCAATAGGGAATGATTCTTACTTTTACATCACCGTTAATAAACTATTTTTTGCACATCATCCTGCCAAGGTAGGTTACGCTAATCCAGACCAATATTTAACCACCCCTTTCAGTGAAACACCTTTTATGGTTCATCCTTTCCTTTGAATACCAATGCGCATTTAGTTTATAGTTACCTGCATCGGTGAGCACATGGACTAATTCAAAACATCGTCATGTCTGGTTTGCTGCTGACAAAGAGGTTGCTGTTTGAATTCCGGACGAGTGTACTAAACTTGTTCACCTAACACACCCACTCTTTCACCCAAATGCGGGCACATTTACTTTAAATTATGCCATCCTCATCCTTACCCTATTAGTGTAACTATAGGGATAACCTATAGGGCAATGATACGCCTGCCCTTATTATTAAATAGTTTTCCTCGGTGGTGTCGGGTAAAGTGACTGCCTTAGGACTCGCTGTTCATGGGTTCAAACCCAACCGGGGTTAAATAATTTTTCTCGGTCGGTAAAAATACATAGCAAAACTTCGGAGGGGAAGTAAAGTCATAGGCCCCATGTTGATTGTGGCATGTTAGAAAATTCTGGAAGTTATGTTAAAATACCTTACCCGGAAAGATCGGTAGGCTCTTTTGTGCTCGATAATAGATATAATCAGTCGGCTTAGAAAGTACGCGCTAAATACCTAAATAAATAAATATTATTAAATACAATAACCTAACATTATAGAGATAATGTACGTCTTATTTGAGACCTATACTGGTTAATTTTAAGGCAACTCAGATGAACATTCCTAATGAGGAGTAATAAATCATCCGGTAAAAATCTCCTCGTTGCTCCTATCTTATAATAGTCGAAACCCGGACACCTTGATCATACTCTGGAGAGGGTACCAAAGCCCTAACCCTTTTGTTGGGTAATAGTTTAGTTTTCCATCTCACGGAAACATTTTACGTAAAAGCGTATTATTTTACTGTCGTTCGTAAGATTATGTTATCGTGTTCTATACTATCTAGTGCTGTGTCAAACCAAGTTGTCAAACTTTAGAAATTATGTATTATAATTACCAAGCAACAGCTGACAACTTTCCTCAGTTATATGTTTTATCTTTTCGTCATTCGAATGAGTAAAAGCAAACTTAGTCATAAGTCATAACGTTCAATATAAATTATGCTAACAATATTTATATACCATAATATCTATATTATTCAAAATTTTCTTAATTAAAAGTCTTATAACGTCCAGTTTGACTATTCGACTACTCGAAGTGAAATATACTCATTAAGAGTTATTTCTAACGATAATTACAGTTCTGAAGTTTCAATATACCCAAAACAATTCTCAATTATATTACAACTTACGGAAAAATTATATTTAACCATGTTTAAATCTATTCACATTAATGTGAGGATGTAGGAAACGCCAGTATTTTTTTGTAGTTTTTTTTAATAAAACTTTCTTTTGTGCCAAAATAAATAAAATATCGCTTCAATACAAACATAGAGTTTAATTTTATTCACATTGTGATGTATTATTATTATTGTTATTATTATTATTATTATTATTATTATTATCACCGCGTCTTACTACCCATTCGGGTTATACGAACTTACGCTAATGTGTAATGGTAGGGTGATTGTGAGATGAAATGAAGGACCTACAGTTTAACGTGGAATCCGAACCACGGTGGAGGCCTGGCATTCCCCACATTCACAAGATGTCTTGTCAGAGGTGAAGGAAGGGTTTGGTAATCAGATAAATCTGTGCCGGGACCGAGGATTGAACCCCGGCCGCCATATTTTGATGTAAACAGTTCTTTAATATCGGTCATGAGCATATCGGCATTGGATGAAAAACTTTTAAAATAAGGAGAGAAAGTTTTTATTGAATTCCAGGACATACTCGACAGATATTCAAGAACGGTTGAGTCACCATGGGAAGAAAATTAAGCTCTTTGTACTGGAGAAATATTAGATTTATTTTAACCAAAACATTTTTAAAAAATATAAAAACTTCAAAAAACACTTATCTTGCGTTCCCTATATCTCCACCTTAATCTCAGAAATGCGAAATTTTGCGTAAAACTTTGAATGTGAGCTAAGCTTACATTTTCTTACATTTATTTTAAAAAAATGCAAAATAAGGATCTTATTGTTGTTGTTGGTACTATTCACCTCCATTTTGGTATAGATAAAAAATAATAAACTGCTTCTTTTAATAATGTGGTAGTTATGAACCTACGCGATGGCTCTTAACGATCCGGTATACGGCCCCCTTAAGTCACTTTTTTCACTACGTCCTAGCACCCGTTCAGGTTTTACGCATACATATTAATTACTGGGTAAAGGATGAGGAAGGTAGAATCAACAGTAAAAGTATCCGTATTGGCGTAGATGTTGAGTGAGAGACCATTTAGAGGTAAAAAACCACCCTCCTTACACCCGTCCTGTATTTGAACCCCGACACGACCTCTTCCGTCATTGGCAGATCAAACTAAATGAGCTTGACATTTAGGCTAAAGCCACAAAACAATAGAAAAAACAAAGTTTTACTTTCATTTTGTTCGTTTATTTTTATAAGTAAGTTATTTGGGTTTCCTGAATGGTCCAACACTCTCACTCAACGTGAATATGAGTACATATACCCATTACATTCTGCCTTCCTCATCCCTACACCACTAATTAAATTAGACGCGAATATTCCAGACGGATACAAAGACGCGGAACAGGAAACAATAAAACAAAGGAGCAAACCAAGATAGTTGAGCCGTGTTGACCAATGAGTAAAATGTGAGCGATGACTCTGAACTCGGCTGGATGACGGACCAAACGCTCAACTCAAATATTCTTGTAAAGATTTATTTCGTTTGATGCCGCTCATTATTATCTTTCAAACCCGCTCTCTGTGTGGCATTAGCCTCAATTATCTGAAATCTTTAGCGGAAAATGTATATATCCACTCTTACGTGGAATACTTTTATTATTATTATTATTATTATTATTATTATTATTATTAGCACCACGTCTTACTACCCGTTCGGGTTATACGCACTTACGCTAATGTGTAATGGTAGGGTGATTGTGAGATGAAATGAAGGACCTACAGTTTAACGTGGAATCCGAACCATGGTGGAGGCCTGGCATTCCCCACATTCACAAGATGTCTTGTCAGAGGTGAAGGAAGGGTTTGGTAATCAAATAAATCTTTGCCGGGACCGAGGATTGAACCCCGGCCGCCAGCATAGAAGTCTGACACCTTACCCCTAGACCACCAGGTCACCGTGGAATACTTGATTATTTTAAGCCCTGCATGACAACATTTTACAAACTAGGACCTTATTTTTTTTTATAGCTAACCTATTAATACCGGTACAGCCGGAAAGATACAGAGGTTTGCTTGTGTCCGAAAATAAAAGGGGATTGAAAAAAAACGTATACAAATACAGAAAACTAAAAAAAAAGAAAAAAGTAAAATATGAAAAGCACAGGGAGCTTTTTTTTTATAAAAAACTCGGGAAACTTCTGAAAACTCCGAAAAAGCACAAGAAAGCTTTTCTGTAAACCCTGAAAAACACAGGGAATTTCTTCTGAAAAACTCTGAAAATTCTGAAAAAGCCCAGGAAATCTCTTAGGAAAAACAAAGAATATTTAACTTTCGTGAATTTTACCATAATTTTATATGTATGAATACAAAGAAGGGATGGAGAGGTGCTGGGGGAAGATACACTTATCATGGTGACACATATCAAGTACTATCCTCGTGTCCTAGCGATAATGTTTTCTATCAGCATTTTAACTTTCACCACGCCCTTCATGACCATTTTGAATGTCGCAAGTCTCACGAATAAGCCACATCAAAGCCCGTTTTAAAAATTGAGACAGGTTTCCTTGGAAGTGTCATTTGTAATATTTCGTGATAGTCTTCTAGCTCGGTATCAACACACGTTCTGTTGTTTGACAACTAATCTAGTACATGACAAGTAGTGCCCCTATCCAGTTATCTCCTCCCCCCCCCCCCCCTTTCTACAACTAGTGTCAGTGGAATGGGAATAACTTGTTTGATGGGTATAGTATTTGCTTGAGCCACCAACTAACTGTGTGTACAACTCTCTACTTACAACTTATTAAAGGGTGAGTACCACTACATTTTTTGAGCCACCAACTAACTGTGCGTACAACTCTCTACTTACAACTTATTAAAGGGTGAGTACCACTACATTTTTTGAGCCACCAACTAACTGTGCGTACAACTCTCTACTTACAACTTATTAAAGGGTGAGTACCACTACATTTTTTGAGCCACCAACTAACTGTGCGTACAACTCTCTACTTACAACTTATTAAAGGGTGAGTACCACTACATTTATTTAATTTAAACTCTCTCTTATATTCATACTTTAATTGCTTTTTATCATATACACTCCTTTCTTTTGTTTACCTATTTTATTTTCATACGCTCGTAACACTCATTTTACCCTAAAGGGTAGCAGTATTACATTGATGGATGACAACTATAACCATTTCTTATAAGTAGAACGGCTGGCCTCTTGGTCTAGTGGTTAGCATGCCTGACTACTAACCTAGAAATCCTGAGTTCGATTTCCGGCGTTACCATAGGCAATTTTCATATAGGAGAATGGTTCTTATGGTTTCCATCCTCAGGTTTAAGACTTCTACTTTCACCACATAATCATCATCATCATCATCATAACATTATTCGCACCTACCATGCCCTAACCTCAGAAGACGGTTACATATCCGCGATTATCAGTAGAAGATCAGGAACCTAGCCGACAAACTATGGTGACATACGCTTGAAAAATAAAACATAGCCCTGGAAGATGTGTTTGCCAGTCTTCAGGGTAAATGAAAGTTTTGTTGTTGTTGTCTAAAGCCTTTGTCCTATTAAGATATAATTTACTACAAATTACGAGTTATTTATTTAAAAAAATACGAATAATTCAAGAGATTGATAACTTCACAATTTTTTTGATAATTCAGGAGGCCAATTGAACAGGGGATATTTTTTTTTACTTTTATTTGTGATAACTCTAAAAATAATAAACATTCCTCAGTTGCTTAGTGGTCAGAGTTCCTGTTTACAGATCCAAAGGTCCCGGTTAGAACCTCGGTGCTTCCATAATATTTATGTGAAGCATTGGGTCATCCTCGTGAGGACAATATTAATGAAAAGTTATTTGAATGAATAAGTAGTGGCTCCGGTCTAGAAAACTAAATAAAAAACTTTATTTTTTGCTTATTTAGGTAAACAAATTAACTAATGCTGGATTTATGCAGCCAAACCAGCTACTTATATCTGAAAAAAAAAAACATAACTAAATATGAACCTATATTATTTTAGTTTATTTGTCTAAAACATTCAAATAAGTTATACAATGTTTCTATCGGTTATTTTTATGTAGGCCTCTAAATACATATTATTTTAGGATTAATTAAAAGGCTATTAAAATAATGATATGGCAATTTTTTCGATTTAAATTTGAGCAGTTTTTATTTAAAATGATGGTTCTTTCTTAAAGTTCTTAATTTGTAGACACATCAAAATAATAAATGCGCTTTCAGGGTAATGCTATATAATATAAACTTTTAAGTAATTTATCTTAAGAACCATCCTAATAATGTCCTTGATTTGTCACTCACTCTGTCATTTATAAACATTCTGCATTGGGTAATATTTATTTCGCCCCTTCTATCAAATAATTCAAATGATCCATTATTAATAAAACTATAAAAATACTTCTTTAGACTACGTACTTATTGCTTGATATTTGAAGGTTGAGTGAAAAGATTAACAATTTGCGAACCCCACCCACCTCCTTTTAGCCCTCCAAGCCAACTGACTATCCAATAACAACCTAAATTGTTTAAGTTTTACGAATAACACTTTTAAATAAATGTCTTCGTATTTAGTTTACTTAGACTATTGTACAAATAGGCAGATTCACTTCTCTCAGTATTCCTCTTTCTGGTTTATTGTGTTTGCTCTCACTCATAGTTAAATATATCTTCCTAAACTTTTCACCTAAAGAGTAAAATGAGAAAGCCCTACAAGATGTGACAATCATTTATCAAGAGTCTGAACTTATTAGTGCGTACTACTATGTGCTCATTGATACTTCTATAATCCCTCTGGAAAACAAATACATCTTACCTTCACAAAAACTCCTGAGAAGAGACAGAGTTTTATTTTCAAAATAGAATTAAATTTTGGAAAGAAGGGCATAAAATAAATTTATAAATGATTTATCATAAAAAGTTAAAACCGATAAGAACCTTTATTGACCTGAAAATACATATTGATTCCGGTTCTGTTTCTTAAGCAATCAACGTTTTGGGTTCCTTAAAAATTACTTAATAATTTCAGTTATAGGTTCTGGTGTATCTCCCTGAAACGGATTATGCACCTCCCTTCCGATCCCCACCCCCCATTGCTCCAGTATCAACGGATAGGTTCGGTAATGTTCGGCTCGGTCCGGCAACGCGTCCTTCCCAATGGAAGACAAGTCACACAACACAAACTAGGATCCTCCGCGTTTTACTATAGTTTTATGTTGGTAGGAAGAACAGTTACTAAAGTTACTAAAATAATTTTAATATACTCATACATCAAGTCATGTTATCTGTAGCTGTCGAGTTTGATAGATATTATAAATAATATCGTAAAGTGTTATCAATGTTGGCCGCAAAGAAATATGTTTGAATTTTCTCTACTGTTCTTCCAACCAAAATCAGAGTATGCCTGTTCAGTTTATGCGCTTATGTACTACCTACAGTTGGACTTATATACTGGTGGTCCGGGGTTCAATCCTTGGTCCCGGCAAAGATTTATATAATTACCAAACCCTTCCTTCACCTCTTGACAAGACGTGTATTAATCACAACTTGTGAATGTGAGGAATGTCAGGCCTCCACCGTGGTTCGGATTCCACGTTAAACTGTAGGTCCTCCATTTAATCTCACAATCACCCTACCATTACACATTAGCGTAAATGCGTATAACCCTAACGGGTAGTAAGACGCGGTGATAATAATATTAATAATAATAATAATAATAATAATAATAATACTTACACTAATGCAGGGGAAATTAACCTTTTTATGTCCAAGGGCCAAAGTTTCTGTCTCTTGTTGGCTCGTGGGCCTCAATACTCTCTCTACCCACAATATTAGGATTTAACATTTAATATATTCTATTTCTTCTGACGTCCCGACTATCTCAGCGGTGAACACTCCCGACTATTTTCAAACACTCCCGACTATGTCCGAACACTCATGACTATGTCCGAACACTCACGACTATGCTCGAACACTCATGACTATGCTCGAACACTCACGACTATGCTCGAACACTCACGACTATGTTGGAACAATCCCAAAATAGTACTCTCTTCCTTGTCTACTACAGTAGCCCCATGACTTCTTTGGTGCTGACTGACAGCTGACAGCTGACGGCTTTGAAAAGTTACCAGACCAAATTATGTATCCCTACGTCGAACAAAATGATCTGCAAAAACGTGTGTTTAGCAGCTGTCACTTCTGACAGTCAAAATTTAGGTATATACCTACCTAAATGTTGACTTCAGAAGTCAGCTGTGAGCTGTCAGTCAGCACCAAAGAAGCCACGGGCTATTGTAGACTACTCACCGGTTTAAGGTAAATTTGTACAAAAACGTAATATTATTCTTCACATATAAAGCAAAAATAGTTTTAAAAATATCTTAAAATTCGTATTTATTTTACTATTCAATTATATGGAATATATATATATATATATATATATATATATCTGTATTTTTAATTTTTTTATCGTGAAATAATTTTATATGTTCATGAACCGGCGTTCCGCAAAAAATGCAACGGTGGGCCACGGGCTGAAGACCATGTGTTACGGTTGATGAAAGTTGAATTTATAGGAAGTATACCCACAGTTGTGTGGAGGGGGAGTGGAAAATTATTTAGAAAAAAACCCACCCACACTACACCTGCCTGGGATCGAATCGAACGTCACTCTTCCGATAATCGGCAGTTTAGTCTTTTGCGAGAGTGACGACTTTGAGTTAGACCATGCTGGTACCCAAGTGGGTAATTCTACAATTAGATGTGGAGAGAGAAAATTTACCATAATATTACTTAAAATTAAATTAGTATAACGTACATATTGCTCTATAAATGTCAAAGCATGCATTACATGTCTTGCATGCACTAATACTACTTACTAGTTTCTTAGGTCTAAAGGATAAGGTTTGATGATAATTCACCACTCTTTGTTTATTGAGCTATTATTTTTAAAACCAAAGTTATGAGCGGCTAAATCTAAGGGTTAGGAAGGTATAAGGAAGTTAATAAGAAATACATCCGCGTCAGCGTGGAGTGAGGATGAGAAAACCGCACTGATAAATCACATTTGAAAAAAAAAAGTTTCATCTGATTGAAATTCGAAACTTATCTCCTCACCACCGATTACCCAAATTTGCGTGGAAGGAGATTTGACAATCAAATATGAAACAAAAACATCTTCAGTGCTTCCGGGATTCGATCCCCGATATCTCCGGATAGCTAGACTAAACGAGCTTTGACATTTATTTCGCGTGCTCACCAATGCTGGCGTGAGTTTCACCATTAATTTAATTATTCTTGAAATTAATTAGCCTACATACATATTACTAACAGCGTTATGGTTGGCTTTGACTACTTAACTAAATCTTTTTAAAAAAAACCACATAATTTATCTATATTTTACCACTCTCTTATTTTTAGAAAAAACTTCACAATCATAATTTATAACGTAATAAATAATTTATAACGCTTAAAAGTACATATTTTTCTACTTTTTGTGAAGTAACTTCACTTTCATACGAAAGCTTATTGTTTGAAAACTGGAAACTCATGTTGTCACAATGGCAGAAAAAAAAAATAGGCTCACAAGTGTATTTACATTCGTAGACCATTTAATTAATAATGTAAAGCAAAATGATACATAACGAAGTTTTACTGGAAGGTTATGTATGATAACTTTTTATATTAACCTTATAATATTTAAAAAAATCAAATAATATCCTTTTATAGAACGCCAAATTTTAGTGACTATCAATCAATTTTGGTAGTTGAAAATGTCGTTTATATAAAAATCCGTATTTACCTTCTGGATACACATTTGGGGGAGGGGGCATGGCACTTTGTTTATTTCGACCAATAATATGTAATTTAATATCTTTACTTCATCACGGATTTTGATTGTTAAAAACCTCTAAATGTTCCTTCTATGTTTTCCCCTTTAGACCCGCCAGTATATTAGAAATCTAACAAGTCCATTCGTTCGATTTTGAATTTTGTTAATTTCGAATGAGGGAAGGAGCACCTTGGGTTCATGGTAGAAGTGGTGTTTGTTTAATAAAGGGTTCGGTTCGAATCAACCTGTTGCTTGGATAGCGCCAGTCAATAGGTGACCTACGGGGGTGCGGGGGAGACAAATGTTGGACAGGGAGATTTATTAAGCCAAAGCTAGGACTGTGGACGCGATATAAAGAGGGTAGGGGGGGGGGGGAGTGGCAGGGGATGGACGAAAGGGTGACACCAATTATTATTGGACACTAATCGATTTGACTGGCTCGTACGATGTGCGCGAAAATAAACTGGCAGTCAATGGAATCGTTAAGTTTAATTAATGAACTGTCTCTCGAGGCCTGTGGTGTGTTGTTGACCGAGAGAGAGAGAGAGAGTCGCACGCGATACTGGTCCTTATAGCCACATGTGGATAACTCGTCAGTTAAACATGGCGTGTGTCTATGTTCGTAAAGCCGAGACGTGTTTCAGTAGTCAGGTAACAGGTGTCGACACTTTGGGTCACTCCACACGCACAAAAAAAAAATATATATATAATTGAAGGGACGATACGTAAGTTTAAGAGTGGCTTATCTACAATAAGGAGTTGATGAGGAAAAAAAAAAAAAGTGAGAAGGACTCTTTGTACACTTTGCGTCCACAAGAAGTGGCTGACCTAGATAGCGACTTAAAGTGAAAATACCATTATTTTTACTGTGACTGTTTATATAATTCTTACCTTTTCCTTTCCACTGTCTTAATCAAAAACCTTGCAGTACAGTCTAAATTTCCATAGGTAGAACCTTTTAGAAAATACAAACACATTTTTTGTGTCAAACATTACTGGCATAATGGCTATATTATTAGTGTTATTTTTTTATAGATTTGATAGTGGCTGTCAAATTGACAGCTTCTTATAACATGTATTGACATATGATGTCCGACACCTTAGTTCACTCGGTAGCGTGTCTGTCTACTCACGTTACCGTGTGTGTACTAAGTTAAGGGTCCCGGGCTCGATTCCCAGCACGGATGAAAAATTTATTATTGGCGGAATTTGAGTGTCCCCTTTTCACACTGATAAATCAACGGCCGGGGGATGGATGTTGTGTCTGTTCTAGATTTAATTTGTTTATAAGTCGTGTGCTGATATAATCAGTCGGTTCAAAAAGTGCACGTTAAATAAATAAATACGTGAAAGTATATCTAATAACTTTTCTAGCTGTCACATAAGGAAGGCCCTTCATATCAAAATTTGAATTCCCCCCCCCCCCCCCCAGATGGTTTCCTATTCTCTCTCAACATTATTGCGAGCTCATTTAATCTAAAGTACACCTCCCTCATTCCTTACCCATTAGTGTAAATATACGGATAGGCCGAATGGGCTAGTAAGATATAGTGAAAAAAAAATACACATGGAGGGTAAATAGAATATACATTTCAAGTGTAAGGAACGTACACTTTTTGAAAATTTAACTATACGAGGCTAAAAAACACTATGTAACATTCTTAGCAAACCCGGTCATAATTATCCTTCAAGTTCCCAATCCAATCAGGAACACTAACAGTACAACTAATCCTGGCAGTTGCATGAGATTAGTATTAGCGCTGGTAAGCACGGGACTATACGTCATGCTCATCTCTACTGGTTGACTGGTGATGGGGATGTTGTATACCTGTCACCGTTTAAAGTGTACTGATTAAAATAATTTATTGGTACTAATTAGTCGCGCATTTATTGTATCAAAAGCTCCCTCAGCAGTGGGTCCTGCGAACTAAGGCGTCACGGCTGAAGTTCGTCAGACGTATAATCCTGTTTGCCGATGACTGGGAGTTCGGGGTTTGAACCCGACCGGATGTATTTAAAGTGTTTCCCCTCCCCGTAAATTGTTTCTCACTTTGTTTCTACAAAAATGCTGTTTCTTTTTTATACTATTATAAAGCCACATGACTGACTGATTCACTCACTGACATTAATGTTTACTCACTTCCAGATGAGCTAGAAACTTTAAATTTGGCAAACTTATAGCTTATATCCTGTAACCGACGGGAAAATTCCAAAAAGTTAAAAAGTTCAACTTTCAACCCCCGAAATAAATTCAAAATGGTAGAACAACTTTAAAGTCAGTGCGGACCTTTCTTTGGAGGTTACTTTCTTGTGGCTAAATGGTAAGACCAATCAAAAAACGGCTTTGGAATTACATTAATTTACATCCACTTAAAAAGAAAACGCACTGAGGTTTTGGAGAAAAGCGAGTTTAATATAAAGTCAACATTCGATTATCCTTATCTAGTTAGAGTGATTAAATAATACGGAACCATCGTTCCATGGATAGAGATATCCGTAATAATACTATCAAAGCTGCTACAAATTTGATTAATGACGGATCGCGGAAGAAACTAAAGATCTAATTATAAAAACTAATTTATATTTTAGTGTTGTATACATTATTATTTATTTTATGCTCCTCACACTTTTAAATAAGCTAATAAAATTATAAAATCAGTAATTTTATGGATTACATTTATATCAAGTATTTTATTTTTACCGCGGAGTCTTACTACCCGTTCGAGATATACGCCTATGTACCAATTGATTTATTGTTTTAGGAATTAAGAAGTTGATTTAAAAGAAAGTGTACCCGCATTTGCGTTAAGGAAGAGTAGACAATATTTAGGAAATAAACACCACATTCAGTACACCCGGCCGGGATCGAACCCAGATCTCCTCGACATCATTAGTCTTAGGCTATTGCGAGTTTGACACCTTAGACCATGAGGTCCGTGAAGTGGGTTAACTGGTGTTATCTAAATTTTCTTACAACTATACATATTTGATAGAAAAAAGTTATTAGATCTATTTCATCTGCAGCTGTAACTTTTGATAATATTAGCAATAGCTTTAAAATAACAATAGTAATAATATACTACTGTATAATAATATCAATGTTGACAGAAAAAAAATTGTATGTGTTTCTAAAAGGTGCTTCAAATGTCCATTTTTGAGGAAATCAAGGTATAATTATGATCTTATGAGATATTACAATAGCTGCATCTACGAATATCAGGCTAGAAGTCGATAAGGATGCTATTTTGATCATACAAGGCCCTGTGGCAGTGCTATTTAATAAATAAACACAGATTTTCGTTTAATTTCATTGTACAGATGCGCAGACTATTGTCTTCGTTAAATAACTTGATATTTATGTTAAAATAGTCGTTAGTTAGGTAAGTATAATGTGTTTCCTCGTGTCTTTGCTGGGTGATGTAGGGCACGTTGAGTCCACGTGATCTACTGTCTGTCTGTCTGTCTGCGAAGTATTAAACAGTGAATTCTCAAGTTAGTGGACTATCTCTAGTCTAGCGTCGGTTGGTCTGTGTGTCTTATCTGCGCTCCCCATCGTATTACGTCATAGCAGCCAACTGTCGAGATAACATCTATATAACACAGCCTTCGCGATAACATCTAACTCGCCTCATAGCTCGACCTCATTACTCAGTCCTTACAGCGAGACCTTTTTTTATACGCTCACCCGAGGTTTTACCGCTTGCCTTGCTCCATCGCTTGTCTTGGTCAGCACAGCTCCGCCTATATTTGGTCACAACAGCTTGACCCCTTGTCTTGGTCAGCCCAGCTCCACCTCTACTTTGTCACAACATGTTGACCTTTTGTCTTGGTCAGCACAGATAATACACCTATACTTTGTCACAACATGTTGACCTCTTGTGTTGGTCAATACAGCTTCACTTCTACTTGGTCACTTCGGCTCATTCAAGAATAAAATAAAAATAAAATAATATAATAGTGTTCAGATATGTTGTGTGTATTCTAATTTGTAAAGGTGTACCCAGACCATGCTCGCGAGCTGTAATTGGACGGTGGGTCGAAGGGAGCCCACCCAGGGTTCGATCAAGTCGCGGGAACATCAAATGGAATGTTCGCCGCAGTTGTGGTCTGGACGCGTTCAAGGGAAGAGTATTGTTCGCACAAATCCTACACTTTTCAGAACGGGATGCCAACAAACCAACCAATTGTTCAAACATTTTCACACTCGTGCGGTGAAAACCTTTGAATTATTTTTGATCAGCCTTAATTAAATCTCGTAGCAAATCACTTCCGCCGCATTTCAGATGTTTTTTTTAAACAAGCTTTTCTTTGTTCCTATATTCTCCTTTTCTTTATATGATTGTATATAATTTAAAAAATATATTATTATTATTATATTATTATTAGCACCGCGTCTTACTACCCGTTCGGGTTATACGCACTTACACTAATATGTAATGGTAGGGTGATTGTGAGATGAAATGGAGGACCTACAGTTTAACGTGGAATCCGAACCACGGTGGAGGCCTGGTATTCCCCACATTCACAAGTTGTGATTAATACAGGTCTTGTCAGGGTGAAGGAAGGGTTTGATTCAGATACATCTGTGCCGGAACCGAGGATTGAACCCCGGCCACCAGCACAGAAGTCCAACACCTTACCCCTAGACCACCAGGTCACCTTTAAAAAATATAAATATCCGGCACAAACAGTAAAAACTTCTTCCTCATCACGTGACATATTTGCAAACTCATGAAAATGGTCAGTAAAAATCTTTCTGCCAGGCTGTGTATAAAGTCCTTAGAACATAATTATGTAGAACAGGAAATAAGAAAGAGTTAGTTCTGAAGTGAAAATCAGGCTCAAGGGAATTTATATTTCAAGTGCTGGTGACACCACTTAACACTCGTGGTGTATTAAATAATACTTTGGCACTTATTTGAAATGCAATATATTAGGCGAAAAATTGACAAACGTTTCAAATCTAAAAAAATCAATAAAAAAAAATCTAACATTTGTCGCCTTCTAGTGTGCACTCCAATGGAAATGTGTACACTCTGTTGCGATGAAATTTATACTCTTTAATAATTAATAGAACTAATCTAGATTTATTTCTAAAAGTGTGCACAGACGTGTGAATATCTCTCAATCGCATTCCCTTTCTGCTTTGGGGGAAATAAGGGGAAGCTTAGAATTATATCGAGCCCTTGACGCGTGTTATCTTCTTGATTGAATATAATTGATAAACCCGGCAAAATTCTTGAATGTGCCTCTTTCAATAGATATATTCAGTATAAGACTCTCTTCTCCCACACGTGGGTTCTGTAAGAAACTTTTTTCCCCCCCCTTACCCCGCTCAGCAAACTAATGAACTCGCTTTGTTTCCAAGTCTAACCCTCCATTTCTTGCGCGCGATAACGGCCTTACAATGGATGACTGGTGTTATTCCTGTCGGACTGTACAACACAAGGCCATGCCTGGAAACGTAGATAACATCTAATGAATATCCCAAGCTAGTTAAGTTGATAGCATCTCCAAATATCCTGGCTGCTGATGGCCTGGGTTCGATAAGACCCCTGCCATGCAAGGCAGAGAGGGGGAGATTGTTGCTTAGCAACCCTCGCTCGTATCAACCCTCAGCATCTAGCGTCAGGGGTTATCGCCCAGTTTATCAGTTTCATTAATGGCACTGTTTTATGGCGCTCACGGAACGACTCATGAAATCTGCAGCACACACAAAACTATTATTGTATCATATTCTTTACATTCATTTCCGGAGACATTTTAATGTGTACTTTTTTAAATAAATACTTATCTTTTTTAAGTACTTCGTGTCTTTGTTGATGTACTGCCGTGTTTAGACACACGCAGTGCAATAATAAATTCGTTGTTTGTTTTGTAACAGGGCAGTAGGGCAGTTATTGGCTTTTAATGATTTGTTTTTCAAATTTTTAGAATTTTCTAGATTAATTTTTAACTTTTGAGACAGGATAGAGATTTTTTTTTTTTTTTTTTTCCGTATGATTAAATGGTGACCTGGCGGTCTAGGGGTAAGGTGTCAAACTTCTATGCTGGCGGCCGGGGTTCAATCCTCGGTCCCGGCAAAGATTTATCTGATTACCAAACCCTTCCTTCACCTCTGACAAGACATCTTGTGAATGTGAGGAATGCCAGGCCTCCACCGTGGTTCGGACTCCACGTTAAACTGTAGGTCCTTCATTTCATCTCACAATCACCCTACCATTACACATTAGCGTAAGTGCGTATAACCCGAACGGGTAGTAAGACGCGGTGCTAATAATAATAATAATAATAATAATATTTAGCACGCGCTTACTACCCGTTCGGTTATACCTTTTAAGTACTAATTACGCTAATGGATTAGGAATGGAAGTTGAATTAGAGGAATTGAACCGCATTTGCATGAGGAGGTGGAAAACCTTTTAGAAAAACCACCCCAGTCACACCGACCGAATTCGAACCTCGATCTCCTCTCATAGTCGAGCTCAACACGACAAACGCGTTAGCCAACAACGCACAGAGCGGGTCCTTATAATATTCCCAGATTCGAACTCCGACCTCTCCACACGGCAAATAATACCCAATGGAGTAGACGTTTTAACCGTTAGTTTAACTGATGCGAGTTTCTCGTTAAAGTAAATGTTATCCAAATTGATCGCAAAACACAAAAGTTTATATTTTCTAAAGTCATTTCTTTCAGAATCCTACTAACCTCACGTGAGTGCACACACATTGGCCAAAACACATTATTGCCGAGACTCTGATGATATGAAGATGACCAAGTTGTCTGCACCTTATCCCAGATATCGTAAAGTGGCCTTAGTCGACTACTTGAATTAATTATTCAAAGTGGAAGAGGTAGGGCGATTAATTGAATCTTTGAACTAGATCAATGATCTATACTTATAAAATAACATGTCCTTACTGACTGACTGACTGATCATCACGCCGAGCGCAAACTAATCAAGGCTACAAGATGAAATTCGGACTGTATATTCATTTTGTTATGTAGGCACCCACTACGAAAGGATTTAAAATTCCACCCCAAAGGGGTCAAAATAGGAGAAATATGTATGATAATATGTATGAAAGTCCGTCATTTTGAAGTTACATAAAAAAAAATTGTATTTCGGTTATTGACGTAAAACAAATAAATACGTGTTTCAGAATTTTGTAAATTTTATTTAATAAGTATGAAAAGGGGGAAAGTTTGTATGGACTTTGCATTATTTTGATCTGAGGTCAAGTTATGGTCATCACGTAACGTAATTTATTTTAAATTAATCGTAAATAATGTGTATATTTTCGTATTTATATAATCAACTTCACGCGAGCAAAGCCGCGGCAACAGTATCTAGTAAAATATATGTACATAAGCTATCTTTGCCTGTTAAAAGTCAACTCTATGAAGACCAACACCCCCTTAAAAAGTAAACCTTCACTTATCCAATGTCGTCCGTTCGAGTGAATCGCTCTCTCATAGTAGACCTTTTAAACTAATACAAATAAATAACTTTGTTATTCAGAAACAAATTATTCATAGTAAAAATAGTCCTAATAGTGTTGCAATAGTTATCCATACAATGTACATATATATATACTTTATATATACATAACATACATATTTAAATATAAGATATAACATTACATTATCATTTATATGAAAATATCCAAATAATTATACACAATAATTATTGTTTTACATGTATGAGCTCCGTATATTTTGTTGCTTGTTAGTCCATCTTATTTGTTTGATATTATATTTTTGTCCTTTAGAAACAGATTTTAATAAAACATTCATTGTTTTGCTGACTTGTTTCTTTGTTATATAACACATATATAAATAGCTATACATATATACATATAGCCCCACATTATATATGTATACCTTCAGTTTATATACACAAACTAAGAGGGACAACAATGTACCAAGTTGTACTGCTGCTAGTAAATATAATAATAACAATAACATTAAAATTAATAATAATAAGCTACAATTACGAATTGCTAATATCATTTTAAACATATTATTCTGGATCAGAATTACACTGGAAAAAGACCTGAGAATTTTAATGGTGTGACATTCGACAACCAATAATTAGTAGCTTTTAATTATCCTATTTTAATTTTATAAAATACAAAATACAGTTATCTTATCGCTTAATTAATTGTTGGTTTTAGCTTTATCAGTACGAACACCGGAAGTAATATTTAGATTACAGACTGATAGGAAATGAGAAACGGTGAAAGTAGTCATAAAACTACGCGCTTGTGCTCGTTAAAACTCGTCACATAAAACTTGCAAAAACTATTCATCTAGACATTCTTGGAAACTATTATTCTAGACGTTATTTAAACTATTCTTTTTATGTTGTTTACACTATCATTATTATTATTGGCACCGCGTCTTACTACCCGTTCGGGTTGTACGCACTTACGCTAATGTGTAATGGTAGGGTGATTGTGAGATGAAATGAAGGACCTACAGTTTAACGTGGAATCTGAACCACGGTGGAGGTCTGGCATTCCTCACATTCACAAGTTGTGATTAATACACGTCTTGTCAGAGGTGAAGGAAGGGTTTGGTAATCAGATAAATCTTTGCCGGGACCGAGGATTGAACCCCGGCCGCCAGCATAGAAGTCCGACACCTTCCCCTAGACCACCAGGTCAGCGTTTACACTATCTATCTACATGCTTGTTTAAACAATTAAATTATGATATGTTCTTTTAACTATTCATCTAGATATTCTTTATATATAAATCTATATGTTATTTAACTATTTGCATATATGTTCTTTATAATATTACGTTTAAATTTTTTTTAAACTAATCATCTATATGTACTTTAAAAGGTGAATATATATTTTGTTCGAACAATTAATATTGATGTTCTCTAAAATATTTATTTATTTAAATTCCACACTCCTTAATCCAGATTTCCTTTAAATAGTTCATCTCTATGATCCGATATTTTTAGAAAATTGTTATAGTGATTTAGTTTTAAATGGGTAGCTGAAAAATATTTGACATGACAAATAACATTATATTTTCATTTAAGAGTAGTTTACGCATGGCAAATTATTGTAACTCTCGTGGTCTGGCATGTTTAGAATTTGTCGCCATTAGTTTGAGTTACAGCCACCAGGGTGGTGATATTAACGGTGCAAAGATGCCAAAGTTGTTTACATCTGTAGTCGAGTATTTTGGTTATACATTCTAACATCCTTTTTTTTGTAGTTACCATTTTATTTTTAAATTCGTTCTCATGTCTAAACGTTTTTGTTTTTAATTAAATCATCGTAACTCAAAGATTTATGACGCTTAAAGAATAGCTAGGTTAAAACAGCTATTGGTTTTATTAAAATATTGTGTAATTTAATTTTAAGCATAAATATTTATCTCTTTGGTGTGCAATAAATGTTATAAATTTATGCTTTAACGTTATTTAGTTATTGCATCCAATAGTAATTATTTTAGTCTCAACAAGCTGCAGCTAAATTCTGTATTATTAATAAGAGCGTTCGTTGTTTATCCAATGAATAATATATAATTTATCCATCCGAACCACAGTGGAGGCCTGGCATTCCATACATTCACAAGTTGTGATTAATACACGTCTTGTTAGAGGTGAAGGAAGGGTTTGGCAATCATATAAATCTGTGTCGGGACCGAGGATTGAACCCCGACCCCCAACACAGAAGTATGACACCTTACCCCTAGACCGCCAGGTCACCCTATGTTTCGAATGTTTTATGCTTTTCAAGTCTTAAAAATTTGTCCCTCATTATTGTCCATTAAATATATTGAATACAAAAATAAAATTTTCATTTTTCTTTTAGTAATAATTTGTTTATTTTTATAGCAAGGCATGGATTATTTCTAACAAGTCGTATATATATATATATATATATATATATATATATATAAATATATATATAATATATATAATATATATATAATATCTGCAGTGTATCATATAAAATATATATATATATATAATATATAAATAAAATATATATATATGATACACATACTAAATTATTCTTGAACTCCGAGTGATTGATATCCAACCTCTTCGCAATATTGCTGTCCTTCTGAATAATGGTGTGTTTAAAAAAAATCATATCATACTCGTTAACTTTTGTGTTACATCTTGTTTTAAAACGATCCCTCAACGCCATACTGTAGATATAAAAAAACCTCCCTCCACCTTTTCCCCGTGTCACCCTTAATACAGATGTCGGTGTGTCCGTGCCAACTGTTGCGAGACAAACATCCCTAAAGCGTGCAAACAGTTAACTCCTGTGATTGGTCCAGCGCGTGTTGTTATCTACCGAGTGCAGTTCCGTTTATCAGAGCAGCAGGTACTTTGGTCATAGGGTAAAAGGGGGAGGGGGGTTGAGATTAGCCCTGTGCTAAGCGGTGATAATCTCGGCTCGCAATTAACTTGTCAATCTACGGGCTCGGAACTAAACACTGCGCGATGATGTTCTACCCTTGAGTAGAGGCTGTTGTTAACATCGCTCGCATAATGGGACGGTCAACGCCCATAGGTAGGTGGTAGGGGGGGAGGGGGGGGGGCTAACTGAAATCTCAAACACTCCGAGAGGCACGAAGAAGTCCTCTTTTTAGAAAGCTTCACGTCTTGTATCAAAGTTCTCAGGGGGCCTCCTAACCGAAGGAAAATATTATTCTCACACTGTGGTGTTTATTTTGGGAATGGAAGGCTTTGAAACTTTAAAATCACTATGGCAATCCTATATTATTACTATTAATATTATTATCATCAATATGAAAATTCCTTGTAAATTTGCCCTTGATCATGTAGGTAGGTATTCATATCCCCCCTCGGGCTTCTCGTAATCCAAAATTATTTTTTCTCAATAGCTCTTACAAGGAGAGGGGTTTAGGCCGTTGTATCCATAGTGCCAATTTTAGATTTGTATAGTTCGACTTCAAACACTAAAAAAATTCAAACTCAGAGAATTATTTAAGGAACTCCTTTATCATTCATTTATCCTGTAGAGGCTCTGCCTCAAATATTTAAATTTATATTATTCTGCTTTATTAATTGCTTATTGTTACTGCTTTTTAAATATTTATACTTATACTTTTCAGCTATTTTTATTATTGCTATTTTATTATTTCTCTTATTATTATTATTTCCTATTTTTTTGTAACTATTCATCGGTATGTTTCATTATATAGCTATGATAAACTTATAATTACGCTAATGAGTTAAGGACGAATACGGTTGAATATATAGTAATTGTATCCGCATTTTCATAGAAGGAGAGTGGGAAAACATTTAGTAAAACCATCCTAGATACACCCAACTGGTATTCGAACAATGATCTATAAATAAGTCATCTCCAGTCTAGTTTATTGTGGGAATGATGCCTTATACAATTATACCACTGAACCGGATCTCATGGAATAGTAGATTTATATTAATACTTTATAACCATTTATTTTGATTTCAGAACTGCGGCATTTCACTTCTAACGTTGCTGAAAATTTTATTTCGTGAGTTTAAAAAAAACTGAAAATTTAAGATTTCTAATCTCAAAGGAACATATTGATAGCTTTAACCTACATTTTGGAGTGAACCATTTATTTAATAATAAACCACTTCTTAAAAACCCCACTTCGATTGACACGTGGACTAAATTACAGGTTCATATAATCTGGTTTGCCGATGACCTGGAGGTGAGACCTTGAAGCCCAGCTGAGTGTATCTTTTTTAGCACCGAGTCTTACTACCCGTTCGGATTATATGCCTATGTACTAATTACACCAACGTGTTAGAGATTAGGAAGGCTTAATTGAGATAAAATCCGCCCGCATTTGTGTGTGAGGGATAGTGGAAAACCATTTAGTAAAAAAAAAAACACTCAGTGCACCCGACTGGGATCGAGCCCTGATCTCTCCATCTTAAGCAGTCTAGTCTATTGTGAAAGTAGCGCCTTAGACCATGCGGCCATCGAAGTGAGTGTATTTTTTTATTTTTTTCTATATGGTTTTCCACTCTGGTTGCACGTAGGTGAGTACATTTCTTACGAATTGTACCCTTCTCGCCTCCTACACTACTAGCCTAAATTAAATGCGTATGGTCCGGCCCGAATATAGTGAGATAAGTTAGGGGTAAAATAATAACTTCTTAAACAATGCTAAATTTCCGTACGTTTGTAGCGCATTTCAGCGTTTCGGTGGGCGGCCACCTTAAAAGTGTAGTTTTAACTAAAATAAAATTCTTCAAATTCTATTTAAGTTTTCAAGCATACAGGTATATTTATTAAATTATATTACGGTACAAACATTTGTGGCTAACTGCTGCAAATAATGGGCCCTTGCTTAGGTTACCTTATTGGAACTCAGGATAGTCTAATATGTATTAATTATTAACTGGCACTAGCTTTAAGTATGTAATATTGTGTGCCGGTGTTGGGAGAGTACGCGTTAATTAAGTAATACGATCTCATTCCCGTTTTGATAACTGGTAAATCGGCGATTAACAAAAACCTGCGTTTCATAAGAAACTAAAACTAACTGCAATATTCGTGGGTTAAACTACAGGCCTAGTTTTAATAGGAAGATTCTTATGTGATAGTTAGAAAAGTTACTTTAGCTACTTTCACACATTACATACGTCAGGTAATGTGATCTGCAGCTATAACTTTTGATAGATAATATTAAGACATATATATGTAAAATAACACTGATAATATACTAAAATGCTATGAATGTTAGCCAAAACATATATATGATTGTATTATCTTAAAGGGGCTTCATGTGAAAATTGAACTGTACCACATGACGTTGATGACTCGTTTAGGACGATCGTCCTGATTGATATATCTTCATATTATTACGGAGCTTTTGGTTGAAACTACCATTAAAATCTTAATTCTAATCGATAATATGAAAAAAAAAAATTCTCCTTTTAAAGCAGAATAATTTAATTAGCCCACACACTACGTAATTTAATACATTCTTCATTGTTTGTGTACACGGCTTATTGTTTATTACCACACAAAATAATTTCTTAAAATAATTTAGCTTACTAGTTTGTTTTATGATAGTATTGTTGAAAGAGATCAAATGTGGCTAGTTAATCAATGTTCAATGAACTGATAAAATTAAATCAAGCATTGTTGTAACTATGTTAACACTAACTCATCTTGTATTGCAAGGCAGTGTCAAATTATAATTGCGGTGTTACTTGTACATGCGATTGTTTGTTATTTGACCTACTTCGTTAAAATATCTAGCTAGTTACTAAGACAAATATTTTATAAATATAGATAAACTATCATTGTGTGTGTATATTATTATTACTCTAAATATACACTTATAATGTCGACCTTGGTGGTCTTGAGGTAAAGTGATCGCCTCTTGAGTAAGGACCCGATGTCCGTGGGTTCGAACCCAACCGGGGTTGACGGATCTTTCTTTGAGCGATAAAAATCCGTAGCTCAACTTCCTTCGGAGGGGAAGTAAAGCCGTCGTCGGTCCCATGTCAATTGTAGCATGTAAAATAACTCTAGAAGTTACGTGAAAATACTATTCCCGTCAAAATTTGTAGGTTCTTTCGCTCTCGCCCATTGAAACATACATGCATACATACATACGTACGTACATACATTTAGAGAAAGTGTACTTGTATTTGCGGGAGTGAGAGTGGGAAACCATTTTAAATAAACCCTCAGTACACCTGACCGAGATTCGAACCTTAATCTTCTTGTCTTCGGCAATCTATTTAATGGGGGAGTTAGCGCCTTAGACAATGTGGCCTAAATACCTCTATTATCAATAGTAAAAAGGACACAAATTATATAGTTAAATGTATTATTATTAGTCTATTATTTGTATCGCGTCTTACTACCCGTTCGGGTTATACGCCTAAGTACTAATTACGCTAATGGATTAGGAAGGTAGAATTAGAGGAAGTGAACCCACATTTGCTTGAAGGGGGAGTGGAAAACCATTTAGGGAAAACCACCCCAGTTCAGCCGGCCGAGATTCGAACCTCGATCTCCCCGTCCTCAGCAGTCAAACTCAACACGACTAGCGCGTTAGCCAACTACGCCACCGAGGCGGGTTGTAAATGTTATTAATATTGCAGCAAAAAATATGTTTGTATTTTATAATGGTTTGTTCTTACTCTACCAGAAATCTACTTTACCTTTAGATTACTTGTACAATTTCACTCAAAAATGTCATCATGCACACTGAATTCTATAATTAAAAATAAAGGGAAACCTTTATCAATGAGAACGCAAACAAACTAAGTTGTCAGCCTCGTCTCTTTTTTTTTGCTAACCAGGGTGCCGAGATTCGACTCCCGGCCCTGTGTACTTAACTACCATTTATTTTATTGGCTTTATGCGTTTGTTTCCGCCAGGCGCACGTCCAAAATTTAACTTTCAAGGTTGTATATTTTAAAGAGGGTAAATCAAGACATGCAATGCATTTATTTTCTTGAGAAAATAATATTAAATATCATCTAATGCCAACTAGGTCTACCATTTAAAAATAAATAAGGGTCCAATTTTGTATTTCTCTTAATCGCCCTATTTGACAATATTTCACTTAAGTAAGAGTTCGACACTAGGTGATATTGTGGAGAGAAAATAAAAATACAAATATAGCTCGTCTGGTCGTACGTATCCTGTTAAGTGAGTGAATTCTAAACCTAGGCCACAGACAAGTAAGAAATAGACTCAACCTTACGGGAGTTTCACTGCGCTCCTTTTTTGAAGCTTGAGTCCTTCACCACTAGGATCGCTGTAACACTAATGAAGCCCAGTGTTGAACATCAGCGATCCTAGTGTTGAAGGACTCATGCTGTCTAAAGGAGCGCAACCATTTTAACCTGGAGATTGAGTGTTTGGGTATATTATTTGTCTGTGACCTAGGCTCAATCTCGATATGGTGGTGAAGATGCTTATGTCAACTCTATTTATTTCATTGCATGCATGTGTCTATTAAGATTTTCTTTAACTTATATAACTAAAGATCAAGAAGAGACATTTTTAGTAACTTGAAAATGGTTCCCGTTCTTAAGTGAGGAACCGCTGTACCGAAGAACTGAACCGACCCCTGTTCCCCTCCCTAATTTATGTATGTGTTTCGGTGAGAAAACATGGTATGTGTTTTTTTTTATTATTCTAAAGTAAAATCAAAATGTATTATTACACTAATTACAATTTTTAACAAATGTAATCATTTATTTTAATTATATGATATCTAGAATAATAATTAAAACCACATTATCACGTGTTTTTTCTCACACAAATACATTTTTGCAATGAAATATAAATGCCATAGTTGTCTAGAGCTATGGACCATCGAGGGTAAGAATCTGACTAACCCACTTTTCAGAAATAAGTTTTGAGTTCTAGAGGTATCAAAATCTAGTTCTCGTGTGTTGCAAAAATAAGGAAGGTGGTGGGGATAGGGAAAATATGACTAAGTTCACTATAAGCTAGAATTCAAAGTAGCTTCGGGATACGTATATTTTTTTAAAAAAGGCATAGTAAAACCTGTAAGTTTTCTCATAAAAATATTGTGTTGTGGAAAGTAACTAACTACCCAGCTCTAAATTGGTTTTCTTCATCCGCCCGAAGCGGACCTCGCATTCGTCCTCAAAAGTTTTCCTCGCGGCCAGCCTCGCGTCTGAGGGATCTTGGACCCACGACGTTTTTTTTTTACCCTCCCCCTCCATCCATTTCTTGGCCTGGTCTGGTGCTAATTATCCCAGGATCCTAACAGGGGGAGTTAATGACCACCCCCGACAAGATAACCCGCCAGTTATACATTACATACACCTTCCCTTGCCTCTCTCACCAGCTACCCCCACTTTCCCCTCTCTCACACACAACCTACCTCACTCTCACTTCATGCTTTTATCTGATAGCGAAAAAGGGCGTTGGAAAAGTTTTTATGGAATTAAGATAAGTGTAGAGTTAGTGGGAGAGACAAGAGTAGGGTGGCTTGAAGCGGGGTTGGAGGGACCAAAAAAAAAGTAATTTCGTGGTGTGGATCGTATCGTAGGTTTTCATCTGGTAATGGGTAGAGGAGGAGGGGAGGGGAGGTTAGGATTCCTGGAGAGCTGAGATCGTCGGGGTCGGACCACTCGACCATCAACACCCCTCCTGCCCTTATGTTCGTGTCGTGACCTTCACTGTAAAAGGGGGGGGGGGGGGGAGGAATTATTGAAGCGTTCAATATTAAGAAGAAGACAACATTTCCTAGTACTTTGTTTCACATTGACTATAAATATACCCTCTTGATTTGTTTAGTTTAAGCATTTACAGACTATTTAGATCTTATCTTTAATTAATTTTTAGGGAAAAGGTAATAACCAAACCCCAAATCATGGTTTTACTATTTAAGAAATAGGAGTAGTGTCATTCTCATTATATTTAATTTATTATTTTCACTGAAATCGAATCCAGGACTGAACTAAAGTGTCGTACACGTAATTGATTATTGTAAGATAGGTTAACTTCTAAACTGAGCGGTCATTTTGTCGATCCCGGTTGGTGTCTAAACTGTCCATAGTTGGAACAGATCTAGGAAGTATCCAACAGTTCAAAAAGTTACAAAATCTATTTTCAAGCAGACATACGCCAATACATATGTTCTGTAGCTGTCACTACTAAGAGAAAGAGCACGATCATAGTGCATAAGTATTCCGTTCTATGACCATGGTTTTTAGACGCTAAGATTGCCAACCGTGTGTTTTTGTTTGCTCCTTAGTAGTTCTTTGGAATACACATTATTATTATTATTATTATTATTATTATTATTATTAGCACCGCGTCTTACTACCCATTCGGGTTATACGCACTTACGCTAATGTGTAATGGTAGGGTGATTGTGAGATGAAATGGAGGACCTACAGTTTAACGTGGAATCCGAACCACGGTGGAGGCCTGGCATTCCCCACATTCACAAGATGTCTTGTCAGAGGTGAAGGAAGGGTTTGGTAAGAATACACATTAGTTCGATGAAAGTGGACAGTGGAAGTCTAGATCATCTTTGACTTTAATATATTCCTTTGAAAATAACATAAAAATATATAACGTAAGGAGAAGACCACCCCCATTTGGTGAAGAGATGGATTATTTTTGGCCATTTTGAACCCCTTCTCCCTCTTTTTGAAAAATTTGCACACCTCTTGACTGGTTCTTTTACAATTTCACCAAATTTTAGCTTTCTATATAATTGAGAAGTATTAAAAATTCTCTGGACAGATAAATTGTACATACATATATACATACATCATTAGACTTTTATTAATACAGATGCCAAGCAATAACTATAGCCTCTACGACATTTAATCAAAATCGTTAGAGCCTATTTCAAACAAATTGATTTTTTTGTTTTGCCCTTCAGTAAATTACCCTTAATAGGGTTGGATATGTTATTCCAAAAACTAACTGGGAAACCTTATAAAAACCCCAGATACCAACCAAGTCTTAGACTGATCAGTAATATGGTTTCGGCTCTAGTCCGAGATACCCAAAACAAACACAAATATAGAATCACAATACTTTCTCTACCTGAAAAGTCGAGAGAATAATTACATTTAAAGCGATAAATTGGGTGCACTGAGGATGGTGTTTCTTAATTATTTTCCATTCTTCCGCGCAAATGTGGGTGCACTTCCTCTCAATTATACCTTCTTAATCCCTAAATAATTAGTGTAATTAGTATATAGGCGTACAACCCAAACAGGTAGTAAGACGCGGTGCTAAAAAAAAGAAATTTAACACGTTGAAATTCGCAAATTAGTTTAGATATAATATGTTATAATATTTATAAAAAACATAAAATTATCGCATATTTAGTTATCTCGAAAAGTTCATTTATCCAGTTTCATATTATTTAGAGCATAAAATGTGTTATAATTACCATCTGTTTGAAGTGTTATAATAGCCTCATTTCTCATATACATTATTTGAGAAAATCTATTTATAGTTTTATTAAATAAGCCACGATTCAAATGAGTTGCTAGTTAGTAATTGAGTCACTTTCAAAGGGGCTCACAAATAATATACATACCTACTTAATTCCTCACGGGTTAGGTAAGAAACTGTGCAAATAACTCAAAAAACAAGTTCACAAATAACAGTTATGTCATATCTTGTAAATGTTATGCAAAGTAAATATAGAACTTCGTCAGTTTATAATTACATTTCTTAAATAACTTATAAAAAAAATAGTTTTGTGTCAGACACTCCTAGACTAACGTACATAACATTAAGAACGACAAATCAGATAATAGAGATGAAGACTTACAGACCAAACCACTTAATAAAAAGGATAGTTACATTTTTTATAGTGACTTTTCTCTTCTTCTTTCTTAGTATCTAAATTGAGGTGATAACGGACAAGAAATGAAAGACCAATGATAACAGAGCAAAGAATGCTTGGACCAAATGGCGTGGAAGACATGGTAGGAAGAGAGAGAAAGAGAGAGATAGACGAGGATACAACAAAAAAAAAGTAGTTAATGAAATGAATATTTATGAGAGAGAGATTGAAACTAATTAAATGTGAAAACAAGAGGGTAGAAAGATGGTGTCAAAGTATGATGACGTTTCACAGTCGCCGGATGTGCACTTCAGAAGAATAAAGTAGATGAAAATTCACAGATTTTTAACCTAATGAACAAAGTGTTTCTTCTTTGTACGGTTTTAGATAGTAATAACTGGGTCCTTGGTTAATAGTTTACACTGAATAAAATTGTGTAATTAGGTTATTTAACCGTGAAAATATCCATTTCGATGGTAACACGTTCTAAGGCGTCACTCTCGCCAATATTGGGGATATGGGAGGTTCAAATCCAGGCTGAAGGTTGAATATAGATGAAGTGAACCTGTAGTTGAATGGAGAGAGAATTGAAAACCATTTAGTAATAAACACCCTCAGTTTAGCCGAGGGAGATCGAACCTTAATCTCCCCGTCCTCGGCAATTTAGATCAACACGAAACTAGCGCGTTATATAACTACGCCACCGGGCGGATTGCTCAGGTGTTCTTTGAACTTTAATACAAATCAAGTTCGTTGAGGAAGAAAATCTAATTAAGGGGTGAAGAGAAATCAGCCCTTATATGTATAAAACACGGCTTCTAGGATTAATTATTACATGTATTCACCTTTAAGGGAATTTTTCTGATACCTTATACGAACGTTGCAAACTACTGTAATAACACTAAACAAAAAAAAAAGTTTTTAACTGTTTTTTAAGGGAGGGGGTAGGTAACTGGGGGCTCCACAGATGAAGTTTGCCTAGGGCCCCATGTCCGCTAAGGTTGTGTAAATAGTAATAGAATAAACTGGACTTGCCTAAAGACAAGATATCATATTCTAGCCAAAGGTCCCGGGTTCGATTCCCGTTTCCAGCTGTCACTTTTAAATTTTCAGAATATGATATTTAGATGGAGTAATCCTCACTAAAAGCATAAATAATAGTTTTGGCTATTTGAATCTTAAATACCTGAGTTATAAAATATCTTTATCGTAATGGTATGGATGAGAAGATTAACTTATTTTAAGGCCATTTAATAAATATTATGTCCTACGTGACAAGTATTTTTTTCATAGATCTCAAATATATTTCTAGTAAAATTTATTGTGAAAATGAAACCATCTGCTGAAACGTGCCCGCATTACCCAATCTCGTTTAAGCTACTTTTTTTTTTTGTTCGACTCCCAAGAGGTTTTTTTTAACCTCCATGTAGTGTTAAGGTAGATGATGTACAAGCAATTTTACTGTGAGTAAATTTACCGCAAGTGTTGTTTCAGGCTCAAATAACCATTTATGATACTTGTAATTTATATAGTTAAATATGATACAATTAGTACAAGATAAGCTTGTTTCTATTTAGAGATCATTATTTTGTTGATAAAACTTGTTTAAATGATGGGCCTATGTTTATTTTGGTCAAGTTAAGTTACTTTAAGATATTATTATTATTATTATTATTAGCACCGCGTCTTACTACCCGTTCGGGTTATACGCACTTACGCTAATGTGTAATGGTAGGGTGGTTGTGAGATGAAATGAAGGACCTACAGTTTAACGTGGAATCCGAACCACGGTGGAGACCTGGCATTCCCCACATTCACAAGAATTCTTGTCAGAGGTGAAGGAAGGGTTTGGAAATCAGATAAATCTGTGCCGGAACTTTAAGATATAATAAGGAAAGTTAATCTAACTATATTTATGAGGGTACTGAAGTTCATTTTGTAATTAGGCACTTTTATCAGTAAAATGCCAATTTTGATAAATGTAGCTCAATTTTATTTTGATCTTAAACACAAAATGCTAAGATTTTATATGATAGTGGGACTTTCCTTCAAGGTCTATTCAAAACATGTACTATACTTGTGTACGTGTATATTCACATTCATAAACGCATACATACACACACACTTTTTTTTTATCGCTGCGTCTTTATACCCGTCTGGTTTATACGCTAGTGGGTTTAGTGATTAAGAAGGTAATATTTAGAAGGAGTGTATCCGCATTTGCATGGAGCGAGAATCAAACATAGTTTTAGAAATCCAACCTCAGTACACCCAACCAAGAGTCGAACCTTGGATCTCCCCATCATCGGTGGTCTATCCTACTTAGAGAGTAGCATGGAAGGAGAGTTTAGATCAGTATCTTTCAGTTTGTAACTTTATTTTTTTGACCCAATAAAATATTACTTTAGTAAATACTCTTAGTTTTAATGCATAATGTCTGTTCACGGTAGGAATTGACTTCTGAAAGGCCTTTTTCCCTACCAGAAATCTATTATATAGTAGGATATTGGTAAGAAAAAAGACCTTTCAGAGAGTAATTCCTACCGTGAATGGAGTATACACATTGCAATCTCATCACATCTTGGATATATGTCATGGACATCCCAAAATTTGATGATAACTTTTCCTCTCAGTTAAAAAGTTTCGCTTAAAATTCCATTATTTTCATGACAAATGGTCAATAAATGTTGAGATTTTGATAAAAATAAAAATGTCTACTGAAACAGTATTTGATTGATTTTTTTTACTAAAAATAATTTTTGTTATAAAAACCGTACAAATACTTACCTTAACTCGCGATCCCCCCCCCCCTTCCTCCTTTCCACCTTTAATGTTGAGTAGACTTGTGTATATATATATATATATATAAATAATTAATTATCTTAGTTTTGAAACCTTGAATTATAAAATTAAACTCTTAAGTTAATCTGGTTAGTAAGTGCTCGAATAAATTATACGTGAAAAGCATGACCAAATTAATAATGGGCTATATATTTTATATATGTGCCCTAAATATGAACTCACAGTCAGAACATTTTGGAATAACGTGCCATTTTTCTGCCGACTATCTCAATATACTTTTTTTCTAAAGTAGAAGAGGTATTTTACGTGCATTTCCTGAGGCATATAATTATATCATCATAATACTCATAAACTAACTTAAATTCTAGCAAAACACATCACAACACACCTACCGATAATTCATCACTGTAAAAGACGAAACCCTAATTTCACCAATAATATTTTTTTTTTTTGGCCACCCTGGAAATCGAGTTTGAAATGCCTAGTTCTGTAGGAAGACACGCTACCTGTTGGAGCTATACTCCATTCACGGTAGGAATTACTCTCTCAAAGGTCTTTTTTCTTAACAATATCTTACTATATAATAGATTTCTGGTAGGAAAAAAGGCCTTTCAGAAAACAATTCCTACGGTGAATGAACTTTAGATCTATCTCTATGGACTGGTAAAATATTAATCAAAATATCCAAATGGTCCTACTTTTGATCGGACACCCTAGCGATCGTAACCATGGTGAAGCACCAAGTCAGAGATTAGAGAGGTAAGTAGCTCACACATCCTTTGTATTCACTGGACCGTTCACCCCCTTGTCGTTTCAAGGGGTTTGAGGGGGGAGGGGAGCAAAGTGTCAAGTAGGCGTGTGCATATCAACCCCCTGTCTAATGCACGTGGAGCTCCTACACACATGCTCTTGTATCAGGGCCAGGATCACAATTTCCGGTGTTGCCCCCCCCCCCCCATCCCCTCTCCCTATTCCCTACCAACTCTCCTTACATCTTGGCGGTAGTTATCGGACCCACGTGTCTTCGCAAAATGTGGCACACTATTTGACCTTTTTTATATATTTTTTTTGCAAGAAAGGGGCGGGGGTCAGCTTTTCTTGCTCTTTTTAAAAGGTGTGTTAGTAAATATATTGACTAATTATTATTATTTTTTTACTAATGTTTTCAACACAAGGGTTGCTATCGCCATAATCTTTGGGATGGAGAACACCTTAATCTAAGGGATAGGGATGAGAAAGATAGCGTAGAATAACGTTGATCAAAATGTGCTGCTTGGAGCCCTGGGGATCCTCGACACCCCCTGGGACTTTTTATAATCTTTGGTGCACCCCCCCCCCCTTACAAAAATTACATAATATTGAATGTAGAAGAAGAAATATGATTCCAGCTGTCTTCTATTAAGATTAAAATGATTTGTGAAAATGTTAAACAATGCCACTCAATATTCTCTTAAAAAGAATGTTTTGGGTAAAATAAAATAAATGCTATGTCTAGTAAATAGGCTACGGTTTTTGTATTTATTTGTCAAGCAATTTAAAATCAAATTAAATAATAAAATTATATTTACGAAATTTCTCAAAGCTTTAAATATTATTGTGATAAATAATGATATATTATATATACCCCAATCAAACAAAATATTTTTGGAGCTTAACCAGTTTTTAGAGGTGTAAAGGGTTCCGTAGGTTATGAAGTTTGAGACCGCTGGCGTAAGAGAATAAATACACGCATAGGACCAGAGAGATAATAGGAACACCACAGAGAAAATAGAGTGCGGAACCAGCTACAGTGCACCCGGCTGGAATTCAGTCCACGACCTCCCCACAAACGGTGACCAAATTAAATACGAGTATAAGGGTTTAGAACCATCAGCCAACCAAGCCAGTTTTATCACGCTTAGCTTTCTAGTTTGTAATAATTCGTATTAACTATTTTATGTCTCGCTAACGCTTATTTTTCTCTTTACATTCTTTACACCCCATTCCCCTACTACCCCCCCAAATAACACACCAAGTAGACATTTAGTTTGACCCCTCCCTTTCTAATCCCTGTGTTACGTAACCGTTCACATCAAGAATGCATGTCAATATTCCTTTAAGAAGCTTTTGTGACACTTTAAAAGAGAAACTCTGAATCAACATTTTATTGCACAGTTTGTAGCAAGTGTATAATTATAAGCCGTAAATAATGATTAAATAACTTCAAATCATTACAATTCACGAGCTATAAGGATTCAGACTTGCTATTTTATGCTTTTCATGTACCATTGTTAAGGTAAAGAAATTAATATATGGGGCTGAAATTTAGCATAACTAGACATTCATAATTATGAGGTGTACAGAATGAAATATTAATGTTATTAATATTATTTATTGATAATAAGATTAGATATTTTTGTTTTATTGTTTATTCCCTTCTCCTAATTTTATATACGTTTCAGTTTTTCTTCTATGATGACGACATGTTTCGATGATTTTTCACCATTTTCAAGTCTTATTTATATTTGTATTTGTGAAATTTTACAGTTTTACCACAAACTTTCTAATATCATGAATTAAAATCAATAATCTTTAATACAAATAAGACTTGAAGATGGTGAAAAATTACCGAAACATGTCGTCGTCATAGAAGAAAAGTATATAAAATAAGGAGAAGGGAATAAAAAAGAAGATATAACCTTAATATCAATTATTATTATTTCTTACCAAATAAACATGAACATTATTAGCAATATTAATTATGCTATTAATATTAAAGTTATTGATATTATTGTCAATGTTATAATTAACATTATGAATATTTAAATTTGTACACCTTATATGGTTGTCTAGTTATGATAAATTTTAGCCCAGTACATTAATTACTTTACCTTAACATTGGTACATGAAAAGCATAAAATAACAAGTTTGACCCCTTATAGCTCGTGAATTGTAATTATTTGAAATCATTGATCGTTACTAAAAGCTTATAACTATACACTTGCTATATACAAACTGTGCCATAAAATGTTGATGGTCGAATGACCTTAAGGAAGCACACCAGCGCTGAGACGTTGTAAGGCCACTAATGGAAAACGTCACCTTTAATGCACAGAGTTTCAGTGTATCAGGGGTCGAGATTGTTTATCTAAACACGCCTCGAAGAAGATATGTTTTATATACAGGTACTACAACGGGTTGTCGATAAAGTAGGAATTGATAAGCTCAAGACCTTGAAGGTCTTTGACATCTCATGTCGATAAAGTAGGCCTAATAGGCGTTAATAGCATTTATGGTTAGTTTTTGAAGAATTAAGTAGCTATGCATTTTTGCTAGATTATTATTATATTATTATTATTATTATCATCACCGCGTCTTACTACCCGTTCGGGTAATACTACGCATTTACGCTAATGTTAATGGTAGGGTGATTGTGAGATGAAATGGAAGACCTACAGTTTAACCTGGAATCCGAACCACGGTGGAGGCATTCCCCACATTAACAAGTTGGGATTAATACACGTCAGAGGTGAAGGAAGGGTTTGGTAATCAGATAAATCTGTGCCGGGACCGAGGATTGAACCCCGGATTCCCAGCACAGAAATCCGACACCTTACACCTAGACCACCAGGTCACCCATTTTTGCTAGATGTACGACACATTTAAAGTAGTCTTACAATAGTGTATATGGTTGAGAATTGAGCTAGTTTGAAGATATATTTATGTTAGGGTCATCCATAAATCTCTTTAACGCCATTGAGAGGAGGAAGGGGTGTAGCTCTAATATCTGCATGATATTACATGGGGGGGGGGGGGAGTACATCACACTGTTACGTAACACATTTATTATACTTAAATTACGTTGACTAATTGGTATAGTTGCCCTTATTTTCACCTTTAGTTAACTTACTTATAGCTAGATAGATAGCTTCCGATTCTTAGTAATAGGCTTTTAAATCTGAGTCACTCATTTAGAATGAAAAAAAGCCTCCGTAAAAAGTAAAGACACTCAATCTTGATGTGAAGGGTTACGTAACACAGGTTTTAGAGGGGAAGGAGGGCTTAGGTTTGCAAAAAATATATATATATTTATGTAGTACGACCTATGGTAATTCGAACCCCGACCTCCATGCCACTGTAAAAAAATCCAGACACTCACTCCCTCACCGATGTAGATTTATACCCGTAATTTTAATTATTTTATTCTACGCTATTCCTATTCATGCTATCCGCGGTCCGCCATAGTTCTGCTAATCCTAACAAAAGTCTGACATTTTCTGTGTAATTATCTTCTAAATGGTATAGAGACTGTAGTCGCTGGTGTCTATACGGAGAGGAGTTGGAGTTGAGACAAGGCTACATTGCTACTACCCCTCGCTTTCCTGTATCAATATCAACCCCCTCCCAATCCTCACTCACCCCCCAGTAGCTCCGGACGACGCCAATGCAGGAGCCTCTCGTATCATTTTTCCACACGGCCGACTGCGTGTGACGCTTGCCGCCGGCTGCCGAACGCCGATAGCCGCCCCTCCGCCTCCTGAATATCCCCTTCACCCCCTCTTCCTCGGCCGATAACATGGAAATAGTCCCCGGCCCCTTCCCCAAGCGCACAAAGATATGTCACTCACATGAGTGAGAACCAGAGTCTGGCCCCCAGCCTTCCGCGACGAGACGACTCAAAACTTTTGATGGAAAATATATATCTCCCGTCTTTCTCTCTCTCTTTTTTTTTTTTTGTATAGTAGTATGGGGTAAAGTAGTAGAAGGAGGAGAGAGAGAGAGAAAAAAAAAAGGAAATTGACGCAGCGTTAGTTGATTGTCACCGATACGTGAGTCGACTTGATATCCACCTCCCACTCTTCTGTCTGTCTGCTTTCAATCATCCGTCTTTCGTCTCCGCAATCCTGCAATGAAAACTTTTTTTTTTTCCAAAAAAACCACCCTATTTTTCTTTCTTTATGAAAAATTGGGATATGTGATGTCTTTTTTTTGATCGACATTTTCTTGACATGCAAATCTCCAAGTCAATGAGGCAAGCCGACGCTTAGTGATAAAATGTAGAGCAAACTTCCATGTTAAGTTTTTTTTAAATATAAATTTTGTGAAGCATTTTGGAACAAGAATACACTAACAGTGAAAGAATTTGTTTATTTTGACGTTAATTGAAATTTCCAAGTAACGAAACTGCTTTGCATTTTAACCTCTTTTTTTTTCTCGTGTAAAATTTAATTTGATACATTGTGATTTGACAGTTTCTTAAAATATTTTTAAATTGTTAACCATCATAAATATTTAATCAAAACTATATTTGATATACTCACTAGAAACAGAAGTTTCTGAAAAGGACTATTTAATAGCACGCACCTGTGTGTATTATTATTATTATTATTATTATTATTATTATTATTTTAGCACCGCGTCTTACTACCCGTTCGGGTTATACGCACTTATGCTAATGTGTAATAGTAGGGTGATTTTGAGATGAAATGGAGGACCTACAGTTTAACGTGGAATCCGAACCATGGTGGAGGCCTTGCATTCCCCACATTCACAAGATGTCTTGTCAAAGGGGAAGGAAGGGTTTGGAAATCAGATAAATCTGTGCCGGGATCAAGGATTGAACCCCGGCTGCCAGCACAGAAGTCTGACACCTTACCCCTAGACCGCCAGGTCACCTCACCTGTGTGAATATGCTCATAACCACTAAACAAGCTGACATTTCGTCTCTAGGACGTCGCTTACCCGTGACGTCACGCTAGGTCAGGATAAAATTGTCCGTGCTAGTGAATTTACTTTTTATTCAGCGAGTTCTTAAAGATAGAGCGTTGAAACACAAACCATATATTTTAAACAATTCTAAAAATAGTCCAGTGTCACAAAATTCTTATTCTTTTTTTGAAGTAGTTTTTATAAAGTCTCTACAACTTAGGCTATCTGGCTTAGTCACGAAAATTGCCTGTTAGAAACTTCCTGCCAGGATTTAGATAAAAAAGTATTTGGCAGCATATGTCTCTCTAGAATAGGAAACAAGAACAAAGTAATTAAAAAAAAAAAACCACGTTAATGTTTTCAAGCACCAAATAGTATAGTGAGTGTGTAAACTCGTCATAGGAAGGGGGGAAGTGTTATATGTAGATGAGCAAGAGGCCTCGCAGGGTAAACGGCTCATTTTATTACCGCTCTTTCTATTTCGTACATTGGTGTCTTAAGTGTGAAAATGCGTCAAACTAAGATGCAACCCGCTTCGCAAAATAATTTTGAAATCTCCAAGTAGGCAAT
The DNA here is from genome assembly GCA_039000515.1 of Timema cristinae. Taxonomy (NCBI): domain Eukaryota; kingdom Metazoa; phylum Arthropoda; class Insecta; order Phasmatodea; family Timematidae; genus Timema; species Timema cristinae. The sequence goes on from JBCFYV010000024.1 coordinate 26,523,423, forward strand.
GAATGCCGTTCATTTGGTACAAAAGCAGACAAGGTACGAATAGTTCGGAGTTCACTAAAAGGCCTCTCCAAAGAATCCACTCGAGTAAAAATGCCTGTAAAATCCGAACTAATTATAAGTATTTTGACTGCATTACGTTTAACAATCGTCGCTTGTCAACATTCACAATCGCCTTGTAAGTCGCTATTATAAGATGTCAGCTGAGCAAGAAACCATTGTAAGCGCAATAGTTCACTTTACAGTCCTGCTAACACCTCTGCTGGATTTGGAAACGGGGTTTCAGAGGGTTGTAGAGGGATGAGGAGGGGACTCCATAGCGCCTGCGACATAAGCGATAAAGACGTCGTAAATTGATTTCCTCCAGTCTAGAGGACTAGCGACTGTGTAGACTGCGAGGTAAAATGTACCAACTCCAACTTTGAAGAAATGGTTTCCTCTTCATTCCTCATCGCTTCTTACTGCCCGTCAGTCCTGGGTTATACGCCACTTTTAATCACGTGAATGGAGTAGAGTTTAGATGAAATGTAGCTGGATTGGCGTGGAGTGATAGTGGTAAACCATTAATGAAATGCACCCTCAGTACACCCGTCTGGTATTTGACCCTGACCTCCTTGTCAGGGTTAATCAGATAATATTAGCCTAACTTCTAATCCGCGTGCCCACCGACATGGATGTGAAGGGCTAAAGAAAAGGAGCATATTTTACTATCCCCTTCTAATGCAATGGCAGATGTATTTTTTTTATAGCATCGAGTACAGGTAAAATTTAAAAAGCAACTCAAAAAAGTGTTATAATAATATATAAATACACTGTTTTAAACTAAATAGCTTGCGCCAGTGTTCCCGTGGTCCTAAATAGACTAGAGCAAGAGTTGACAATTGTTTGATCGAGATCGGTCAGTCAATCTCACGGTGATTTTTATTCGATCGCTCAAGAAAACTACATATTCATTAAAATCCGATCTTTGAGTCTTTCTTTTCTCGCAAATATATCACGTACTTTCAAATAGTATTTGAGTGTGATCAAAATAACCTTAATTAGTCAAATGCTATAAAAAATGATATAGTTTATTATGAAAATACACATTTTAAATTATTAATTATGTTTTTTATATAGAAAGGTGAGCACATAAGTATTTAAATAAGGTTGATTTTAAGGAATAAGATATATTAAAAAAAAAAGTATAGTGACGAAACGACGGATGATCTCGGGACTAATTATATGTTTAGAAATCGATTGGCGCCCTAAAGGATTGCCGACCGCTTAACTAGATTTCTGTTGGCAATGGGACATACGTTTGAATCACGGCTTAATCCACGGGGAGTGGTTGGTTTTTCGCATGTAATTTACCACTGTGGTTTTCCCATCCGCCACGATATTATAAACTACCTTTATTTCTAACTGATAGATTAATTCGTTAGAACCCGAACGGGCAGTAAGATATGGTGGGGAAAGAAACACAATTTATGCCTCAAAATTATGATTCATCTTTACGTTTTATATCTCCCTTAACTTTAAAGAAAATTGGGTTTCTTTGTATTTATCTGAGGTTTCAATTGAAACGGTTTAATATATTCTGTTCAAACTTGATATTGGTATATTTTATGGTCATATCTAGAAGCGAAACAGCGATTTTAAATAGCCTAGATTTAAAACTGAGGATAGATTTTTATAACTTGTTTTTGAAAGTTCGAAATATATTGAAAATGGCTTAATGATTTCGTTTAAAATAAATAGATAGGGAGTGTTTTCAAGGTTGATACGGATCTGAACAACGGAAATTCTCAAATATTTTTAGGCAATATTTGAAATACGAAGTAGAAGTACAGACATAACCCATCGCAAACTATTAGTTTTATATCTAACTATTGCGATTTTGTGAAACGCACTGATACATTCGTACTAATTAATAATTATTGTGCCAAAATTTTAATATAAAAAAGTGTAAATAGCGAGATATTTTATTTATGGCTTTTCATATACAATACTAAGAAAGTGTATATTTTTTGGTCTGAAAAAAATTAAATCAGGAAATTTCAAACCTTCTTAAAGGTTTTCAATACTTGCTTTACATGATAAATAACACTGTATACTTTTTTTTTCGAAAAATATTTATTAAAGGGTAGTTTACAGATACATGATTTTTGAAAAGAAAAAAAAAATCCCAACTCCAATAGACAATATGAACAATGATGTACTATTGTGTCGTATCATTTGTTTTTTACTGGTGTTGGTATTAAATATTATTATTATTATTATTATTATTAGCACCGCGTCTTACTACCCGTTCGGGTTATACGCACTTACGCTAATGTGTAATGGTAGAGTGATTGTGAGCTGAAATGAAGGACCTACAGTTTAACGTGGAATACGAACCACGGTGGAGGCCTGGCATTCCCCAAATTCACAAGATGTCTTGTCAGAGGTGAAGGAAGGGTTTGGTAATCAGATAAATCTGCTCCGGGACCGAGGATGTTATTAAATAATTCCTCAAGACAACCTCTTCATATATCTGACTACATTACTTATATTTTAATATACAAATAAATTAACTAAGGTGTTGATCGACATTCAACCATATCAAAAGGTTGTCTCAGACTTGTCTTCTCGAGAAGTAATCTTGTAGTGAAGTTGGCAGCAGCCGGCCACCCGCATAGCTTAGCCATACGTGACCGGCAAGGTGGTCAGGAAGTTGTTACTCTCCTTACCTTCTTGCTCTCCTATTACAACTTGACTGTTACGCACGTGGGCTTCGTCGGTTGGTTGGCTGATTTCATCGTTCATAGCACAACCAAATATAGAAAGATCCTGGAAGGGGAAAAAAAACAACTTTTTAGAAAATATATACAGGGTGTACTATAATATGTGGGATCAACTTCAGCGGTGGACAGAAAACACAAAAATAATGAAAAAAGTTAATATAAACATGTGTAGGCCTACCATTTGACCTTGTTTACAAACTATAGTCTTGTTTTTACTCCATAAAATATGGAGTTGCTTAACATTATAGGAAATGCTCAAAATGGCCACCTTCGGCTTGAATGAAAGCCTGCGTTCGTCGTGTAGTAGACTGCCCCACTCTTAAAAAAAACAAAAACAGGTGCTTGTTGGATTCGTTGGCAGCTTTCATGTGTTTACGTTCACGAAGTATTTCAATGCTGGCAATAGTGTTGAATAAACAATTGGTTTCAATTGACTCCACAAATAAAAATCTTAATGAACAAACACCTGGTATTTTTGAGAATGCGACATTTTATGACACGGCTACTGTGGTCTTGCATTCAGGCTGTAGGTGGCCATTTTGAGCACTTCCTATAGTGTTAAGCAGCTATACATTGCTAGAGTAAAAACAAGACTATAATTAGGAAACAAAAATGGCAAACATGTTTGTATTAACTATTTTCATTGTATATTCCTCTCCTGTCCACTGATGAAGTGGGTTCCACATCTTACGGTACACCCTGTAAAAGTGTTATCAACATTGATTATATTTTTTCTTAGCACATCGCCACACCACCCGTTCGGCCTATACACATACCCACCGGGCTGACCACTGATCGGTAAAACCGAGAATTATGATTGAATTTTGTTCATAGGGGGAAAAAAATGGAAAAGTGTAAGAATTTTGCCGACTGTCGAGAATTTAAAGAGGAGGACCACTCTTAAATAGCTTCTAGGGGCACATAAATTAAAAAAATTCGAGATTATACCACTACAAATTAATAGCTATGAAAGGAGTCTAATTTTCAAAATATTTTTTGACGAGAGGACCTCTTGTAATTAATAGCTTCAAGGAGTATTCACTTTTCAAACATTTTCGGATGTTGAGTCCCCGGACTCTCCTTTTGACTTGGAGGACAGCTATTTTTTTTTTCAAACACAAATAAGATTCTAGCACACTGGGTGTAGCCCATTTGTGTATATATTACTGTTTAATTTGCCTACTCTCTCATCGTAGCTGAACACACATCACAAGTGGAATAATGACTTTCTGATCCAAACACTAAAAATGGCTCGACAAGGTTGTAGAGTAATGCCATTACTGTATTTTTTCTTCTTCTGAGGGTTCCTATCTGTGGTGACTCCCGGTGAAGTCTCCCGACAGGAGATGTTTTCGATTTTTTTTTTTTTGACACAACTCTTCTTGAATAAAGTGTTTCAAGACATAATTGAGTTGATATGAATTGTGTAGGATTCGAATAGTCTACGAACCTAGGAATTGAGTCTAGAAATACTTATTAAGAATGTGCGTGCATCATAGCAGTTCCAACTAAGCTCCCAGATCGCGCAAGGTATGGGAGTAAAAGGGAAAATAAAATACCTATGATATTCCGGAAATGTGTGCGGTGTACTCGTATTTGAATGATTTCTCGAAATTCTCCGCGGTGACGATGGGGGACAAAGCGACAAAGTTTCTTGTTAATAACTACAGTATGTCTCTATAGTGACAGAATGAAGATTTGTGCACAATGCTTATCTGTAAAGCCATTATAAAAGCGGTCAAAAATGGCCTTTTCAATGCAGTTTTTATCCAAATATCTTCATTAATGTTTAATCAGAAATGATCCACGTGCAATAGTCTTTGTGTAAATTTATGATTTTATGCCGACTGTATCACAAAGTTGATTAACTATATTTGCTCTGCTACTAAAATTTGGTGGCATGTTCAACACACTTTTTATATATTAAAAAAAAATCATTGTTTCATTCACTCAAAAGTCTAACGAAAGAAGAAATAACCTTTTATTAAACAAAATAGGGATTATTTTTTTTGCCAGGAAAGTCGAGAACTATGCTGGAATTTTATCCTAGTGTGTGAGTGGCCATCCTTATCCACTAATTACTCTAATGTGTAAGGTATGAGGAAGGTTTAATTCAGAAGAAGTAAACCGCTATTTTCTTGGAAGGAGAGTGGAAAAAATTTAAGAATCCAATTCACCCTACCGGGACTCAAACCACCGATCTCTAGTTATTGGCAGTCTAAACTATTGCTAGAGTACTCTTGAAAACAGGAGCCATCTAAGCAGGTTCTACTTGTCCCGATAATTTATATACATCAAAAATGCTAACCTCAGATTTTATGACTTGATGAAGGAAAAATAATACTTTTTTTTAAACTCAAGGAGAGTTTAATTCTATCTGGAACGTTGTGTACATTTACAGCTTTAAAAGAAAGTAAGTTTTATTTATTTTAATCGCCAGAGCCAAAATTGTATGATTATACACGGGAAAGGGTAAGGGGGCAAAGAGGGTAGAAAACAATTTGAGTAAAACGCAACCTTAGTACTTAACCCGGTGAACTAGTCCAGATGCAGTTAACGCCTTAGGGTACGGCCAGACTGAGCGCGCGAGCGACTAAAATATAAAATAGAACACATTGGTTGTAATGGGAGGTGGCCACACTGGAGCGAGCGAGCGACTGAGCGCGCGCGCTTGAAAGATAGAACTGGTTCTATTTTTCAAGCGCGCGCGCTCGACCCGGTACAGTCTAGTTTACAGGCGCTAGGCAATATTATTGTATGTTGGTTCATTGAGTGCTATGAGAACTTATCATTTTAACATGATATTTGACTTTTTTCTATCAGTGATAGGTTTAACACACTTGCTACTAATGGCCTAATTTAATTGGTAAGACCATAAATAATATAATGTATATATGTAAACCCGATATGTTAAAATACTTCAATATTATAATCAAATTAGGCCTTTACAAATAAGAATCACCATTAGTTTGGAGAGAGTATGAAAAAATCACAACAATAAATAAGTTTTAAAAATCACCTTCAGTTCACTGAGCCAAGATTCGAACCTTTGCCTCCTAGTCAAAAGCTATCGAGTGCAACGCGCCATTCCGCCACTGGTGCTGCTAATCTGATTTTAAAACACTTCAGTACAGTACCATACACATTTCTCAATTTATTAATTGGATGCACTCCTACTTTTTTCTTTTTTATATTATTATTATTATTAGCACCGCGTCTTACTACCCGTTCGGGTTATACGCACTTACGTTAATGTGTAATGGTAGGGAGGGTGATTGTGAGATGGAATGGAGGACCTACAGTTTAACGTGGAATCCGAACCACGGTGGAGGCCTGGCATTCCCCACATTCACAAGATGTCTTGTCAGAGGTGAAGGAAGGGTTTGTAAATCAGATAAAACTGTGCCGGGACCGAGGATTGAACCCCGGCCGCCAGCATAGAAGTCTGACACCTTACCCCTAGACCACCAGGTCACCCTTCTTTTTTATAAATACACAATATTTTCTGTAAAAATTTTCGAGGAACAGAGATGTACCAAGTGTCTTTGACAGAGACATTTTCTCTGATGAACTAGGGTCTGCTAATTACGCGCTCGCGGGCTCGCTCGCTCGCTCGCCAGTTTGGCCACCCAGTCGCTTGCGCGCTCGCTCGCTCGCACGCTTGTCAGTCTGGCCGAACCCTTAGGGTACGGCCAGACTGAGCGAGCGAGCGAGTGACTAAAATATAAAATAGAACACATTTGTTGTAATGGGAGGTGGCCACACTGGAGCGAGCGAGCGACTGAGCGCGCGCGCTTGAAAGATAGAACTGGTTCTATTTTTCAAGCGCGCGCGCTCGACCCGGTACAGTCTAGTTTACAGGCGCTAGGCAATATTATTGTATGTTGGTTCATTGAGTGCTATGGAAACTTATCATTTTAACATGATATTTGACTTTTTTCTATCAGTGATAGGTTTAACACACTTGCTACTAATGGCCTAATTTAATTGGTAAGACCATAAATAATATAATGTATATATGTAAACCCGATATGTCAAAATACTTCAATATTATAATCAAAGTAGGCCTTTACAAATAAGAATCACTATTAGTTTGGGGAGAGTATGAAAAAACTACAACAATAAATAAGTTTTAAAAATCACCTTCAGTTCACTGAGCCAAGATTCGAACCTTTGCCTCCTAGTCGAAAGCTATCGAGTGCAACGCGCCATTCCGCCACTGGTGCGGCTAATCTGATTTTAAAACACTTCAGTACAGTACCATACACATTTCTCAATTTATTAATTGGATGCACTCCTACTTTTTTCTTTTTTATAAATACACAATATTTGTTGTAAGAATTTTCGAGGAACAGAGATGTACCAAGTGTTTTTGACAGAGACATCTTCTCTAATGTACTAGGGTCCGCTAATTACGCGCTCGCTCGCACGCTTGTCAGTCTGGCCGAACCCTTAGCCCACCTGTCCACCTATGTGGGTATCATGAAATTCATTTCCACTTGATCTTCATCTGTCTTACCTTCTAAAGTAGGTGTGGGAAAACTCCGGCCAGCGACGACAATTTTTGGCGGCCCTCACACAAATTTAAAACTTTGGTGATTTTACTAACAAAAATGACAAATTAAATACATAATCAATGCGTATTTTTGAACATGTGAACAAATGAGCAAGCTTGTTTATAATGTTACATGTGTTCAATCATAGGCTTGTTTGTACGGTAATTACTGTAATTATATGATTAATAAATGTATTTTTGTATGATAATAAAGTTCTTTATTTAGTAAATATAAATTTTTGTAACATGCCACAGATGTCAATGTGGCCCTTGGGGAGAAAAGTTTGCCCACCTCTGCTCTAAAGTTTAAAACATTCGACGAACCTTTCAAAGATCGTTCAGCATAACTGTATATTTTAATGCACCCTTCGTTGAAAGGTAATGTGATTGACCTTACTTTTTTCACTGTGGTGTAGCTCATAGTTTATTAAGTCAAGGTACGACTACTTACCTTTCGGGATAAATAGAGTATACCTTTGGGACACCATGATTGTTTTGATAACTATTATTTTAGTAAGAAAATACTTTACCCATTAAAAAAAAAAAAAGTCAAATGATGTCAATTATTAGGCTTTATTTCTAGTATCGTCCAACTCCTTACCGATGTGATAATTTGTTGCCTAAATTTCCATTAGACCAAAACGTTTTATTTGTATTTAAAAAAACATCTATCACAAAACAAACTCATCCAAACAACAACAACCCTTCATCGTTTTCACCTTGTCATCATTGATAACACAAATATTAGTAATTAGTGAAAACACCTTTTTTTTTTTTGAAGCAGCAACCTGGTGGTTAGGGTGATAACCGCTGGCAGGCAATCTTGTCCAACCGACGGGTTCGAGTGTCACTTGGGGGGTGGGGGGTAGCGTCCCCTTATCACAGTCCGCACACTCTCCTCCGCTCCGTATTGTCTGTCTGTCTGTCTCCCTGTTCGACTCTCTTCTGTCCACGTCACTCTTGTCACCTCTTCTACCATACCGCTCCCCCCCCTCTCACCCCCTGGCTGCAAAGACGTGATATTAATTTGTCCAACAGAGACAGTGCTCGCAAATTGGTAGACGGGGTTTAGGAGTAGTTTAATACATACAACTTTGCTACTAAAGGGCCAGGAGGAAGGGGGTTGGGTGATAAATTATAATATTTAGGCGAAGCTAGTAAATATAATGTTAAGTCAATCGATATTTTTAATTATTCAATGTGCTATAGGCCTATATATAATGTAATGTATACACAATTTATTTAAATTATATAAGAGGACATGACTAATTTATATGAACATATATTTATTTATTACATAGGCTTCTCATTTATACCCATTCGTTTAGTATGGTTTCTTACTATTTGTAATTATATTCTACACGATTTATATTTAAGGTGTACTTATATCATACATAGTTTCTAAGTTTAGTTCACTACTTTAAAACTATCTCATGTTTAATTTAACTTTTACTTTTAGGTGTACTTTTAACACATACCGTTTTTAATTTAATACAGTCGATATTTTCTAAAGTTTCCCATCAAATTGAATAATTACTCATGCATATTTTTCAACTTTTTTATTTGCTTAGGTGTGTATGATGGGTAAATCAGGTATTGAATTAAACATTACTATCACATTTTGTAATTTACCATGAGTCATGAAACATTTAATTTTGTAGAGTTATCGAATTTCGAATTCATAAATACTTACTTTAAATTTAAAGATACAATTAATAAACTATATTTTAATAAGCAGTATAAATATTCTTAGGTGATGCATTGTATATTTTTTGAAATTATTTAAGTTTCTATTACAAACCTGAAACAATTTTGTCATTTAACAATTTTTGACATTGATGAAATGGATTGTTCTTGACTATGAGTCTACATGGGCTTTAGGTGCTATCTTGAAAAGTGATGAAACACTTATAGTGAAAACTACAATATTACAATTATAATATTCAAGTCGTGACGATAAATTTGTCTTTCATTTTTTTAAATATTTTTTTTCACCATTGTGACTTACTACCCATTCGGATTATATGCTTCTTACGTTACTAATAGGGGTATGCGAGTACCGAAAATTCGAACTCGACTATTTTTAACCAAGCTCGAAAAATTTGAGTGTTTTTTTCTTCTTAAATTCTAAATTTGATCGATATGATTCACTTTATATTATTTCTTAGCACATGGGATCCTCGCTATTTCCTTTTGTCTAATTGGAAAATGTATTTAAATAAAACCTAAAAATCTGAATTTGTGGAATTATATTTATTTTTTTCCAGAAAAAATCTCATTATAAGAAATCTATTTTCATACTCATGATTCATAAATGAATCTTTTACAGAGAATCAACTTGAAATATTTATAGTACAGATATGTATTTATATTACTTGAACTAGAAATTAAACTCGACGTTTTCCTTCAAACTCGATTCGAAGTGAAAAATACGTACTCGCACACACCTAATTATTAATATTTTTTTTACTTTCTCGCTATTTTACAGGTAGAAAAAGTATTGTGATCTTAAAAAAATAATCTAACTCGAGATTTTGACGAATCTAGACGTTTAATGAGTCCCGAATCCGAAAAAGTTATTTTTGATTTCCATCTGTAGTGTAAGCGACTTAAATGTTCCTCAAGCGCAATAAAGTGCATCCATATTATGCAGGTATGCTCTTGAGTATTACTACTGCGACTATTGCTACTACTTCTGTTGGTAGTACTAATATTGCTACTACAAAAACCTACTACTAATATGCTAGAAAACATTTTATTCATAGCGTTTTCAAAATGGTGTATTTCCCCATTAAATTTGGTCACTCTGAAATAATAATTACTTTTAATCCACCATATATTGCAGCTTAAGATAAGATATTTATGTTTTATTAATTTATGAAAGAGCTGAAAGGGTTTATAGTAAAGGTTTAGTAATTACATATTTTATCATTATAGAATATATATTTAACAATATAAAACGTAATTTTTTTTGCTTACCACTATTTTCTTTACAGGTGTATCTTGTGTTTCCATAACCTGTGTCTCACTCTTTTTTTTATAATTTTTCGGAAAGAAATTAACTAACAGTGATGATTAACTTTTCCACTAATAATGAATCGTTGCTTTATATAAGTATATCCCGACATTATATATTATAAACTAGCTTTGCTCGTTGGGGGCTCGGCCCCCAAACCCCCGTTGAGTTTTCTTTGAAAGTGGATGTAAACTAATGTAATTCCAAAGCTGTTGTTGATAAATCTTATTGTTTAGCCAAACGATACCTCCAAAGAAAGGTTCGCACCAACTTTAAAGTTGCTCCGCCATTTTGAAATTTTTTGGGGTTTAAAAATGAGAATTTTTAACTTTTTGGAATTTTCCCGTCGATTAAATGCTAGAAGCTATAAGTTTGCCAAATTTCAAGTTTCTAGCTCATCTGAAAGTTGGTAAACATTAATGTCAGTGAGTCAGCCATGTGGCTTTATAGTAGTATAATAATACAATATCCATTTAGATGAACAAGAAAAATCATTGAGCGTTAAAAACAAAAACCTGCTAAAAGTCAATCTAGTCAATCAATGCCAAGTCTGGTGGGGAAACCAGTTCCTCCTGAATGTTTTTTTTATTACCAGCAACAAGTATTTCTTCTTTTTATCTTTTCTTGTGTAATATGGCTTAGATAAACATCACACATCTTTCTCTCTCTCTCGAGACAAACAGAAACATACGTGCACTCACGCCATGCTGCTTACTCTGGTGTTGTCTTAAGAGTCTGTTAATGTATTTTTTAAAGGTTTGAGCTAAGTGAGGATTAGCTGTCTGGTACGGGTCTGTTCAGATGAACCAAGAAGATATCAACAGGGCGGACCCTACAGACCACTAAAAGTCCTGTTTTATCCTCTTTACAAAGCACCTCCTTGTGACATCTGAATATCCGATTGTCAGGAATTTTAACGGTGGGCTGAGGCACGAAAACCTTTCTGTGTTCTTATAATATATTTTAAATCAATCTTTCAAATATTTTAATTGACCCTGTACCTCCTCGAGTAACCGTATCATCATAATCAAATAATAAATCAGAGCGTGTTTTATGCCTGAGTGTTCTGTCCATTTTATTTATAAAAAAAAAAGTAATATGGTTGTCTAAGATGAATGTCTTTGATAATGATTCCAGTTTTATTTAGTGTTTGGTTCACATTACTTTGTTGTGTTGTTTGCCTTGCATTTGTAATAATGACGACGTATTTAAATATGAACGGTGGTCAAAGCAGAGGTCACGGGTTCGATCCTCGACGCTTCTAAAATGTATCTGTGAAGCAGTGGGTCTGTAACGGAGTCGTTAGGACAAATGAGGTTCTTCTTAAATAAATATGTACTTGGCTCTGGTCTAAAAAAAAGTGAGATTAATTACTTGAGGGTTCGTTGTGCTGACCACATGTCACCCTCCATCCGCAAATGTTGGCACTATCATCGCTAACGGCGGTTTCCGCTCGGTTGGTGTAGCTCGCTTGCAGGCTCACGTCATGAAGTTTGATAGGAAATATTATATTATTATCTCTAGACTTTTCTAAATTGTATAGAAAAAAAGGTAAGATTGAAGTACATTTTGCTCCTACTAAAATTTACAACATCAAAAATATGACTAAAATAAACCAAAGTTGTCGTCCACGATTTATTATTCAATTGAAATATCGCTCAAGCTCAGATGCATTTGTTTGTTTTGATAATCATAATGTCAAGCCTAACCGCGAGATATCAAAGTTTTTTCTCTCCTTCTATCGTTGTTATCCCCCCCCCCTTTTTTTTCATTCTTCCATTCTAGTCCCCATATCTCTCACCCAAGCCCGCGAATTCCTGTGTAAAGTCAACAAAAGGGGTCACACCCCATGTTTTCAAAGTTGATAAGACCACGCGGCACTCCGCTCGCCGTGTTACTAACGTCCACGACGCTTCAGAAGACGCTATGAAGTTAGCGGTCAACTTCCTGTGACACCAAGCTTTGACTACATCTTCCGGTTCTTGTACCTCTTTACGCACGGGGGGTGTTGGCGACATACCACTTCCTAAAGTGTTTCTTTTAAAGCGTGTGAAGAACATTGATATACTTCTTTGAATGGTCCCAGTGATGACGAGTTCGTCGCTTGCGGCAGAGCGGTGTAGTGACTGAATTTGTAAAAAGGTGAGTTAAAAAAATAAACAAGATTTGCTCTTCTGTCGAGATTTCATCACAGTTTCAATGAAAATAATTTGAAAATGATTATAAATGTTTTAGGTAGTTTTTATATTTGAATAAGTTTTTTTTTTGTTCGATTTTGTCCGTTATGTAGCGATTTAGGGTCGTATTTATAATCTTATCTAGGGAGTCAAACCAAGCTCCCAGTGTACGAAAAACAAACATTTCAGGTTGATTGGGGCATAGCCTCGCCTCTGAATCTAGAATATAAAGGTATATGGACCTATCTCTCTTAAGAGTCTAAAAAAAACACCTCAAAGTGACTTTCCGTCAAATTCCTCACAGAATTAATTATATCTATCTTTTGAACTTAGAGAATAATTGATTTATAGTTTGCATGTATAATGTCCGCCTTGTATTTTGTTTCCTCAGCAAGTGAGCACAAAAACTAAACGTAAACGTGAATTTAACTATATATTTCCATTTTTATACATTCATTATCAGTAGATTTACAAAACTATTACATGATGTAATGTGAGCTAACTCTTTCGTTGAGCAACACAATCTTACTTATTAAAAACACATTTAAACTAATTTCATCTCTTAATTGAACCTACTTAATTCTTATTTTATACTAGTAGAAGTACCCGGCGTTGTCCCTGGCAACGCTTTTCTTTGCTTCAAACAGACAGCAAAAAATCTCTACATTTTATTTTTTACGAACCAGTTTTTAATTAATTCAAAAAATAGAATCCAAATTCTAAAATTCCAGCTTTGAGGTGCATGCGATAGATACTCTCATAACAGACCAACACACAAATTATTCATTTTATAAATATAGAAACATAATTGTTTACAAACGGTATTATATTTATGTTTCTTGTGTTTTGATTGACTGCCAGTATAATTTTAATTTAGTTGAACATAAATTTACACAGTACCAAATTTTCTTTAAATTGAAGTCTATCGTTTATTATTTTATAATTTAGAAAATATTTATTATATTTTAGTTACATTTTGTATTACGAATTACATCCCTTGAATTTGTGCACAGTTAGTAATTCAGGTCAATGGGTTATTTCTATTGTTGAGTAGTAAACGTAATCACATACTTTCTCTTTTATTATAAATTTATTTCTCTACTTTATCAGCAATTATTATGATTAGTTTTATTCTGTTTTTGAAGAAAAAAGGTTTTATAAAAATCTTTATTTCTAAACTCAAATGAAAAGGAAATGAATGAATGAATGGTGATTTGTGTTATTGGAAGAATGACTTGTCCAATATCACATAATTCTGTTCGCGCCCTTTTCTTCCTCTTGTCTTCCTGTATTTCTAATGGGAATCATTACTGACTTGAAGCATTAGGCAGTAGGTATAATCTTCGTCCAGGACCCTTACTAGGTTTTTCTGACAGATAAAAATAATAAATCATTGATACGACTCCTCGAGCTAAAGAAAATGCGCTCTGGAAAAAAAAAAGAAGAGAGGAGCAAAGAATCTCACCCTAGCATTTCTGATACCTTATATCAACTCACACACACAATCAAAAGAGTGCAGGAAATTTGGCAAACTTGGCGTATTTTTTAAAAAAAAATATTCCAAAACCTACAGCTTTACCTCTTTTCTCTCTGTCTTTTTTTTTTTAGTTACTGATAAATTACCCAAGTGCTTTGATAGTAGCCTAGTGGAATGTGCGGAGTATTTCGCTAGCTGTCGAACACAAGAGGTAGTCAATGAGCTTAGTACCTCCTAATGGCTGCTACCCCCTCTGATCCGCGTTGCAGATACCCGCCACCATTGTTACCTAAACGACCCAGAGTTTGGGAAATCAGTTCCGCTCACGCCATGAGAAAAATTACCGACAGAAAAAAAAAGGGGGAAGGGTGAAGGGTTTGGGAGAAGTGAGATAAGAAATATAGGTGATCCCACAGAGAGCAGAAGAGAGTGCGATATATATATATATATATATATATATATATATATATATATATATATATATAGAGAGAGAGAGAGAGAGAGAGAGGAGGAGAGAGGAGGCGAAAAGTATTAAAACTAACAGTGAGTGAAAAGAAGATAGAAAACAAGAAGAGAATTTCCAAAACCTTGAAAAAAAAATATATAAAAAAATGGAAGGGGAACATGAAGCTTCCCCAATCTGTAAGAAAAATTGCAAGGAGATAAAACTTTGGTTCATTAAACACCTTAAACAGGAGAAGGGGCTTAAAACACATTCGAAAAGAAAGGCGAAGAGTGCTTGCTCGTATCTAGCTGTTCTAGTTCAAATATCATAAGCACTCTAGTTTGACGCCGCGCTACTTTTTCATAATCGTGCTCCGATAAATAAATAGTATATACATTCTATAAATGTGTTAATATCTTGTGTGAAGTCTTATCTTCGCTAAAATAGAATCAATTCACAATGTGCATTTAGACATCTTATCTCTCTTAAGATTATTTTGTATCTTCTTATGCAATGATATTATGATACGGAATTCGAACCTAAGTTTATATTTAGTTTTAAACTGACGAATTAAAGATTATGATACGGAATTCGAACCTAAGTTTATATTTAGTTTTGAACTGACGAATTAAATGATATCTGCTACCGCATTCCGCTAATCGGTATAAGCTTACGACTGAGAACTGTAAACATAATCATTTAAATAGATCATAGAATATAATTAATATATCTACAATGTGATAATAAGGCAGGTTCTAACGTCTATTACTCACTAATCTTTACTCTCTAATTACAGATAAGTTAAATTTCTTTCTACGTTCCTATCATATTATTAATTTAAAATGGTTAGTTTTATATTCCTCCTATACCCAACAGTTTCTTGGTTCGACTCCTATTTCTACTTCAATATTTCTCATATACCTTAAGGGTCGTTCACATGATTCAACTTTAGTTGATCAACAAGAGGTTGGTGACCTGGTGGTCTAGGGGTAAGGTGTCAGACTTCTATGCTGGCGGCCGGGGTTCGATCCTCGGTCCCGGCACAGATTCATCTGATTTCCAAACCCTTCCTTCACCTCTGACAAGACATCTTGTGAATGTGTGGAATGCCAGGTCGCCACCGTGGTTCGGATTCCACGTTAAACTGTAGGTCCTTCATTTCATTTCACAATCACCCTACCATTACACATTAGCGTAAGTGCGTATAACCCGAACGGGTAGTAAGACGCGGTGCTAATAATAATAATAATAATAACAAGAGGTTAAAAGCTAGTTGAAACAAGATTGAACCACCCGTTCGGGCTCTACATTTATGTACTAATTAAACTAACTTACGGTTTTAGGGATTAAGGAGTTTATATTTATTGACAGTTTAACTATATTTGCGTGGAGGAAGAATGAAAAACTACCCTTAGTATACCTGATAAATTTGAACCTTGATCTCCCCGTCATCGGCACTCTAGTCTACTGCGTTAAATCATGCGGCCACCGAAGCGGTTATCAACTAAAGTTGATTAATGTGAACGCCCCAGTAAGTGAACTGTGACTCGTGTTTCTTCTCTCATTGTCGATTTAAGTTATGGCTACATATTTTTTCACTATCTCATTGAAACAACATAAAAACAAGTATTGGAAGAAAACACACGTATCAAATTTTTGGGGGCCTCCTGCTTAAAAAAAAAAAAATACAAATCAAGATAGTAACTTCTAGTTTTATGTAGCCATTTACAAGATTATAATTTAAGAGTACGAAGTATGTTCTGTAATCTCGGTTGGACATCTTGAAAGTGAGCAAGCCTGTATTTTGTAGGAGCCAATATGAGAACGACGAGTTTACGTAGGCAGTAGGATATGTTGGCGATACGATATCGCAGGGTTCCGCCGTACCTGTAATAAGCAGCTAGGCTGGTAAGAGCAACATATGGGCAGAGAAACGCGCGGTGATCGTCCATTGTTCTCCATATGAACAAAACTTTGAAGAGGGGAGTGGGGGGAGGCAAGGGAGGGGTTGATTTCGAGTATGAGATCTTTACCCAAGATATTGAGTTTGTGTGTGTTCGCGTGTGTGTGTGTCTTAGATGAAATGATGGATATTTTGACGTGCCTTTCGGGTTTAATCCAGGTACAAATCTGTTTTAGATATTTTTATTGCTCTTTCTTATTATTTGGATGTTTTCTAGAAACACGAAAATCAACTCAAGCAAGAAGTATAGTCTGTCTCACAAACAAGTTTTGAGATAGAGAAGTTTTCTGTATTGTAAAGCAGGGGTTGGCAACCTTTTTAGGCCCCGATTGACTTTCACCTTTATCAAAGGTCCCGCGATCACCCTTCGTTTCTCAACTCTACTTTTAATATTCTATAAATCTTGTATTTTTTTTCCTTAAGTTCAATATTTCCTTCAATAACTATGTCCCTACCTTTATAGAAAATCCATAGAATTAATAAAATGTACACACCGTTCACCCTGAAAGGTAGCAGTATTACCTTGACGTATTACACTATGGCCCTACCTTATAAGGTCTACCATAGTCGAATAATGCAAGGTAAGCTTGCCTTTTCGTGACGATATAGTTTTCTTACACGATCGACTGAAAATTGCTGCGAGATCGACCGGTCGATTGCGATTGACATTTTGCTGATCCCTGTTGTAAAGTATTGGTCCCATCTTTATTCTTGCATCATAAATGTATGAGTGTTGAATCTTCAAACACTTTTACACTTTGGACAGGCTTTATTTCAGGACTGGTAAGTAACAAGTACCTTTTCTCACTTTTTGTCACTTAATTAGAAACACAATTTTTATACACATTTTACATTTTGTTTACAAAGCTAGCTTATTTCTTAAAAGCTCTATATTTCAGCAAGCAAACATACCTTGTTGAATTTTACGCCTATTTTCCCGGCTAATTTAGAATTGCGATTTGTTTTTAACAACGCATCGTGATTTTCAGTTTTATTTCACAAGCAAAACATATTTAATATAAATATTTGTTGAAAATTATCACCTGATGCTGTATTCCTCAAGTCTTCTCGCCTGACGCTTTGTTCCTGGGTTTATTATTGGCCTTCTTTTGATTTTAGCTTAATGACTCTGCGTGTGCTCAGGAATACACCCCCTCCCCGGGATCAAACCGGGATAATTGATAGGACAAGCTATGAATGTACCAAAAAAAAGTTAGATAACAAACATTTGTCCCCATTTTTAAACAACTGCTTTGTTTTAATAATAGTAGGCTATATTATTATTGTTTTTTACAATTATTTAGACTAATTATTTCATTTTTGATGTCTTTTAATGGTTCAAGGGTTCGATTCTGGCAGAGTTGCACTGAGAGTGGTTTTTCCTAAATGGTTTTCCACTCTCCGTCCACGTAAATGCTGGTAAATTTCCTTAAATTTAAACCTTTCTCATCCCTAGCATATAAGTGTAAATTATTAGTAGGCTACATAAGTGTACAATATGAACGGGTATTCGGCCAAGACACAAAAAAAAAGTTATGTGACAAATTCTGTATGTATTAAATATAGCTCGTCTGAGCTACATAAATCTGTAGCTCAGTTTGTGGAAATATTAGCCGGTACTAATGTACCGTTGCCAAGGGGATGGCTGAATGTACTAATCGTACATCCTTTCCATGGAGGGAGGCTCTTTCCATGCCCCGATGGGATCAGGTGATGGTGATATTGAGTATGAAGGAGTGCAAACATTTAATCTAACTTAAGCCTAATTAACAAAAATAACCCTGGTCACCGTCGAGATAGTTCTCCTTTCGGGAAAAATACTCTTGGTATTAGTCGGGAATCGAATCCGTGACCCCTAGAATAGTAGTCAGGTGTACTGACTACTACACCACGAGGACAACTATTCGATACTTTGACAGTTCCAGCCATAAATGTCGTCCTTACCAATCTCTATGAAAACTATGACGACACACCTCATCCATTTGGTTAATAATTCGCACGGTTTTTCGCGATCTCTAGCACAATAAACCTACATTTCTGAGGCTGTGATTGTAAATTAGTGCGTTCAGTTCGTGGATAGCCATCTCGACGCAACACGTGCTCGTTTTAATTGTGTGTTGTCAATAAAGGGCGAACGAACGAGTTTCGTGGAAATATATTTCCTTTCAGATAAAGAACTCTTGTAATTGTGCACATTTCCCTTCTTGTTGGTGGTAGACTGACATCTCTAGCGGACGGAAGTGGCTTAATGCGTTCAGTTGACATGTTTACTTTACTTTCTCACATGCGAGCAATAGTATAATACTCCGCCTTACACGCTTCGCACATTAAGATTCTCTTGGTTCCTTCAAAGTGATCTTTTTTTTTTTTTTTTTTTAGATAGCACCGCGTCCCACTACCCGTTCGGTTTTACGCGTATACATTAAATACGCCAATGTTCTAGGGATAAGGAAGGTTGAATTTATAGTGGTTATACCCTCATTTGCGTGGAGGTTGATTGGGAAAAACATTTAGGTAAAACCTTCCTCAATAAACCCAGCATTCGAACCCCAATCTCCCCGTCTACCAGCATTTGAACCCGATATTCCCGTCATAACAGCATTTCAACCCCGATGTCCCCGTCATTGAAAGTCCGGTCTAATGCGAAAGTGACGTGGGTTGCTACTTATTGAATAAGTAGTCTAACGACAGAAAGAGTGTCCCTTTATGATTCATCCATGAAGAAACACGCGCATTTCAGAAATAATGGGAAAAGGATTACACCATTAATATATATTTTTATACCATTTTTCCTGTTAAAGGAACAACTACGCAGTATTTGGCAAAGACGCCAATTCTCTATACCAATAAGAAGCTAGCTTTCACAACACCTGTCGCCAGGACTCTTTATATTAGTTAGTTTTTACACTGTTGACGAAGGTAGTAAGAGGCAAGGGGTATGTCATATATAAGCCGTTGTGCGTATAATTAAGGACAGCCACAAACATAGCCAAGCAGCCACGCTCACACAGGCAACGCAGTTAGGGACTCACTAGCACTGGCTCTCGCAGTCACAGTATAACAAAGAATACAATAATTTACATTAATATCACAATTGTGCATTGATATAAAGCATTTAATTGGAGTATGTATAAGTAATTAACAGATGTCATTTGAATAAACCATGTGTGAATCAATAGTTCTCTTTCTTTAATTTTATTAATATACTGATTTAATTAGTGCTCGACCACGGAGCAATTAACAGCTGGTTAAACGGTATCTTTTCCGTACAGTGATGATAGGCGCTCGACCACGGAGCTATAGACAACCTAAATATCATCACAGCATTATTATATAAGGAAATAATACGTAGTGTTAAAATCGACGGCCAACGCGGGGCGATTAATTCAATAGTGCTACATTGTGAATGTGGGGAATGCCAGGCCTCCACCGTTGTTCGGATTCCACGTTAAACTGTAGGTCCTTCATTTCATCTCACAATCACCTACCATTACACATTAGCGTGAGTGCGTATAACCCGAACGGGTAGTAAGACGCGGTGCTAATAATAATAATAATAATAATAATAATAATAATAATAATAATAATAATAATAATAATAATAGTGCTACAATGTGGACAACCTAGACAAATATTAGGACGAAGAAGACGATTTTTAAAGGAGAATATCTGTCCTATTTATGTTAAAAAATCTTGCACTTACAACAAACCCATTGCGCCTAATTTGTAATACAGATTACTTTTTGTAATGTTAATTTGAGCCCAAATGACTGAAAATATAGAATAAAATAGGATTAAACAAAACCATGTATGATTTTATGCCAACCTTGATTCTCCATTATCTAGTGATTCTTTTCACAGTAAAAACGAATGTTTATCCCAGATTTGAGTGACCTAAGCTTCTCTCATTGCCAAACAAATAGTTTTGAATGCTTTTCGGTGATGTGTATAGTAAATAAAGAACAGGTAGCCTCTGTGTATTGTAATAACGTTTAACGTTCTTTTATCTCGGCCTTCTGGATTATGAATATATAATAATTTTTAATATAAATTATTATATAATATTAAATATATAGGTGCATATTAGTTAAAAAGAAACGTTTTTTTTTTCAATTAAACATAATTTTTTGTACTAGTGTTTCTAAACCTTTTTACCAGGACGGAATCCTTTGATATATCCCTTCCTTGTTTCGTTAAATATCTAACAGAGAAAGTTACACTTAACCAACTCGGATCAAACCGGAACCGTACAGTTCCGGACGAATGCTATCCATGTTTTTAAATGCCAGTGGCTACATGAATCCACTCCGCACCACAATGACGTGGACAAATCGTCAAAAGATCCGCGTTTTTACGTGCGTGCGGTGCGGACCGTGTAGACACCAATACCCGAATACGCATGACTATTCGGGAATCTCCGTGTGTGTTCGGTAGATTCCGAACTTTTTTTTATGATAACCACCATGCAGGGCACGTGGGAACGTATATTTGCACCGGGGTTGGGGGGAAAATAACCAAAGTTATTTGTGAAAAAAAGAAGAAGAAAAAAGAGCTTAACCCACTTGGGCTTTATTTTTATTTTGCGGGGGATTTTATTGGGATTTGTTAAATTAGATGTGCAATGTATGCTAACTAATTTAACCACTCGTAGAATAACTATATTCGCTCGATCACGAACACTTTGAACATTGATTGTTTTTCCATGACTTACACAAAACGACCTTCGATGGCAGGGTGCAATGGCGCACGCATACATTCGAATTTTCCGTCACAATCTGGTCGTGTAGCCACTTGCTAGAAAATTCAGTGCGTTTAGGTGCGGGTCGGCTCCATGTAGCTTTATCTTAGCAGCTGTTCTGAAGCTTCGAAACACTTTTAAAAAATCCTCAATGATCTTAAAATCCTATGTTTTGTCCTATTATTAAAACATGAATGTTCTTATATTAAGAAATTAATAGGATTTCTTATTATTTACTTAATTTTATAGCTTATACATTTTACGTTAAATGTCGTTGAAAATTAGCTAATTTAATCTTTTAACGAGTTTTTTTTAATATTATATAACTTAAAATGCAAGTATTTAATTTTTTTTATGGAGATGTATTAATACCATTATCCTCATTTTTTTTGGTAAGTAATCTTTATAATAATAAACCGCGTCTTAAATAATTTGATTTCTAGTCACCCTTAACGCATCTCACTGCTCGTAAAGTCGTCCACCTTGATTGGCCAATTCAAACTGGTATTTAAATCTCCTATTTAAAAAAAAACTAATTTTTTTCTCCTTAGTAAATTAAACCCGCCATACACAACACATATATTTATATAAAAAAAGTTGTTTATTTACGAATTGGTAAGAACAGACCCAAAACCAAGTTTATTAAGGAATTGTTGTCTGGTCAAATCTAAGGTAGAGGACCCTGCATTTTATCCGTGAAACGGAATAATGGGCAATAGAGACAGTTGATAGATATGTAGAGGCTGGAGGAGAGAAGATAGGCCAAGTGAAGAAGCATGTTAAGTATATCTTGAGATTACCACCGACCGCGGTCCTGAGTGGATCTACGATAAAACCTCTTAGGTATGCGTCGCGTCGCTCAGATAAAGCGTACTGGGCCGAGTTCTCAAAACTTTGCTCTGGGTAGAGGGGTAGCCACAGCATTCCGGTCCACCCGAGGGTTATTAGCCGAAAGGGAGGAGGAGGGAGATGGAGCAAAGAGATTACGCCTATTTAATACCATCTACAGTAACCTAACGGGTCAAACAGGTGTCACTCTAGTATTAGACTGGATTGCCGATGACGGCAAGATCGGGGTTCAAATCTCGGTTGAGTGTACGATTTTTTTTTTTTCCTAAATGGCTTTACACTCTTATCCATGAAAATGCGGGAACACTTCCTCTAAATTCAGCCTTCCTCATCCCTAACTTGATAATGAAATTTAGTACATTCATTCGTGTAATCTAAACTGGTAGTAAGACTTGGCGACAAAAATAAATTAAAATAATTCCATATAATATTACCTAGCTCATGCGTCGGAAACAAATGTGTTGGAGAACACGTTACTCAACATACTTACGTTATTATAGTCCTATTTATTTTTATAGTAGCTCATTTAGATGGACACGTGTGTTAACACAAGTTTTTATAAGCCACATCAGTTGTCTTGTGTTGCATCGGACTGCCGGTGACAGTTATCTACGGGGCTCGAATCCCAGTAAGAGAGTATTGAGCATGGATTTTCCTAAATGGTTTCCCAATCTATTCTTAAAATTTTTCTAAATTCTATTTATTCTAGCTTCCTCATCATTTTAGATATTAGTGTAATTAAGTGAGGATAGCAAGGACAGGTAGAAAGATGGGCCCACGTTTATACCGTGCGTTTGATGTCACCACCGCACCTAGGCTAGTCTGGAACCCGCCTTCCAAAGCGGTGGAGGGGGGGGGGGGTAGGTTATTTCTGAACCACCAACCATAGCCCGTTGGACACACTATACACCTTACATGTTTGATATTCTGTGTCTCTTAACATATCGGCCCATAGAGTCATATAATTTTGTTATTTATGCATATCTTGGTTACATCACTCGTAGCCCAATTCGTGGTAAGATAAGCCAGTATTAATGTACCTTTGCCCAGGACACGCCCGAACTTACTAATCGTACATCCTTTCCGTCGAGGCTCTTTCCATGTCCTGAGATGATGGTGGTGATAGTATGAGGGTGTGGAACCAGACACTGATCAACTTTGGGATAATTTTCCTTTCGGGAAAAATACCATGGTGCCATGTGGGTAGCCAGGTGCTCTGACCCCCCTATACCACGGGGTCACTTTATGAGTCAAATTATCTATATTTATATTTAAGAAACCATCCACATCCAGTATTAGAATTAACAAAATATGTCCAGTTCATGTCAATACCACCTAATGTATTATACCGTTTCAATCGCCTACTAAGACCATCATTAATACGACCAAGCAATCTCACAAATATACAATTGATCCCATTAGAGAATAAATATTCATATAATATAGTAGGCTTCTGATAGGAAGAACGGTATCTGACAGCTACAAAAGTTAATATAAACAACTTTCATGTATTTATACGCCAGTCTTGTACGTACAGTGTCTCGTTTAGTAAGTAACAATAGTGTACCTATAAATAACAATAATATAGTAAACTTTTATCAGTGCTGAGCGCAAAAATATGTTTGTTCTTACCAAAATCCTACTACGTCTGACATGATATCACAACTACTATATTTTTTTGCTATATTATTAGTGTTATTTATTAGGTATTAATACATTTTATAAAAATATACAACTGAAGAAACATATGACTTGACGTATGAATAAATGAATAGTTCTAGTAACTTTCATGACTGTTATATACAACAATATTTTAGTTTGTGGGATCAATGGTTTTGAGCTTGATTTTATTTTTTAGGAAAGGAAATTTATTTTGGAAAAAAAGCTACATAGATAGGATAATAAACTAGGTTGCAGAGATTAATACCATTCCCCCCTTTCTGTGAGGACACCCTTACCTATTTTGGTTAGTTCACGAAACTGAACCCAGAATTATTATTATGGTCAAGTTTCCATAAAAACAAAATTACTAAAAGATTTTTTTTATTGTTAATTTGCTCACTTATTTAAGACTACCAAAACTAGTATGCGTTTCAACAACAACAAAAAATATATGAATTTAGTTTTGGGAGTTTTTAAGACAATTTTGGTTTTTACGATTTTTATAGCAATTAAAAAAAATAGTTTTTTAAAAACGTGGTTCTACCATCCTCCGGAACTATCTGCATATTTACAATATTATTTAGGGGGTCGTAAAAATTTAATTTTGAGGGTATTTACTCTCATTTTCGTAGAATAATAAGGGAATTTCTTGTTAATTAACCACAGTGCACCCGGCCAGAACTCGAACCTCGACCTCTTAGTTATTGGCATTCTAGTATTTTACAAGAGCTTTGTTCAGGGCCCGCGGACCTTTTCATGAACTGAACTTAATACCAACGAATCCGACTCTTTTTTTATAAACGTCGTAGAAATACGACCTTTGAGAATGTGATATTTGATAATCTGGCATAGTTTGGAGAAATATGAAGTTTCTATACCAAATTTATATTCTTTCTTCGACAGTGATCAATTCCTAAAAGTTTAATTTTCTCTCTCAATATGTGTAATGTTTGGAAGCACACATGTGTGTCAACAGTTGTTTACTCACATGAATGGAACCAAGCACCCAAGAGATATGGCTCAGGAGACACAGTTGTCAACAATTTTTAAAGCACAAGATTTATAGCCAAACAATCACACCGTTGTTTTAAGTAAAGTTTTTCAAATTTTGTATGGGGGGGGGGGGTGTCAAATGAGGTGAGTGTTATTGTTTACTTAGATGTTATTATTTTATTTTTGTAATATTAAGGACCCGCTTCGGTGGCTGCGTAGTCTAACGAGTCACTCTTGTGTTAGACTAAACTGCCGATGACAGGGAGATCGGGCTTTGAATCCGGGTTGGGTGGTTTTTCATATATGGTTTTACACTCTACCTCCACACACATACTGGTACACTTCCTCTAAAATTCAACCTTCCTCACCCTACTCACCAACTGTACATAAGCGTAGGAATGCATGCATATGGATAGGTAGTAAGACGTAGTGCTAAAAAATAATAATATAAAGGTACTAAGGCGACATTTTTACTTTTTACTCACATGTTAGGCCATATACTGATACATGATAGTTTGACGAAGATAACTATAGCAGCAGGGGCGGAGGGGAGGAATTCAAGAGGGAGACTACGACTGGAGTACATGAATCCGCGGACGATGTTGACAGAAGAAGGTACACATTTATTTTTAAAAATTTACTCAGGACGGGCAAAAGTTTTAAGAGCTGCAGCAAGCCAATATCAAGATTGATGACCTAATGATGATAAGTTATTGAGAATACTACTTTTTTTGAAATCGTGTCCCCACCGACCCGGCGATTAAAAAAAAAAGCCTTTATTATACACAACCCGCCTCGGTGGCGTAGTTGGCTAACACGTTTGTCGTGTTGAGCTCGACTGCTGAGGACGGGGAGATCGAGGTTCGAATCTCGGTCGGGTGAACTGGATGTGGTTTTCCCTAAACGGTTTTCCACTCTACTCCACGCAAATGCGGGTTCACTTCCTCTAATTCAACCTTCCCAATTCCTGATCCATTAGCGTAATTAGTACTTAAAGCGTATAACCCAAACGGGTAGTAAGACGCGGTGCTAAATAGAAATACTTTATTATACAGGGTGTAAATGAATGTATTACAAACGTGGATGGGTTGTAGAGGATACAAAAGTGGACACATTAATTGAGTATATTATATTATACAGTGAATATATTTTATATATATTAAAAACATTTTAAGCACAAAACTGGCTCTTTATTACGCAATTTCATTTTTAAATTGCACACTCGGTAGCCTGTCTCTACTGAATTTAGGATCCCGGGTTAGAATCCTGGCATAGCCGAAAATTTATCATTGGTGAAATGTGGATTTATCCTTTCATAGTGATGAACTAACGGGTAAGGGCTGGGTGTTCTGTCTGTTCTAGATTTAAGTTAATTTATAAGTCGTGTGCTGATACAATCAGTCGGTTCAGAAAGTGCTCGTTAAATATCTCAAATAATAAATATAAACTACACACACACTTATATTAAAATATATATAAAAAAATTTGAGAGGCAAACATGTAGGAACAAATTGTGTAATAGTTCGTAAGGTGTTAATATTTATTTCAGAGGGTGAGCTAATATTTATCTTATTACCTATCTGTTTCTTTGTGGTGTGGAAAAATGGCGAATTAATGCAATACAGTAATATTTCAAACTGGCTCCTTTGAATGAAACATTAACTCAGTTTTGTAGGTGTTGTTTTTCCTTGTGTTATATAAGGGCTGCGTTGTCATATTCTGAGCACGTCCGTGTAACTTGAGCTGATAACGCGTAAGGTCACCGCCTTCTTACTACATGCAAATTAGGGGGTGGCGATGTGCGCGTAGCGGTATGCGCACAGCACCTACCTGTGCTACATTTATCGACATTGTAGGTTTAGGGGACTACTAGATGTCAAGTGCATCCATCCCCATTTACTGCGCCTTCATTATTGGTCTTCTTCTTTACCGCGTCGGAAAAATCTTTATATTCATGTGAATTAAAAACTAAGATTGTAAAAATATACCTACATTGTTGGACATGTGGGTTAAGGTGTCAACCTCATCAGGTCTGACCACTAGTTGACAGGATGCTGGGGTTCAAAGTTTTGTCAGATGTACAGAGGTGTTTTTCATAAAGGATTTTCTATACTTTCCATTCAAATGCGGGTACATTGACATAATTTTTTTTTTTAGCACCGCGTCTTACCCGTTCGGATTATACGCATATGTACTTAGTGCTATAATGTGTTAAGGGTGAGTAATGTTGAATTTAGAGCAAATACCACCATTTTCATTGAGGGAGAGTGGAAAACCATGTAGGGAAAGTCACCTTCAGTACGTACACCCTTTAATGATTCTAACCTTGAACTCCCCGTAATCGGCAGTCTACTTGCGAGAGGGACACCGTAGAACAGAGGTGGGCAACATATTTTTCAATGTAGCCACATGTGGAGCGAATGAGGAGTGAAATTCGCCACACCATGTGAAAATTGAAAGATTAGACTGCTTAATCGAACATTTAAACACAAGTTTGTTCAAAACATTTACACCTTGATTACTCAGTTACAAGTGCAACTTCCTCAGACGCAAATTATGAAAACTGTTTGGATTGAAAATGTAAGACAATCAATTTAATGCAAAATGTCTATGATCCTTTTGTCTGACAAGTCGCACCAACATTTTCTGAACTATCTCAACTAAATGCACATCTTAGTCTCCAAAGCGACATCAACAATTCGAGAGCTGTATTTTTTTTACCTGATGACTCTCATCGTAGAGAACGTTGGTTCACACCCCCACGTTGATCCAAACATGGGTAATAATTTCGAAATGCCTGATTTCAACATTGGGAGATCGTTGTCACTCAGAATATATTTACACATTTCCAAATATTTGTGACTGAAGGATTCTGGTGATTTACCAAGTGTTCCAGACTGTGAAGAGAAAGCAAAACATCTCCAAGCTCTCAAGACAGAAGAATGTATTTTTTTTAAATTTGTATTATCAAAATAAAATGGATCACTCGATAATCTAAATGCCAATTTAAAGTCGTTAGAATCACAAAAACGAGGGGGGGGGGGGGGGGGGGGGAAGGTAGTGGATGGTGGTAGGGTAGATTTGCGTCAATGACTCATTCAGAAAGCGAAATTCTTCCAATGACACATGCAGGAAATTGGTAAGTTACAACCAGCACAAGCCATTCAGGAAAAAAGAGAGTATATTTTACTGTGAGAGCTGGCCAACTCAGACTCGCTACACTTTTACGGCCAATTCGGTACTTGTGCCGATTTGCAACCATATATATATATATATTTTTTTTTTTAATGCACCACCCACTTCCCCTATTGGGATAAAACATTATTTTGTTTGTATAATTTTTTTGTTTATATCTAACCTCTAAAAAATTAAAATACATCTAAACCAATTATACTACTCGTATCTTTATCGACATGTTTATGAGGTAAACTCTAAACTTACAGTATTTGGTTATTAATTCAATTCAAGACTTTTATTCTAATCATGGGTCGTTATTCAAAGTGCTGGAATCGAATCGGATTATTTACGTGATTTTGATTAAAAGAAACTTAAAAAAAAAATAATATATATTAAATACAATGGTTTTGCAGCCATCATTGATAACATTATTTATTATTATTATTATTATTATTTCTTCGCATGTTATTGATAAAAGTGACACAATACTTTACGTACGATTGACGATTATTTTAGCAACTTTTACGACTGACCAAAAAGTTCCTTCTTATCTAAATCGGACTGTACCTTATTTTAATGTGTGATTTTTATGTGTTTTACGCACTCTTGTAGTATTATTAGTAAATCTGAGCATGTTTTTATAAGTAAAGTGTCATCACAGCCATGTCAGTAAACCTCAACATTCCTCTCAGCCAACATTTTGCTCCTACAGTTTCTCATCCTTCTTTAATTTCCTTCTTATGGAAGCAAGAATTGATTAAAACCGCAGCGAGTGGTATTCTTATTAAGACCACCTTCCCGCCAGTAGAGTTTGTTTCCTTATTATTTCTTACTGTTCCCCCTGCCCCGTCTCTCTAAGCAAGTCACGTGACGTTATATCAGAGTACAGCGCAAAACACTCTCCTTCCTCTACTTCTCCTGGGGAAACCAATATCTCTGCAACCCGTCTAGCACACAGGCTCTCTTATCAGCCAAGCTCCACGCTTCTCCCTCGTCTTTATCTCACACCGCTAGGCAGCGCCACTATCGCAGCCAGCCAACCAGTCGCCCGCCCGCCCGCCAGCCCCTCTCTCCCTTATCGGTCACTATTAGAATATCTAAATATCCATCCGCCGCAGAAATATAGCCACCCCCTCCCTCTTTACCCCACCCTCTTACTTCGTGCTCGGCTCGAGATAAGGAAAGCTGGTACTCAGTCCCTCTCTCTTTTTTTTTCTTATTTATATTCATCAATGCTATCAGTTATGAGCCAGAAATGTTTATTAGTCTTGCGTCTTAAGGGGAGGTCCATTTCTCAGAAAACTTGAAGGGGATGAGAAAGGCATGAGTTCACTCAAATAATTTTACTCTTAAGGAGAGTTAAAATAAACATAGACACTATTTATCAAACTTTCCTGCTTGATCATCTAAACATATACCTGTAAACTACTGACAATACTAGTATTATTATTATTATTATTATTATTAGCACCGCGTCTTACTACCCGTTCGGGTTATACGCACTTACGCTAATGTGTAATGGTAGGGTGATTGTGAGATGAAATGAAGGACCTACAGTTTAGCGTGGAATCCGAACCACGGTGGTGGCCTAGCATTCCACGACAATACTAGTAGTTTAGTAACATTGTAGTGGTGTAATAATAATAATACTTAGCACCGCGTCTCACTACGCGTTCGGGATATACGATTAAGTACTAATTACACAAATGGGTTAGGAATTGATAAGGTTGAATATAGAGGAAGTGAACCTACATTTGCGTGGAGGTAGAGTGGAAAACCATTTAGGAACACACACACACAGTTCACCCGAGTGAGATTCGAGCCTTGATCTCCCCGTTCTAGGTGGTCTAGTGCTACATGAAACTAGCGCATTAGCTAACTACGCCACCGAGGCGGATTGGTGTAGTAATAATAATAATAATAATAATAATAATAATAATAATAATAATAATAATAATTATTATTATTATTATTATTATTATTATTATTATTATTATAGTAATGCTACGTTTAGTGTGCATGCTTAGCAAAAACCATTAGTTTTATTATGAATAGATATAGTTTGAATTCACTATATTACGAATCCGAATCTTCATTATTCCTTCGAATACCGAATATCAAACTCGAATCCGAATCATGGGAAAAATTATGAGCCCATGAGGAAATAATAATAATACAACCGAATACTATAAAGTATAAAGAATAACTAAATTTTTTGTTTGTCGATATAATGCAATAATTAAGTTTTAAAATCTATATATTCAGTTGAGTGTTAAATTAATGGCCTGGGGTCTGGTTGTTAAGTTTTTCCCTGCAACTTTGTTGTGTTTAAAATCATCATTATGCTGTATTATATATCTAAAACAAATTCCAATTAAGAACATATATTTTAATTAATTTTTTTATCTCGAATCCTTGGATCTCGAATATCCTTAAGGATTTGAGGATTCTATCCCTAGCTGTAAATAATATGTTCACCTTGTAAATATATTTTCATCACTTTTTATTAGGTGGATTAGTGCAGCGTTATTATAAATAACTTTTAAACTGCAAGAAAAGATTTTTAAGTTTCACAATTTAGTACATAAGCATATAACGGTTATAGCCCGAACGGATAGTAAGATGTAGTGAAAATGTAAAAAAAGGCCAATATGATGTATAGACAAAATAAAAAAGTATGAGTGGAGAAAGGACGGGGATCGCGGGACCTTTGATAAGATTATAAGCCAGTTGGGGCTCTTTTTGCCGTTAATAGCCATGATAGTAAAAAAAATCTAATTAGGGTAATTTATTTATTTTATTTCATGAATTAAAAATTTATTTATTTCAGAAATTACGTAATTAATTGGCTAAAATAAAGCTGTATAATATTGGTAGAATTGTGAATCCAAATCTAAAAAAAAACAACTACTAGCTCATCCCAAGTTTATTTTTTTCGTGAGCTTGAATTATACTCGAAACGCAACTTGGTTTAAAATCATGATATATTTTTATTGTGCTATCGAGACTTTATTTCGTACCGGAGGAAAAATGTGGTGATTCACTAAGTCTGTGATAAGCCCATTAAATCAATACTTTTGATCTTGAAACGTGATATCTAGAAAAAGAAACAGTAGAGGCACTGTTTTTTTATGTTTACTGTAGTTCTGGGTTTTTTCACTATATATTAAAAGTTTCCTCTGATAAGAAACTTAGCTTTTCTTAGATCTTCTTTGTCGTTTAAACAGATGTCCATTGATTCGGTATCTCTTATCTCAGAACAAATATTTCACGTTTGCAATGTAATCTTGGGCCCTACTTTAGAGTTCTGCCCTTTTTTTTTCTCATTTACGTCGCACTATCGTAGAAATCTTATAATAACGTACAGAAAAAATGTTTACAAACTCTACATTTGAAATTACAAGTTTCTACAAATTCATTAGTAGGCCTATTTATTATTTTGTTTGACATAGTTTTAAATATTATTACAACTAATAGATTGTACATGGTAAAAAATTCCATCCTTTGACAAACAAACTTAAAACAAATTAAGTTTTTGTGAAACATTAAGTTGGAGATAAACATTGATTGAAAAATAACAATAGGCCTATAACATTTAGTTTGATGTTGATGTTATTTTTTTTGTAGAATAATAATTACCCAATTATGATTACTGACCGGACGCACTAAGAGATAGTTTTTCTATTGAATTGGTTTCCTATCTACTCCAGGCAATTCTGGCTCTTTTCCTCTTTGAGTCCCAAATTCCTTACCTTTCCTTTCTTTATCCCACTAGCTTTACGATGTGATACTCGTATAGAGCCCATGCGTTTAACGTATCGCTTAGTAAATACAAGATCAATCTTATAACCTTGAGTATGTTTACTCAAAATAACTTCATATTCACACGTATTCACTCTAGATATAAAGTATCAATATCTATAAAATAATACTAATAATATGGTAAAATATTATCACGGTCGACTACAAAACCGCTATTCGGTATTTCCTAAGCCTTTCTTCCTACCAGAACCAACACCAAATCATCTAAATCGTCTTCAAAATAACGGGAGATCCTAATATTTAATTAACAGATATTAAAGTTGTTACTATATGAGTACTTACATGCTTCCCCATAAATACACGTGCAACATCTACAACTCTTTCTTAACTCCCCGTTAAGGACATACACAAAACACCTTGATTTAAGCGTCGCCAGGCGTCGAGAGCACCGCCGTCAATATTTTGTAAATATTATTTACGATGCCATTCCGCGGCCATCGTGCAAACAGTCGTGAGTCTCAGCAACCTCTTGTTTTATGACTTGTCAATGGCTGCAGAGGCACGCCCTACCCCCCACCACCGCACACCCCCACACCTCCATGACACCATTCTCTCGGTTAAAACGCTAAGGGGCCATGCCCATGGGTGACGGCTAGTGACGTATCAACATCTTGCAGCTTTGGTTCTCGGGGAGTTTTTGGGTAAACACTTATATATATATATTTATTTTTTTTATAGAGGAAATATGTTTTAAGTCGGTTGAGATTGGATGGATGGTTGTTGGTGATAAGGGCAGTTACGCGGGGAGAAATATTTATTGGTTCCTTAACTTAGAAAAAAGAAAAATGCGTCACTTCTTGAATATAATTTGGCCCAAAGTGCATGAAAGATATTGCACAATCGTGATTGATTGATTTAATGTTATATCTTAATTAATGTTCTATCATTACTATATATATTATTATTTTATATATTATATATATATATATATATATATAATTAATAAAGAGTGTGTCTATCAAAACGAGAAAAATCGTCTCACTCTTTCAAATAGTGTTGGCTAAATAATCAGTTCTAAGCGTGGATAGAGAAAGGTTGTATAATAATAAGACAAATATTTCTAACTACATCTATAATTTTCTTATTTTTTTCCTCCTTGGAATTATGTATTGAATTGGACCCGCTGTGCCCGAAGTTTAACTTTAAAAAAAATGGCCATTTATCTGCCACACTTTAGCCGGGATTAAAGTATATTGATTTTTAATATAAATATGACCTGGTAGTCTAGGGGTGAGGTGTTAGACTTCT
This sequence comes from Timema cristinae, assembly GCA_039000515.1. Lineage (NCBI taxonomy): Eukaryota > Metazoa > Arthropoda > Insecta > Phasmatodea > Timematidae > Timema > Timema cristinae. Next base: position 26,556,307 of record JBCFYV010000024.1, read on the forward strand.
GTGCTAGGTGTCCGGGGTTCAATCCTTGGTCCCGGCACAGATTTATCTGATTGCCAAACCCTTCCTTCACCTCTAACAAGACGTGTATTAATCACAACTTGTGACTGTGTGGAATGCCAGTTCTCCACCGTGGTTCGGATTCCACGTTAAACTGTAGTTCCTCCATTTCATGTTACAATCACCCTACCATTACACATTAGCGTAAGTGCGTATAACCCGAACGGGTAGTAAGACGCGGTGCTAAAATAATAATAATAATAATAATAATAATAATAGGAAAAAATAATAATAATATAATATAAAAAGTTTTTTATTGAAGAATATTAGCTTTTAATAAAAGGCTACTACCGGGTAGTGCCCAGTTGATATTTTTATAAGTTGATAGTAGGATCACCTTCGCAGGTGGGCATACGGGCCTAGTATAAAGCTCATATAGTTTGTTATACCAGTGATGAAAGGCTGGGATTTGAATCCGGCCTGGTGTATTTGAGGATTTCCTCCTAAATGGTTTCCCACCGTCCCTCCACGAACTTTAAGGTACATTTATTCTAAATTATACCTTCATCATCCCTTGCCTATCAGAGTGCAAAATGTTTGGACGGGTAGTTAGACAAGGTGGAAAATAAAATAGTAAGGCTGTGGTGTCAAAACCTTAAAATAAATACTGTTTGTACAAAAACAAAAGCTATTTGAAAAATTACCTTGTATTTTCATTTTCATTCCATGGAGTATTATTTTCAAGGAATGAATAGGATTTTGTATATTTGATGGTAGTTTGTTTTTACAAGAAAATATAAGCGAATAAATGTTTAGAAATTGTAAATCCCTAAAAGTTAATTGGATTAGTCCTCAGTAATTTATGGAAATTATATTATTTTTATAAGCGGGTTGGAGTAATCTTTACCATGCATTATTTGAAATTTTGATGGTTCTAGAAGCTCTTGGAACTGGTATCCCTCCAGAAATTTTAAAAATTGAATGCCTGTATAAGCTATTTTGAGTAGTCCTTGAATTGAATTTTTTTTTAAAATAGATTTATTTAGAAGCTATTTAAAGTGGTTTTACCTAAGATATTTTTGATTTTTTTTGTTGCCCTTTGAAGCTATTTTCATACAAAAAATTAAGAAATGACCCGATTTTGTGAAATAAGGGTGCGCCAACAATAAAAATCAACTAAACGAGATTGATACGATGTGATATGAACAGAATATGCATTCCTGGGTATATTCTAGAGGATCTCAACTGGTTTTTAGCACTGCGTCTAACATCCTGTTCAGGTTATACGTATATATACTAATTATTCTACTGAGTTAAGGATGAGGAAGGTTGAATTTAAAGGAAATCCACCCGTATTTGTGTGGAGGAAGAATGGAAAACCATTTTGGAAAAAAACCGTCTTCATTACACCCAACCGGGATTCGAATCCCGATCTCCCTGTTATTTACAGTCTAGTCTAACATGAGAATGACGCTTTAGACCATGCGGCCATGGAAACAGGTTTTTGCGAAGTTAAACGGGACTTCTCCTGCAATGAGCGCCAACCTGTAGTGTGAGAATCCTGACCTATATCAGAGTATCTCGCGAGCTCTTGGGACAGCGGGGTGCGACATCTTCTGTCACGCTTCTGAAGCAGCTGACGTGCGCTATATCGCTCACCGGACGGTAATGTGTATGTTTCGACCCGAGTGTAATCATTGTGATCACGTGGGAGCCTAGACACCCTTGACAACAAACAGGGTGAAGCGACGTATGGTTTGCAATATGTTACGTGGTTACTCGGGTTTCATCGTACTACAGTACACTTTTCAAAGGAAGGACCTTTTATAAACTACAAACTTTATTTTTGTGACCAAAATTGATAACATTTTACCATATTATTGATGTTATTTTTGATGTATTGATATATATATTTTTTAGCACCGCGTTTTACTACCTGTTCAGGCTATACGCATAAGTACTAGTTACACTAGTGTGTTAGAGATGAGGAAGGTTAAATTCAGAGGAAGTGAACCCACATTTACGTGGATGAAGAGTGGAAAAAATTTAGTAAAAATCACCCTCAGTACACACAACCTGGATTTGAACCCCGATCTCCTGGTCTTCGGCAGTCTAGTCTTTTGTGAGCGTAATGCCTTAGACCATGCAGCCACCGAAGCGGGTGATGATATCTATTAAAAATGATAACTGCTTTAAACATGACTTAACGTGAAAGTAGGTATAGTAGATATAACAAACATATTTGTATTTTATAAAAGGTTCTTCCTATGGACATTGGACTGTATTAGGCCTAGCAGTCAGGTGAGGTCTAAAACCGTCGAATTCACGACTGCGATCTGTAAGTCTGCAGGGACAAGCTTGAGCGATGTCGGTAATCTTATTGGCACTTGGGGATACACAGATTGAACGTTTTGATGAGGCCGACGAGTGTATTTCAGTCCAAGAATAATATTGTGTTTCTCTGCTGTCTCTAGGAATACTTTGGTGGGGATTTGAAACTGATACAAATCAGAACAGGCAAACATTTCTTGGCAAAGCTCCATGTGGGGATGTTTCTTCTGACATAGCTCCGTGTTGCTGCACATCATGTAGGCCTACTGATTCGCTTGTCCGTCAAACTCAATTTAAGATTTGTATTGATTTTGACAATTCATTGGGAGAAGATTGTTATTACTCGTATTTCATTATTTATCTACCTAAACATCTCTTTAGTAATAATAAATCTGCGCAATCAGTTTCTGAGCAAATTTTATCGCGCTTACTGTGGATTCAGACGTAACAAAAACGTGGTCACGTTACGAGACCTAAGCCAATCACAAGATTTTCGCTTAATCGGCGCGAGCTCTTCCTCTAAAGTTCAACTAATCTTTAGTTCAACCGCTCTGCCTGAGATGTTCGGCACAAGAGAACCAATTTAATCTTAAAACCAACCGTCTCAAATCAGTACGCATGCGCATTTGACAACGTATGCTCTCTACATCCAGAAGAAAGCAGACAACTTCGTTGTCCTTTGTGAGGAGTCTTGAAATAACTCGTTAGGGTACGGCCAGACTGAGCGCGCGAGCGAGCGAGCGCGCGACTAAGGGTTCGGCCAGACTGCCAAGCGTGCGAGCGAGCGCGCAAGCGACTGGGTGGCCAAACTGGCGAGCGCGCGAGCGAGCGAGCGAGCGCGTAATTAGCGGACCCTAGTTAGATTATTATTAGCACCGCGTCTTACTACCCGTTCGGGTTATACGCACTTACGCTAATGTGTAATGGTAGGGTTATTGTGAGATGAAATGAAGGACCTACAGTTTAACGTGGAATCCGAACCACGGTGGTGGCCTGGCATTCCCTACATTCACAAGATGTCTTGTCAGAGGTGAAGGAAGGGTTTGGAAATAAGATAAATCTGTGCCGGGACCGAGGATTGAACCCCGGCTGCCAGCACAGAAGTCTGACACCTTACCCCTAGACCACTAGGACACCGCCCCCCCCCTCCCCCCTAGTTAGAGAAGATGTCTCTGTCAAACACACTTAGTACATCTCTGCTCCTCGAAAATTCTTACAGAAAATATTGTGTATTTATAAAAAAGAAAAAAGTAGAAGTGCATCCAATTAATAAATTGAGAAATGCGTATGGTACTGTACCGAAGTGTTTTAAAATCAGATTTGCCGCACCAGTGGCAGAATGGTGCGTTGCACTCGATAACTTTTGACTAGGAGGCAAAGGTTCGAATCTTGGCTCAGTGAACTGAAGGTGATTTTTAAAACTTATTTATTGTTGTGGTTTTTTCATACTCTCTCCAAACTAATGGTGATTCTTATTTGTAAAGGCCTACTTTGATTATAATATTGAAGTATTTTAACATATCGGGTTTACATATATACATTATACTATTTATGGTCTTACCAATTAAATGAGGCCATTATTATTATTATTATTATTATTATTAGCACCGCATCTTACTTCCCGTTCGGGTTATATGCACTTACGCTAATGTGTAATGGTAGGGTGACTGTGAGATGAAATGAAGGACCTACAGTATAACGTGGAATCCGAACCACGGTGGAGGCCTGGCTTTCCCCACATTCACAAGATGTGATTAATACACGTCTTGTCAGAGGTGAAGGAAGGGTTTGTAAATCAGATAAATCTGTGCCGGGACCGAGGATTGAACCCCGGCCGCCAGCACAGAAGTCTGACAACTTACCCCTAGACCGCCAGGTCACCGGGCCATTAATAGCAAGTGTGTTAAACCTATCACTGATAGAAAAAAGTCAAATATCATGTCAAAATGAGAAGTTTCCCCAGCACTCAATGAACCAACATACAATAATATTGCCTAGCGCCTGTAAACTAGACTGTACCGGGTCGAGCGCGCGCGCTTGAAAAATAGAACCAGTTCTATCTTTCAAGCGCGCGCGCTCAGTCGCTCGCGCGCTCGCTCGCTCGCTCGCTCCAGTGTGGCCACCCCCATTACAACCAATGTGTTCTATTTTATATTTTAGTCGCTCGCGCGCTCGCTCGCTCGCTCGCGCGCTCAGTCTGGCCGTACCCTAAAATATAAAATAGAACACATTGGTTGTAATGGGGGGTGGCCACACTGGAGCGAGCGAGCGAGCGAGCGCGCGAGCGACTGAGCGCGCGCGCTTGAAAGATAGAACTGGTTCTATTTTTCAAGCGCGTGCGCTCGACCCGGTACAGTCTAGTTTACAGGCGCTAGGCAATATTATTGTATGTTGGTTCATTGAGTGCTGGGGAAACTTCTCATTTTGACATGATATTTGACTTTTTTCTATCAGTGATAGGTTTAACACACTTTCTATTAATGGCCCGGTGACCTGGCGGTCTAGGGGTAAGGTGTCAGACTTCTGTGCTGGCGGCCGGGGTTCAATCCTCGGTCCCGGCACAGATTTATCTGATTACCAAACCCTTCCTTCACCTCTGGCAAGACATCTTGTGAATGTGGGGAAAGCCAGGCCTCCACCGTGGTTCGGATTCCACGTTAAACTGTATGTCCTTCATTTCATCTCACAATCACCCTACCATTACACATTAGCGTAAGTGCATATAACCCGAACGGGAAGTAAGATGCGGTGCTAATAATAATAATAATAATAATGGCCTAATTTAATTGGTAAGACCATAAATAATATAATGTATATATGTAAACCCGATATGTTAAAATACTTCAATATTATAATCAAAGTAGGCCTTTACAAATAAGAATCACCATTAGTTTGGAGAGAGTATGAAAAAACCACAACAATAAATAAGTTTTAAAAATCACCTTCAGTTCACTGAGCCAAGATTCGAACCTTTGCCTCCTAGTCAAAAGCTATCGAGTGCAACGCACCATTCTGCCACTGGTGCGGCAAATCTGATTTTAAAACACTTCAGTACAGTACCATACGCATTTCTCAATTTATTAATTGGATGCACTTCTACTTTTTTCTTTTTTATAAATACACAATATTTTCTGTAAGAATTTTCGAGGAGCAGAGATGTACTAAGTATGTTTGACAGAGACATCTTCTCTAACTAGGGGGAGGGGGGGTGCGGTGACCTAGTGGTCTAGGGGTAAGGTGTCAGACTTCTGTGCTGGCAGCCGGGGTTCAATCCTCGGTCCCGGCACAGATTTATCTTATTTCCAAACCCTTCCTTCACCTCTGACAAGACATCTTGTGAATGTAGGGAATGCCAGGCCACCACCGTGGTTCGGATTCCACGTTAAACTGTAGGTCCTTCATTTCATATCACAATAACCCTACCATTACACATTAGCATAAGTGCGTATAACCCGAACGGGTAGTAAGACGCGGTGCTAATAATAATCTAACTAGGGTCCGCTAATTACGCGCTCGCTCGCTCGCTCGCACGCTTGGCAGTCTGGCCGAACCCTTAATGTAAATCGTGTTCAACGATGTATTGGATTGTGCCACGACGCAGCGTTATAATTTGAAAACATCCATCGGGAGAATGAACTCAAATATATGTTTATCTAGTATAACATAAAATATCTTGATAATCAGCTGTTTTAAGTTAGCGTTACAATGCATCATGGGTCAAGATACGGCTTGTATATGGCTGTGCCACTGAGACAGATTCTGCTTTCTATTTTCGGCGAACGTGTGAATCAGGCCTGAGACTTAGCGGGAAGTATTTGTTTCACGGTTGTACCTACCATTATATTATGTTTGTATGGTTAATGTCCTACTGCATAGATTTTGAATACAACTAATATTTTTTTGGTATTTATGAAATAGTTAAATATAATAGTTATATACTATAAATACGTTTCTTTTACTCTAAAAGGAAGCATTCTTACCTTAAAACAAATTACACTACGAACCTATCTTAATATTACCACTATAGTCCAACTAGTGGCCGGTAGACCAAATGCTGCCCGCGCTCACTGAAAATGTAACCCCCACATTATCCTAGAGGGAAATTAAAGTGAAACCCTCGGTGGTAGATGTGAAACAGCCAATAAAACAAAGAACAAATTCTGTATTTTAAATAGCTCATGATTGCATTTTACTATTCATTTATTTGTTTAATAAAATAGGTATATTCATCATAATGCAATTTATTTGTTGTAAAAAAAAGTGTGTGCGTTCATATAATTATTTTTTTTGTAATATTAATAAGCTTTGTTTGGCAGTAAAACTTGAAAAGTTCTACCAACCATAAACACAATTTAATTCAAGTATTGAAAATAATTGTTTATTAAGTGTTTGTTTGTAGGGTTATATTAATTGATGGAATTACTAAATATATCTTCGGCCCGTGGTGGAAAATGACGATCAGATTTGGCTCTTGGGATGAAAAATGTTGAACCACCTTGAGCCACGCCATGGTAGAACAAAGTAAGCCAAGCTACAGTAGCCCCATGGCTTCTTTGGTGCTGACTGACAGCTCACAGCTGACTTCTGACATTCAACATTTACGTATATACCTAAATGTTGAATGTCAGAAGTAACAGCTGCTAAACACATGTTTTTGCAGATCATATGGTTCGGCGTAGGGATACATAATTTGGTCTGGTAACTTTTCAAAGCTGTCAGCTGTCAGTCAGCACCAAAGAAGCCATGGGCTACTGTAGATACCTTTCTATACAAACAAAATATTCTACATATAGTAAACTATCATTGTTTCCCTTAGCTATACAAATCCACGGGTTTGATTTTTTTTTTTATGTTTAGTGCATTTAAAAACCAAAGGTTGAAAACGGATTAATCAAAGGGAGATGAGAGTTTTCTTAGAGGAAATGTACCCCACTTGCGCTAAGTAAGACTGGGAAAATACATATTGAAAAAAAACACGTGGAGACTACATTCAGGCTATCCTTACAGAGATTCGAGCTCTGGCCCTCTCGTCAAGAAAATACAATCTTTTTAAAGCCTGATGATTCATTCTGTGTGCGATATCCCTGACGAAAGTATACTTAATCTTAAATCCAACTTACGACAATTACTTCTACTCCGCGATGCGATCAAATTTTTTTGGTAAGAATATACACGGGAAGTACCTGCTCGCTGATAGAATCTCTCTTTCAAAGAAGGAGAAGACGTATTTCGAAGAGAATACTTGAATGTAATCAAATCTGATGGTCTCTGAAGATGTCCCAATAAATTCTTTCATCCCAGAGTTTTGAAAGAATACTTCGGCTTATGATGAAAGATATGGGACAAGAAGCTTTTTACGTATCATATCTCTGGTGGTGTTCCCCCCCCCCTTCCCCTATCTTTCAAAAGACAAAATATACAAGTCTCTAAGAGTTTTCAAAGTTACGTTTTGTGTATTTTATTTTCAGGAAAGTCTTAAGTTATATAAAAAAAGAACAAGATGTATCAGACTTTTGAGATAAATGAAAGTTAAAACATTATATATATATATATAGATATACATAATAATATATATATATATATATATATATATAATATTATATATATATATATATATGGTAATAATAATGTAGACTAAGCGTATTCAGATGATATAATGCAGTTTTCAGGGTTTGTATCTTGTATATGTTTTTTTTCTTCCGAACTACACATTAATTCTAACTACCTAATTTATCAAGTATTCAAGATAAATATAATCTATATTTAATCAACAGGATATATGTTTAATGAAGAAGTAAGTGATCATTGAAATTATTTGAGCAAAAACAATTCATTTTGGTGTAACGATTAAGGAGTTATTTTTTAATAATATTTTAATGTGAGCTTCTTTAATTATTTTCAGGGTAACTTTATTGGATTAGAAAGTTCGTGGAATTTACTAGACGGATTAGTTCTGGAACATCTGTTAAATAAATGGTACGGTACACGCACATACTTTCTCTCTTTAATTTTAAAATATTTATCAAAATATCGAGTTTGATTTATTTGACTTGAAGTTATGTTATTTGTTATTAGTACTATTATTATTATAGCAAAATAATTATATTAAATTTAATAATGGGAAATTGAATGGAAAATGAAAATTATTACTATAATAATGAGGAGGCAATTAATTGGCACACTCTATTTTATTTGAAAAGTTGTAATTTGATCTTAATATTACACTAACCTGTTTTGGTGGCCGCATGGTATAAGGCGTCACTCTCGTGTTGGAATAGACTGCCGATAATAGAGAGATCGCAGTTTGAATCCCGGTCGGGTATAATGAGGGTGGTTTTCCAAAATTGCTTTCCACGCAAATGTGGGTACACTTAATTTAAATTAAACCTTTCTCATCCATAACTCACTAGATTAAGTAATTAGTATATATGTGTATAACCTGAACTAGTAGTAAGACGCGGTGCTATTTAAAAAAAAAATTACAATAGTTTGTTTTGAACATTTACTCTCAAGTTCCAACGAATAAAATTATCTAACAGCCCGAGCAAACAAGGAGCGTGCATTCTAAACAAACTATTCTAATTGCTTCTGATCGGGATTGAACCTCACAGCACCTGGTTAGAGTAAAACACATGAGCTAGCACTCACTTCAACCTGCCGGTCTTAGACTCTCAAAGGAACTAATTAACATAATTCATTAAACGCAGTTCTTAAACATTCATCCATCAGTATAAGGAAATGTAAAATTATTTTTCAAAAATATATTTAAGTGAGTATTATGTTTATATTTTTTTCTTAAGCTATAAAGTTATTTTCTGGCTCAATAGAAGCCTTTTTTCACTTTCAAGCTTTCCGGTTTTATATTTTTTCTGGAGTTCTATAATTTTTTACTCTTCTTTCCTAACCACTACCATGGCTTCTGAACAATACATTTACGTCTATTTTCACTAGAACATAAAACGTGAAAACATTTCTCATTGTGTCTAGCTAAGCATAATACTGGTATAACATTACATTATCTATTTAATACAGGGAGATTATCGTGTGATACAAGTATAATCTCATTTCTTTTTTTTTTGTACTAGGTTAACATGGTACACGTAGATAGTTTTAGTAAAAATATTTGATAGAATTAGGCTTAGTACATGTATAATGTAATTACGTCTCTTATAAAATTAAATCAGTATGAAACAGATATATTATGTCATAACGCCTTTTAACGACTCAAGTTAAATTGGGCCAAATATTCCATAGTTAATGGTAATGGGAGATTTTACAACTCATCAAAATGTGCACGTAAATAGAGTTTGTGAGTAATTGTGAGTGTTAATTCAAGTATTTGGGAAGTATAGTAATTTTTAGACAGTGAAAACAATTAGCATGGTCATAGGCTCTTTATGATTATTTAATTACACATATTAATACAAATCAAAGCATGTAAGTTTTTCTTTATAATAAAACAATTTCTTAACCAAAGCGCTGACTTTTGAATGAAACCGAGAGATTTTATTTACATTCTGAAGTTGATGTGAACTGGTGAATAATAACTTTTTATGTTAATCAAGGACTCAAAGTTCTAATATTTTATCATTCATCATATATTATTTACGAAAGTTTGTTTCATTTTTTTTCCCCCACAAAGTTTTTTTTATCTATCTTATAAATGCTTTTATATTGCATATCTTATGCTACATTACAGTGCATACCAGTAAACCTTTCTTATCATATTAAAACAAGAACCGTCAGGTCTTATTCCCTTGCCGAGGTGAAACTGACAGTGTTGTCTAGCGTGAGACAGGATATGGTAGAACAGAGAGATGAAGACGCGTTAATATGTTGTGAAACAAGTTGAAAAAGACATTCTATTATTCATTCTCTTAGGTCTGTAAAAAAAAACACTAAAAACAAATCAATAATGCACTATTTTATGTCGAAGTATAACCTACGTACACTCATCTAGTAGAATCGTCACAGTTAGACCTTACCAAACTGTTCTAAAAGTTACAGGAAACCTTTCATAGGGAGTGCCTTTTCCTGACATCTAGTATAGTTTCATAAACCTCCTTCCTAACCCAAAATTACTTTAAATTGCGAAATATAGCAAAAAAACAACAACAACAGATAACCAGAGTGGTGCGCATTAGTTGAACAGAGTAAAAATGATCAGAGAACAAATGATTGTTACTCAGCGGCTCGCAACCCACCTGGTTGCGGAAATTACAGAATGAACAACTACCATTCTCATCTACTGGCGTAAAAGTGAAGCATTTTCATAGATAAGATAAGACAGGGATACCAAAATGAAATAAGATAGTAAATGTGATTTTGCAATTTAATTTTAAGCATTAGTTATTGCGACAACAAATAACAAGATTTTAGATCCTTCATATAAGGAAGAAATATTTAAATATATAGAAAATATTTATATGTTAAAGAAAAATTCTAAGTACGCCTAAATTAACATTTAAGTTTTATTTTGTATTATAATTTAAGTTTCTCAAGGTCTATACAACCTACACTTTAAAAGTTTGGATAATAAATTTGGAAGTACCTGCATACACTTATTAGAGGATAATAGACATCATGACTACACTAAAACAATATTAAGTACCCACAAATAAATTAGTTGCCCAAGGGTCAACAACAATCAAAGATACTAATAATCAAATAATTCAATCTTACTAATTACAAAGAAACCCAAGGTTAGCACAAACTCAAGATCTACTTCTAATATCCTGCATAAACCAACCTTTATGTGCAAGATACCTTCAAATAAAAATTCCTGCCCCTTAACTAGTCTCAAACATAATGAAAACTATTGAAAGTTTTCATAACTTTCGGGAACTTACTTAAAAAAAATCATTTAAGACCCTAAGTGGCAAATAATAAGTGCATGTTAAACTTATCATGAAGGCCCAGCTTAAAATATATGACTAACAGAATTTATATATTAAACAAACACTAAGTTTTAATTTGATTAGATCTTGTATTATAGCAAAGTTCGTACTGAAGTATATCTCCATATTTGAGTCTTTGGAAACATATTTTCCTTCAAAGGCTATCAAATATAATAATTAAAGTTTATAAGTATATTTCCATTTTAAAGTATTTGGCGAAATATTACCATAAAATATTATCAAATAAGAAAATGTAGTAAAGTAGTATATTTCCACTTTAAGGTCTTTGGAATATAATTATAAAACAAGAAACATGAACGTTTTAAAAGTATATTTCAACTTTAGGCTCTTTGGAAAAAATACTATCCCATCATGTTAAGTCTTCCCTACAAAGCGTCTTAACAAAAAGTGCTATTTAAAATTTTAAATAATATGCCCAAAAAGAAGCTTACATTATCTCTACATCTCGTAGCTCAACACTATCTACCTAGTTCAAACCGAACAAGTTCAAAGAGTACTCTTCACTTTGCAGAACGACACTTTATATACCATCCCCAAATGGCAGGGGTTTAGGAAACACGTGAGGGTAACACACGCACTGGATGGATAAAGAACATTCAGAGGAGCAACATAGACTATTCTCGAAGCATCTCCATCTATATCCATATCTGTGAACAGTGTCCTTAGTTCCGCCAATGCTAGCGCCTCATGGTGGCGGGTCTTGGGAACGCGGTCGCGAAGCTAAGTTTGCAGCTCAGTTGATGTGGGGAAGTGTTTTTCCGGTGGTGCTGGGCGCGTTGCGTTGCTGGTCAAATAGGATGATTACGGTGAGTAAGAGGAACGATGGTACATTTCTAGATCTACATACCTCAAGTAATGTTTTATGCACCTGTCAATTTTCATTAAAATATCAATACTTTCTTTTAAAATAACACTAATAATATTAGTTAAATGTTATCAATGATGACCGCTAATAAAATATGTTTGTGTTTTATAAAAATATCTTCTTACTAAAATGGGACATTATCAAATCTAATTTCATATGTTTATACGCAAAGTCGTGTTTTTTGTTCATTTCGGATCATTATATTTAAACAGATGGTGTCAATTTCGACAGTAATAACAAAGACTTATACCTATTTCGGTGGTCGAATGGTCTAAGACGTCACTATCGCAATAGATTGGTCTTCAGTTTACGTGGATATAGGGGTTCGAATCCTGAAATTAAATGTGCGAAAAAAAAAAATTTCCACGAAAATATGGGTACATTTCCTTTAAATTTTACCTTTCTAGTCCATACCTATTAGCATAATTAATAATTATATACTTGTATAATCCTGATGGTAGTGATATGCGGTGATAAAAACCCAAGAGACTTATTATTATTATTATTATTATTATTAGCACCGCGTCTTACTACCCGTTCGGGTTATACGCACTTACGCTAATGTGTAATTGTAGGGTGATTGTGAGATGAAATGGAGGACCTACAGTTTAACGTGGAATCCGAACCACGGTGGAGGCCTTGCATTCCCCACATTCACAAGATGCCTTGTCAGAGGTGAAGGAAGGGTTTGGTAATCAGATAAATCTGTGCCAGGACCGAGGATTGAACCCCGGCCGCCAGCACAGAAGTCTGACACCTTCCTTACCCCTAGACCACCAGGTCACCTCCCCAAGAGACTTAAATGGAGAGCTTTGTTCTGAAGTTATTCTAAAAGGTTAATCACTTGGCATTCTTTCTATATAAGCTGTCTTCGACCTTATTTCAAGAAGAACTTTTTTTGTACAGAGTGAATTTGAAACTCTAACTTGATTTTAATACTGCCAAATAATACAATTGAGTTTTAGCTCGGTTCTTATTACAGGCGAGATGAAAGCGACGAATCTTTATCCTAATCACACGATCATTGGTCTTAGACTTTCGTTTGTATGTTCAATTAATCTTAAAATGAAACAACAAAATTTAAAACATGTGCGGAATGATAAAATTATATCAAATATTATATCTCAGCATTTAAACATTCGTTTAGGATTTCTCAGATCATCAGTAAAGGATCAATCCCTTTGGGCTTAGGGTGTACATAGAAATTTGTTTAGGGTATTAGGAGGATTGTGGTTATTTACGTGTAGTGGTTCTTGGTGAAGTCCCACAACAGGAAATTTTAGATTGTTGTGTAGCTATTTTTTTTACATTAAAACTTTTTTTTTAATAATTAAGATATAAGGTGTTGTTACATTCATACTATTACAATACTGTAAGCTACAATCATAAACATAGAGGAACAATACTTGCACCCACTTCGTTGGCCGAATTTCTAACGCTCTATTCTCGCAGTAGACTAAATTGCCGATGACGGGGAGATCGAGGTTCAAATCTCGGGTGGGTGTATTGAGGGTGGTTTTTCCAAAATTGTTTTTCACCTTCCCTCCATGCAAATTCGGGTACACTTACTATAAATGTAACCTTCCTCATCCCTAAGACCATTATCGTAATTAGTAAATAAGCGTATAACCCGAACGGCTAGCAAGACTCACGTGGTATTAAAATACACTTTTGGTTTGGTGGAATTCGGGGGGATGAAGGTAAGGTCCGCCCCCCCTCCCCTCCCTCCCCTTTCATCTCCCAGTTCGGTATGGTCCAGAACCCTCTTTATTAAACGTAACATTTGTATTGTTCGATTTTCCAACGCATTCTCGGGAGCGCGCTATGTAGGAGAGTAGGAAACTGCCCGTATTAAATGGGCCCCCAAAGAAACTAATTTGAACCTGCCTTGAAAGAGTCAGGGGTCTCAAGCCTTGTTTCTAAGAGATAACGATGCTTTCAGTCATCTCTTTCTCTCTCTCATACACACACACCCTTTCCCTTCTCTCCCCGCCTAACTCGTGATATTTAACCGAGATAACGCTTCAACCCTCTCCTCTTCATCCTTCAGTATTCTTTTATCACCTTATCTTTGTCTTACAAGGGAACAGGAAAGAATAAAACAGATAACACTGTGTGTGTTTTTTTATATGCGTTTTTTTATATCTATCTTTTTCTTTCATTCTAATGGCGTATATTATCTTCATCTCTTATTTTCTCTTCACAAGATTTGTAGAGAAGGTTTTGCACTTTTATCTCTTATCAAGCAGCAGCCCGGCACTCACTCAAAGCCAAGGCCGCCGCCTAGCGGCTAACCACATCCGTTCATTCAAATGTATTCTACACGGACAGATTTGCACATTCATGATCCTTGAGAGTCGCACAGATCGTTATTTCACTCTTGCCTTAGTTTGTGTTTGTTTCCTAGATTACCTTTCAGTATGTTCTATTAGAGGGGGATGATTGATGTAATCAGAGCGCACCCAGAAATGTGTTTATAGAGGGGAATTCTAGTATTGCCCCAAAACCTAAACGGCACTTAAGGTGAGAGAGAAGGGGATAGGAGGAAAAAAAAGTGTTTTTTTTTGCAGTTTTTATGGTAAAACTTTTTTTTGGCCAAAATAAAATATTGTTCCAGTATAAATATAGAATTTAATTTTCTTCACACGGTGATTTCAAAATTTTTAAATATCGGCCAAGGATGTCCTGGAATTGAATGACGTTTCATCTTAATTTACAAATTATATCATATACTGCCGCTATGTTCATGACAGATAACTGTTGATCTCACCATGAGAAGAAAATTAAACTCTATGTTTGTACTGGAGCAATATTATATTTATTTTAGCTCAAAAATATTATTTATTATTAAAACTTCAAAAACATTGACCTTTTCTAATGTATGCTACACTCTCATCTTAATGAAGCTTCCTTACAGGAAATGGAAAATATGTTTTCTTTGCATTGAATAGCATTCGAATTTATTTCAAAACATAGTGGATGTTGTGGTTTCTAATTTTAGGGAATCCATTAAGTTAATACTATTGAATTTGAAAAATAACATAAAATAACATTATTAATTGTACTCTTTTATAGTATTGCCTCTAGTTTCGCGATAATTTTGTTCCTAAGGTTTCCGCGCAATTTGTAAAACCGTGCAAGTCGATTAAGGGTTAAATACGTTATAATGTGCCTCTTATTACCACGGTGAATACATTTATTCTCATCACTTTTACTTTTCTTGGATGTATTAAAGCCATAGAAAACGGATAAGTATAGAAACGCCACTCTAAGGCTGGTTACAAACCAACGAGTCCGAGTCGAGTCCAATCTGACTCTTTCACACTAGCGAGTCGAGTAATTGAGTCCACTAGTTTGATCAAAAAGCTCGTGCAAGATAGATGCAGTTCTAGTGGTTTCTACAAATACACATGCATGGAGGCGCCGGCGTAGACGCCTAAAAAGACGTCGCTTAATGTGGATTTACCCACTTAATGTGAAACGATGCACATTTGGTAGTTTTTCACATTTGTTTCCAAATAGCGGAAACTGCGTTTCTATCCCGATGTTCGGGATGGGACGGGTTATAAATCGAAGGATTCTCTTGAACGAGGACAATGAGGTTTTCAGTGTCCGAGCTGTTATCTTTGAAAATCATGTGGAAATAATACACTTTACTCGACTGGACTGACAAAATCTGTAATCTGCCGCATCATGGACTCTTGACTCGCCTAGACTCGCCGTTGTGAAAGGTATTGGTCCTCCATCGTTCTATCAAATACAATATGTAAAGTATGATTTTGTTAGGAAGAACAGTAGAAGTTAGTTACTAAAGTTACTAAAACAATTTTAATATAGTCATACATAAGTCATGTTATTTGCAGCTGTCATTTTTGATAAATAATAATAATAATAATAATAATAATAATAATAATAATAATAACACCGCGTCTTACTACCCGTTCGGGTTATACGCTTTAAGTACTAATTACGCTAATGGATTAGGAATTGGAAAGGTTGAATTAGAGGAAGTGAGCCCGCATTTGCGTGGAGGGGGAGTGGAAAACCATTTAGAAAAAACCACCCCAGTTCACCCGACCGAGATTCGAACCTCGATCTCCCCGTCCTCAGCAGTCGAGCTCAACACGACAAGCGCGTTAGCCAACTACGCCACCGAGGCGGGTTGATAGATATTAACAATACCTTTAGAATAACACAAATAATATAGTAAAATGTTATCAATGCTGGCCGCAAATAGATGTGTTTGAATTTTCTCTACTGTTCTTCCAAACAAAATCAGGATGTACTTGTCTCAATTGGTGAGTCAGACTCGGGACTCGTTGGTGTGAAAACAGCCTAATGTTGTCAAGTAGAACCACTCGCACTCATGGCGTTAGCTCCGGGACCTAAATGATTCCAAGCGGGGAGTTACACTTGGAACACAACGCATTTTCTATTGCGGAATGTTAATTAATCAATTCTTATATCGATCTCAATCAAATGTAACTAAATCCATTATTTTATAAATAAACCACGTTATATAAAATGTAAAATCTAGACAATCTCACTTTAGTCCTTCTTTAAAATAAACGACAAATTGCTTACAAAACAGTAATGGTGAAATACTTAACACTTCATTTTCTATGGACTTCCGTCCACGAATGCGTACTCCTCTGTGACGTCATTGCAAGCTGCTCCTAGAGATGATGCCCCAAACTAGTTTACGGGATCAGCTAGTCCTATAAGAGTAACCACCCCATGATTAAAGCTTTGGGGCCAGTTTCATAGTCAAATTTAGTACGCCTCAAGTGCGGCGCTACACAAAGTACATGATGACACCTACCTAAACTCGAATGGAATGGGCCAGTTTCCCATGTGAGAACGGCCCATTCCATTCGAGTTTAGGTAGGTGTCATCACTTGAGGCGTACTAAATTTGACTATGAAACTGGCCCTTATTCTTTGTTTACAATAAGTAGGCTACTATAAATACTTGCGATTAAGGTACAACCAAACAAAACGTCGATGACACTATAAGCTGTGCAACAGCTTACAAGGAACGCCCTCTATTCTGACTAATGTGGCGCAAACTAGATGGCCTTGCTAGTCTTTAGTCAAAGTACCACAACTGGCATATTTACGAATCCACGAATATTGAATATTTACTGTATTAATCTTTCTGAAACATCTGTTGCTGTGACAGATTAGTGGTATTCCGATTGTTCTTTAAACTTTTGTGAGGACCCTCAATTATTTCCTAACTGTTGGATGTCTTGAACAGTACAAATTTAATAAGAATGGCCTTATCTGACATCTATAAAAGTGACTTGATCAACTGTCATATGTTATCTGAAGATGTTCAGTCATATGTTTAGTCATGGTATCTGAAGCAGTCCCATTTGAAATATTTTATCATTGTATATAAAATTACACTAATGATTCAGTAAAATGTTGTCGTTGCTGGCCGCAAAATAAATATGTTTGTATTTTATAAAAGGGTCTTGCTATGAACATTGAAATGTTAAAAGAGAGGTCAGTGGACCCATTCTTAGGAAGGTTTACTTGTTTATTAGAGGGGGAGATTATATTCAAGCATGCGGGACATATTTGTTCATATCATGTAGCAGTTGTCCATCTCAATTCATTAAACGCATGGTCGACCATAGTCGAGAGTTCAACTCCAAAGGCTGACCAACCAACTGACTGCCTGAAAGACTGGTTTGAATTCCGGAATTATAAATCTATACTCGACCCGACGGTTGAAGAACCTTTACTAAGCCGGTTACACACTAATCGTAAATGCGGACGAATGTTTCCGACGAATATTCGCCCTAATGTACGCCTACATTCGTCACTCAATTCTGTCATAAAACCTACACGAATATTCGCCTTCTGTGGAACTCGCACACAATTCTGTCATAAAACCTACACGAATATTCACCTTCTGTGGAGCTCGCACACAATTCTGTCATAAAACCTACACGAATATTCACCTTCTGTGGAGCTCGCACTCAATTCTGTCATAAAACCTACACGAATATTCACCTTCTGTGGAACTCGCACACAATTCTGTCATAAAACCTACACGAATATTCACCTTCTGTGGAGCTCGCACACAATTCTGTCATAAAACCTACACGAATATTCACCTTCTGTGGAGCTCGCACACAATTCTGTCATAAAACCTACACGAATATTCACCTTCTGTGGAGCTCGCACACAATTCTGTCATAAAACCTACACGAATATTCACCTTCTGTGGAGCTCGCACACAATTCTGTCATAAAACCTACACGAATATTCACCTTCTGTGGAGCTCGCACACAATTCTGTCATAAAACCTACACGAATATTCACCTTCTGTGGAACTCGCACACAATTCTGTCATAAAACCTACACGAATATTCACCTTCTGTGGAACTCGCACACAATTCTGTCATAAAACCTACACGAATATTTGCCTTCTGTGGAGCTCGCACACACTTCTGTCATAAAACCTACACGAATATTCACCTTCTGTGGAGCTCGCACTCAATTCTGTCATAAAACCTACACGAATATTCACCTTCTGTGGAGCTCGCACTCAATTCTGTCATAAAACCTACACGAATATTTGCCTTCTGTGGAACTCGCACACAATTCTGTCATAAAACCTACACGAATATTCACCTTCTGTGGAGCTCGCACACAATTCTGTCATAAAACCTACACGAATATTCACCTTCTGTGGAGCTCGCACACAATTCTGTCATAAAACCTACACGAATATTCACCTTCTGTGGAGCTCGCACACAATTCTGTCATAAAACCTACACGAATATTCACCTTCTGTGGAGCTCGCACACAATTCTGTCATAAAACCTACACGAATATTCACCTTCTGTGGAGCTCGCACACAATTCTGTCATAAAACCTACACGAATATTCACCTTCTGTGGAACTCGCACACAATTCTGTCATAAAACCTACACGAATATTCACCTTCTGTGGAACTCGCACACAATTCTGTCATAAAACCTACACGAATATTTGCCTTCTGTGGAGCTCGCACACACTTCTGTCATAAAACCTACACGAATATTCACCTTCTGTGGAGCTCGCACTCAATTCTGTCATAAAACCTACACGAATATTCACCTTCTGTGGAACTCGCACACAATTCTGTCATAAAACCTACACGAATATTTGCCTTCTGTGGAGCTCGCACACAATTCTGTCATAAAACCTACACGAATATTCACCTTCTGTGGAGCTCGCACTCAATTCTGTCATAAAACCTACACGAATATTCACCTTCTGTGGAGCTCGCACTCAATTCTGTCATAAAACCTACACGAATATTTGCCTTCTGTGGAGCTCGCACACAATTCTGTCATAAAACCTACACGAATATTCACCTTCTGTGGAGCTCGCACTCAATTCTGTCATAAAACCTACACGAATATTCACCTTCTGTGGAACTCGCACACTTTTCGCGAATGGTTACCCCGAATATCCGATCAAATAATTCACTTCGGCGGTATTCACCATCCAATGCACAATATACCGCTCAAGTGATGACATCACTGCTGCTGCTGCTGCAAAACCACTCAAAACGTGTTCTAGGGATCTGGTTCTGTACCAAGCTCGATACAATTCATACCAAAGCAAACATAACTCGGCATAGCTATTTGGTGTTAGCAAAACAATTATCAGATTATTAAATAAAACTAGTATTTAATGTGACATTACATGGTACACTACAACATACTACATTGTATAAATAAACAGTAAAGCATTAAGTATACTTACCTGACAATTCTACAAAAACCTCAAAATGATAAAACTAGTGCAGTTCCCGGTGTGTATGCAACTAAACACGATCGACTGATTTGTAGGGTGAGAGCGTTTCAAATATTCGCCGAGACTTCATTGGAGAACATTCGCTTCCTTTGATTCGTATCAAGAAACCACTCCCAAGGCGAAACCGCTCGAACGCCGAATATTCGACTGAACATTCGCCATTCCTCATTCGTGTACCTCTAACACTACTCGTTTGCATTCGCGAATAGTGTGGGACCGACTTTAGACAGTTCTAAGTCTGCAGCGCTGGTCGCATAGCGTATCGCATCAGTCTCGCAGTAACCTTGGGTAGCCGGTGACGTGCAGGTCGAGGTTCGAATCTCGGGACAGGTGAACTGGAGGTGGTTTTCCACATGTGATCTAACGCGTCACTCTCGTGTTACACTAGAGGGCTGGTGACGAGGAGATCAGGGTTCGAATCCCGGTTGGGCGTATTTAGGCTGGTTTTATTAAATGGTTTTTCCCGAACGGGAATTATGACGCAGTGGAAAAACAAACTTGGTGCGTGTGTGTAATTTTTTTTTTAGTCTTATTACAAGCATACTCACTGATGGAATAAATAAAACCCACTCATTTTTATAACTTTACACAATGAATTAATATGATGACACCCGCCTCGGTGGGGTAGTTAGTTAATGCGCTTGTTTGTGTTGAGCTAGACTGCCGAGGATGGGGAGATTGAGTCTCGAATCTTGCTCAGGTGACTAGGTGTGATTTTTCTTAGATGGTTTTCCACTCTCTCTTTTTCTCTCCCACCCACCTCGGTGGCGTAGTTGGCTAACGCGCTTGTCGTGTTGAGCTCGACTGCTGAGGACGGGGAGATCGAGGTTCGAATCTCGGTCGGCTGAACTAGGGGTGGTTTTCCACTCTCCCTCCACGCAAATGCGGGTTCACTTCCTTAATTCAACCTTCCCAATTCCTAAATCCATTAACGTAATTAGTACTTAAAGCATATAACCCGAATGGGTAGTAAGACGTGGTGCTAAAAAATAACATAAGTTCATGGATATTTTTAACTGATGGCATATTATTTTTTAAAAAAAGTGCTATAGGCATACCTATAAAAAATTGTATACTTTTGTTATTAACAATCTGATTCTTAATAGCCGTGGATCAGGACATGTGAAGGCTGCTCATGCAGATGAACGCGAAGATAAAATAAAATAGATAAGCTTGAGTTTTTTTTTTCATTCCATGCCGTGCAATTACACCGTATCGCGATCGTATTTACTGAGCGTATAGTTATAGTTGTGACGATCAGGTATCATATATAGACACAGAGCCACCGAGTCCAACCACGATCGCCAACCCTTTTAACTGAAAATTATTCAGTCGTTACATGTATCTAGATTTTCATATACATTTTTTTTTATTCGTTCATTGGAAGTAAGTTTCTTTTGGCGTGTTTCGTTTATTTAAAATAAGCTGTTTTGATGGATGATGTGCGGTGTTAAATCTTAACGTTTAAAACCAAAACCAAAACAAAAGCTAAGATTTTAAATATTTCGGACCTTTGAGGTCGTCCACAAACCACGTAACGATTTTTTTCTTCTTAACCTTATCTACACCGCTCTACCCCATTTAACTCCCAAGTAGAAGTTTAGCTAGACCCCTCCCGCCTACAACCTGTGTTACGTAACCTTTCACATCAAGAGGGAATGTCATGACTTCATACGGAAGCTGACAATAAAAGAGCGACACAGATTTAATATAACTAAGAATCAGAAGCTATGTATAATTAGGTTTAGTAACGGTGAAAACATGGACAACAATCTATTCTGGTGGTCTAGGGGTAAGGTGTCGGACCTCTGTGCTGGGGTTTGGGGTTCAATCCTCGGTCCCGGCACAGATTTATCTGATTACCAAACCCTTCCTTCACCTCTGACAAGACATCTTGTGAATGTGGGGAATGCCAGGCCTCCACCGTGGTTCGGATTCCACGTTAAACTGTAGGTACTCCATTTCATCTCACAATCAGCCTATTATTACACATTAGCGTAAGTACGTATAACCCGAACAGGTAGTAAGACACGGTGCTAATAATAAAAATAATAACATAATTTAAGCATAAGATTTGTTTTACGCAACACTGTGATGTATCCTCTTTATCCAACACCACGTAGAAATAACACTCCTCTACCCCGGCTCAACAACGTTACGTATTTTTCTTATTGGCGTTTTATTGCTAATTAGAGTCCTCCAAAATAATTGTAATCTATATTTTCAAACACTGAAATTCAATTATATAATGTTTTTTTTTTCTTCAAAATTTTTGCATTCTCATTCATATGAAATTTACCTTTAAAAATACATAAAAAAGCTTTTTTAAATTAAAAACATTCCTTAAATGAGACGTGTCAAAAATACCTTTTTAATCTATGTGAGTAAATCTTAGAAATTTACCAAATCAGATGTGTTCCATCAGTTTTAAATTACATCCACCCGTGCATCAATATATTAAGAAATTGTCTGGCCCAGGTGCTTTCAGAGAATATATCTCATGCCTAAACCATGAATTTATTTTCATCCATTAATACATGTATAGTACAATATCCATAGGAAGAGCTATTTTAAAATACAAAAACACTCTTTTGCCGCCAAAATTGATTTTTATTTATTATTTTATTAGTGTTATTTTATAAGATATAGAAGATCTAAGGGCAATGTAATTTTGGGGACCGACTCTCACATGAAATAACTACAAAAAAAAAAGGTTAGTTATCAATTTTTATTAAATGCATGAACAAATGGATCAAAGTGTTCTACTATTTTTAAGCTACAATATTCTTATCTTTAACTTTAAAATAGCGGTCGGGGTTCAATCCTCGGTCCCGGCACAGATTTATCTTATTTCCAAACCCTTCCTTCACCTCTGACAAGACATCTTGTGAATGTGGGGAATGCCAGGCCTCCACCGTGGTTCGGATTCCACGTTAAACTGTAGGCCCTTCATTTCATCTCACAATCACCCTACCATTACACATTAGCGTAAGTGCGTATAACCCGAACGGGTATTAAGACGCGATGCTAATAATAATAATAATAATAATAATAACTTTAAAATACTTGAGTCGGAAAATCTGTACAATTCTGTCGCAGGGTTTTTTAAGGTTATAGCTACCATTCCTAGAGTTGAAAAACCTAGTTGAGGTTCAATTATCAAAGAAAGCGCGTGAAGAAGTTGAGTACTTGCAAGTAGACTACGCTGTCTGTCCTCGCTGCAGTGGCGACATCTAGTGATGGAATCAGCAGATAGGTGGGTAGGGCAGAGCCCCCCCACAGTTGTACTGCCACGCAAGATGGGGGGGTTCAGATACGCCCCAATGAAAGAACCTCTACTGCTTCCTTGCCATCAACAATAAACACCCAGCCAGAGATGCGCTATCTTTCCCGAATGCAGGCATGCAGACAACGGATGCTCTTGCCGGGCTACGTCACACTATACCTTGATTTTCTTACGAATGGATATTTGGCGCACTTTTTTTTAGAAAATACGAACACATTTTTAGCGGTCAATATTTTCGCATAGGTTTTGATAATATCTGTCAAAAGTGACAGTTGCAAGTCTCATGGATTGATGGTAGTTAATGTAGCTCTTTATAGCTGTCAGATATGTGCATTCGTAAAAAAAAAAATGGGGTATGTCTATGATCGTGATGCGTACGTCCGCTTTTAATTATTACGTGGCGTTTAATTGCATTCGAAACTAGTAATGACTGACATGCAATGTGATTCTGTGAATAAAAAAAAACAGTTTTAAAAATAATAATCTGGCCTTGATTTTTTCTGTCATTGTCAGTGCTCTTTTTTGATACAATCGGTTAGACAACACGACAATCGTAATATCTTAATTTCAGGGTTGACACAAGCCTGAAAAATCGGGAGAGCCGGAAAAACACAGGTATTTTCAACATTAAAAAAAAAACCTAAAAAAGGCATTGAAATATTTGTGAGTTTAGGACTTTAGATTTTAATAAATAGTAGGTCTTTGTAGAGAAGTATTATTATTATTATTATTTAGCACCGCGTCTTACTAACCGTTCGGGTTATACGCTTTAAGTACTAATTACGCTAATGGATTGGGAATTGGGAAGGTTAAATTAGAGGAAGTGAACCTGCATTTGCGTGGAGGGAGAGTGGAAAACCATTCAGGAAAAACCACCCCCAGTTCACCCGACCGAGATTCGAACCTCGCGGTCGAGCTCAACACGACTAGCGCGTTAGCCAACTACGCCACCGAGGTTGTAGAGAAGTAAAAGTCAGTTGAAAAACTAAGTAGGCTGTGATGAATCGAACAGGCCTACATACCTACCCTTCCCTCCCTCCCTTTTTTCCACTTCATGGAACATTAGAGACCCGCTTCAGTGGCCGCATGGTCTAAGGGGTCACTCTCACAATACACTAGACCGTAAATGATGGAAAGATTGGGGTTTGAATTTCGGTCGGGTGTACTGAGGGTGGTTTCCCCTAAAGGGTTTTCCACTCTCCCTCCATTCAAACCCGGGTACACATACTCTAAAATTCAAAATTCCTCATCCCGAACACATTAGTGTAATAAGTACATAAATTTATAACCAGAACGGGTAGTAAGACTCAGTGCCAAAAAAAATTTCCCCATCAAAGTCGAATCGTCCTTTTATAGACACCAATAGCATGACTCCTCATTTAAATTAATAATAATTTACTATAAATTAATTAAATCAAAGGAAAAGCAAGTAGTTTTTTAATGATTGATGGAAAAAATTAAATTATTCTCACAAATGGCACCTAACAACAAATATTACATTTGCCTTACACTCTAGTTGTTTTGGGAATATTATGATTTTGGTAGGGATAACCTTTTATACAATACAAATATATATTTTTTCGGAGTCAACATTGATACCATTTTAATATAATATTACTAATATTTAATAGGTATTTGTACTATCTATGAAAAGTGTCAGCAACAGATCACATGATTTGACCTATGAATATATTAAATCGGTTTTAGTAATCTTTTTAACCATCTTAACTCCTCTCAGATAAGAAAATGACAAGTCCAATTTTCATAGGAAGGGCCTTATCTGACAACTAGAAAAGGGGATAGATTTACTTTCACGTATCCATACGTCAAATCATGTGAAAAGCAGATTTCACTCAAAAATATGTTTATATTTTCCAAAAGCTTCTTTATATGACAATTGTACAACCAAATTACTTAAAATTTGAACATTTTCTTGCTATATATTTTGATAAATTATCTAGAAAGTAGAAAAAACTATTTTTGAATACAACTACCATTTATAAAATAGTTAAATAAGAATTTTATTAGGAATTTGGTAAGAAGAAAGACTTAAAAAAAAATCAAACACCCCTACTTTAAAATTGAGAACATTTTCCCAAATTATTAGAACAATTTTATCGGTATTTATACTATATGTTGAATGCCACACCTGTTGAACACATGACTTGACGAATGGACATATTGAATTAGTTTTAGTAGTTTTTGTAACCGACAGGTACGGATATTACCTCCAGGATCCTAATACACGTGAACATATTGCTTTGTACTAATAGATTCGTGAGCCAGTTAATCTTTCTAATATTGATGGGAGGTACATGCTGCTGCAGTTAAACTTTTTTTTTTTTTAACTCGGGGAATACTTTTACTACGTTGTAAATCAAGACCGGTAAATGTGTTGAGACAAATTATTGCTTCCATTCAATATTATACCTCTCGACACTGTTTCTTTTGTTCTATGAATATTTGTTGTTTTTATTTTCAACATCGATGTTTGATAGTTTTATACAGACGTTCGTTGATCATGAGGGGTGAATTACGGCACCGTGTTTCCTTCACTTGAAGTGGGCGTTTGACGCTGAAATAGGCTAGTTTTATTAGTATTTTATTGGAATCGAAAGGATGAATCACTTTTAAGAGCTTGCGTACAACTTTTAGCATGAACTATGGCAGGACCTGCTTTATTGGCCGATTGGTCCAATGAAGTGAGTGGTATTTGACCTTCTTTGTTCGCGTACCTCCAGATATAAATTATCTTCAACTTGATACCCCCAAAGTTGTTGATGCATAATGAAAGCAATACATATTCTATAATCTACATATAAAGTAAATAAAATAATTTACATCCAAAATAATTGGCTATAAGTTTTAAATGAGAAATATATATTAAATCTTACGTACCCCATAAGATGTATTCGTGTACTTCAGGTTGAATACCACTGGTTTAAGGCGTTTCTCTCTCTCTCTCTCTCTTGCTATACTGGATTGGTGATGGTGGAGAGATCGGGGTTCATATCACGGTTAAGTCTATTTAGGGTGGTTTTCCATACATGGTTTTCCACTCTCCTTCCACTCAAATGTGGGTAGATTAGCTTTAAAAAAATGCTTCCTTTCTCATTCTTACCCCATTAGAGTAATGATCATACACCCGTATAGCCCGAACAGCTAGTCAGATGCGGTGATGATGATAATAGTAATAATAACAATAATAACATAAAAACTACACAAACCTTGTAGTTTTTTTTTACACCACTTCATATTACCAGTTAGAGTTAGCTATCCGAATATTCACACTAACGGTATAGAGATGAATTTAGAGAAAATATACCCGCACTTGCCTGGAGGGAGAGTTAGAATCACACGTGAAAAAAAACACTCACTGTAGACCCGACTGACATTCAAACCTTGATCTTCTCGTCCTCGCAATACAATCTATCGCAAGAGCGACGCCTAAGACCACACGACCACAATTGCGGGAAGCCTTATATAATGGGGGAAATATTCTATTCCATGAAAATAACATTATTATTACAGTATTAAGTTTAAGTGTATTCTTAAATAATCCTTGTGACATGCATTGGAGGGTGTGTGGGCTAAGGTGTCACCCTTTTGTGTTCTAGTGGGCCGGAGGGAGATAAGATGGTTTGGGTGATAATCCCGGATGGATGTACCGAATGGGTTTTTCCTACAGGATTTTTCCCTCACACTCTACATGAAAACGTGGCTACTTTTCCTCTATAAACTTTCTTCCTCTTAAGCTCATCTTCCTTATTCCTACTCCATTAGTGTAAACATGTGGTTAGTCTGGTCATAAAACGTAAAAAAGAGCGTTGTCGTAATATACGAGATATTTGTTGCATAACAAACATGGATAACACTAGATTTTGTGGAGCAGTATAAACAAGAGTTAACTGTATATGGGAATTCAATGTTTAATTTTGTACTAGGGCACCTTTTAAAAAGCTTCATTTGGAGGTAACACTCGAAATAAATTTTGATACACTGAAATTGACTTTTTTTCCCCCCCACTGGTTTTTAAAACAAAACTTTAATTATAATCCACTGTACTTAATTTTTTTTACATAAACGAGTTGAGAGTAATATATAAATTCTTCCTCGTTCATATTTTCGTAGTAGCTTTATTAATTGTCTCTTGAGATATCACTACAGTAATCAAATGATAAATATGTATTGGAAATATTTTATTTCTATTGTTTAAAATGTTAGAGCTCCTATGAACAATGAATAATATTTTAAAGCGAAACGTAAACTTGCATTAATTGGAACGTTTCCGAAACCAAATGGTGATTATGCTTAAATTGACATGATGTATTAAAAAACAACTACTATAAATTAATGTTTAGCGTCGAGACTACAGATGGACATGTCTGAAATACTTGACTGTGAATAGTATTTGTACAGCAGGATTTGGATAGTAATAACCTTTTAAAAAAAATATATATTTTTTTACGGTCAACTTTGATGACATTTTATTATATTAATAGTGTTATTTTATAGGTATTGATAATATCTTTCAAAGGTGACAGAAGCAGCTTATATGACCTAGC
Source organism: Timema cristinae (assembly GCA_039000515.1). NCBI lineage: Eukaryota > Metazoa > Arthropoda > Insecta > Phasmatodea > Timematidae > Timema > Timema cristinae. The sequence goes on from JBCFYV010000024.1 coordinate 26,584,089, forward strand.
TTAAGAATATGTGAAAGTAGATATATTAATGTTTCTAGCTGTCAGATAATCCCCTTCTTATGTAAATTATAGTGTACTAGCTTTTACCCGTCGTGGCTTCGCCCGCAATAATCGATAACATCTTTTAATTTTTAACTAAACTGTTTTGATCATAAATCAAACTTTATTTTTTTCAAATATCTATGCGTTTTTCACAGTTCTAGCTTAAATAATTTTGCCGTATTTTAATTTTCACTTTTAAATATTTCGTAATAAAAGAAATATATATTATTTAAGTTATCAATTATCAATATTTTAAATTTTTACTTTCATAATTAGTAGGATAAATAAATGAAATAATATTTTTTTCGAACTACATAGCTAAAATCACATATTTATTATTTATTAGTATGAAACTACGTCACACTAATTACTATTTACTTTAGTTACAAAATATTAAATCACAAATTCCTAAATAACATCATTTCAATCACATTATAATCATATATTTATTATTATTTAAAATCAAAGGTTGGAAATAGTCCTATATGTTATTCCAGGACATACTATACCAACGTACAAAGTTTCGTTCTAATCCGTTAACCTTATATTACTTTACCTCACCTTGTTAAAGTTAGTAAAGAACAGTTCAAAACGAAAACTTACGCACACAAAATATTATTGAAATTTAATCATAAAGGTGACTTCGTATTTACATGTGAAAACAACAAAATTTATCTCAACTTTTTGCCCTATAAAAATATTTTGGAGGTTGGATGGTGCGTAAGTTTTCGTTTTGAACTGATCTTTACTAATTTAAAAAAATGGTGAGGTAAAGTAATATAAATTTAGTAATATTTTAATTATATGATCACATTCATATTTACTAGTAAAATTAAATTAAAATTACAATATATAGCTTATCTCTGATATACGAAAAGTTTAAACATTTGTATTGTAAAATTAATGTAATATTGCTCCAGAACATATTTTACCAACTTACGAAAAAAAAAATACTATTGAACTTTTACCATCAAAATAGCAAATGACAGGCAGCACCATCTAACCTGCAAAATATTTCTACACAGTAAAAAGTTGAGAAGTGTAAATAAAAAGTCACCTTTATGATAAAAGTCCAATTGTATTTTTTGTGGGTAAGTTTTGGTTTTGAACTGATCTTTACTAACTTTAAAGAATGGTGAGGTAAAGTAATATTTTAATTATAATCACATTCATATTTACTCGTAAAATCTCTTATATATACGAAAAGTTTAAACATCAGTAATGTAAAATTAATGTAAAATCAAAGGTTGGGAATAGTCATATATGTTATTCCAGGACACACTCTACCAACGTACAAAGTTTCACTCGAATCCGTTCAGCAGTTTTGGCGTGATAGAGTAACAAACATCCAAAGACACAAATTATTATTATTATTATTATTATTATTATTATTATTATTATTATTATTATTATTATTATTATTATTAGCAGCACCGCGTCTTACTACCCTTTCGGGTTATACGCACTTACGCTAATGTGTAATGGTAGGGTGATTGTGAGATGAAATGAAGGACCTACAGTTTAACGTGGAATCCGAACCACGGTGGAGACCTAAGACACAAACGTTCGCATTTATAATATTATTAAGATGTGTTACTTTCTCAGAATTAAAGCTACCAAATAACCTCCTCACTTATCTTGCCTTGTGTAAACCCGCCTTAATACATCAAAGCCTTGACCATTATCGTTAATTGCAGGACTATTCACTTTATATATTATGGCCATTTTCCTCCCCTTCCACTTTCATTTCTTTAGCGAATTCTCTTTATAAAAGGAAAGTTCGAATTAGGGTGGTTGGAAGAGGGCTGGCTCTAAGAAACGTTGACCCAACCGAGATGTAAACCATTTAACCTTAGTATAGCACCCGCCTCCGTGGAGTAGTTAGCTAACGCGCTAGTTTCAGGTTGAGCTAGACTGCCAAAGACGAGGAGATCTAGGCTCGTATCTCGGTTGGGTGAACTGGAGGGTTTTTTTCCTTAATGGTTTTCCACTTTCCCTCAACACAAATGTGGGTTCACTTCCTCTAAATTCTACCTTCCCAATTCCTAATCATTAGCTTAATTAGTACTTAAGCGTATAACCCAAATGGGTATTAAGACGCGGTGCTATAATTTTAACTTAGCATAGTGCCTTTAGCGGTCTTGCCCAGCGCAAGATTCCCTTTTTCTTTTGAATAGCCGTGTGTTACCTTATCTATGGAGTCAGACTAAACGCTAGACTCATCTAGTCTGGTTTGTTGAAGACAAGGTAGGTCGGAGCTAGAATTCTGGTCAAGTGTATTGAAGGTGCTATTTCTTAGATGGTTTCCCCTCTCTCCCTCCACACAAATGCTGACATATTTATTCCAAATTCTGACTCCTTCAAACCTATCTCACTAGAGTAATTAAATTCTGATAGCTCCGGCCGGTTAGTGAGACGAGTCGCAGAAAATAAAAACATAAATAAACCATTCAATATTTGGGGGAAGTTAAACTAGTGTGGTAGCAGTTCAAATCATCAAATGGTAACTTTTGTGTGTGTGTTCGTGTAGATGTAAAAAAAAAAAAGTATCACTTTATTTACATAAAGCATTCATTAGCCTGTTCGTTTCTCTCTTTTTGTTGTTGTTGTTGTTCTTGTACGTTTCACCTCTCTAACTACTCTACTTGACTCCTTTCCTCTTGGCATCACCCAAACCTGTGTTACAGCTTCATTATCCTGTTTCCTCTTGTGTTCCCTGTCTTCCCCGAGGACGTCTTCATTGGTCCCGTGCGCTGTTGCCGTATGTTGCGATCAACAAAGATAGGTTGTACACCCTCCCTCCCTCCATCTGTCAACCACTCTCTTTTAAATTGGGCTAAAGTTGTGTTCCTGATTTCCTCCATCTTCTATTTTTACTGTCAACAATTATGTTAGGTACGAGAAATATATACCCTTGACACTTTTTTTTTCTAGCACCGCGTCTTAGTACCCGTTTGGGTTAAACAATTAAATGCTTATTACATTAATGGGTTAAGAATTGGGAAGGTTGAATTTAGAGGAAGTGAACTCACATTTACATGGAGGGTGAGTGGAAAACCATTTAGGGAAAACCACCTCTAGTTCACCGAATGAGATTCGAACCTCGATCTCCCAGTCCTCGGTAGTCTAGCTCAACACGAAACCAGTGCTTTAACTAACTAGGCCGCTGAGGCGGGTCCCTTGACACTGAGTATTTACCGGGGAGGATGCTCAAACATCCGCTAGCAGGAATGTTTTGGGTATTCCTACTCACAGACATTGCTGGTTGGCTTTTTGACGTGTGTCGTGTTCTGTGTTGAACGTAAATAATTGATTTTTATTAAGTTCTTTGTTTTTAAATATGATATTTGATAACATAAATTTAAGTGTTTGAATTTAATATGGCGGAAAGTGAAGTCATTGACATAGACTTATTACATCTTGTGAATGTGGGGAATGCCAGGCCACCACCGTGGTTCGGATTCCACGTTAAACTGTAGGTCCTTCATTTCATCTCACAATCACCTTACCATTACACATTAGCGTAAGTGCGTATAACCCGAATGGGTAGTAAGACGCAGTGCTAATAATAATAATAATAATAATAATAATAATAATAGACATTAATTTCGTTATTATTAGATATTTAAAAACCTATCACTGTCTTCTTTAAGTTTTATAAAAATATGGTGACACTTCCCATACATTTTTCTACTTTTATTTATGTCGTGAATACCCACTATTTAATAGCCAAAACTTTGGGAACAATGCTATCCATAAAAAAATAATTCATCCTTATTGGAGCTCATCTTTGTATGGAACCTACACTTCAACTCACAAGCTTCCAACTTATACTGCGAGAGCGTTACTAGCGTTAACCAGCGCCGTCGGCACTGGCTACCAGCAAGCAGGTTACCAGCGTCCAATGTGCACGTACCCTATGACAGGGATCGGCAACTGGTCGATCTCACGTCAATCTTCTGTCGATATCGTGAGAAAACTACATCGTCATTAAAAGTTGACCTTTTGAGTCTTTTAAAAACTCGTAAATATATCCACAGCACTTTCATATAATATTTCAGTGTGACCAAAATAACCTTGAACGGTCATCGGTAATGTTATAAAAAACTGAAATAGTTTATTATTAATATATACATATTTTTATACATTTTTTATAGAAGATTAGGAGACCGGCTCTGTGTTCTAGTGGTCAGAGTTTCTGGCTCAAGATCCAGGAGTCCCGGATCCAATCCCCGGCGCTTCCAGAATTTTTCCATAAAGCAGTGTGTCTGGAACGGGGCCAAACTCATCCTCGTGAGGGCAGTTTAGGAGTACTTGAATAAATAACTAGCGGCTTCGGCCTAGAAAACTGAGATCAACGCCTGGATAGTTTGTTGTGCTGACCACACGACACCCTCTATCCACAAATATTAGCACTTTATTCGCTAACGCTGGTGGCCGCTCAGTCGGTATAGCTCGATCGGGGTATAAAGGTAGGATGAAAGGGAACGCGAGAAAAGGCCAGTGTTTTTTGCAGTTTTTATGACGAAACATTTTTTGGGCTAAAATAAATTAAATAGTGCTTCTGTACAAACATATAGTTTAATTTGTTTTCTTATGTTTGTATGAACCGTTCCTGAATATCCAACACTAGCATAGCGTCATTAGATAACAAACTTTTTAAATGAAGAAAAAAAGCTGTCACGAAATTCCAGAACACCCTTGGCAGATATTCAAGAAATTTGAGGTCACCATGTGAAGAAAATTAAATCCTATGTTTGTATGGGTGCAAATTTTATTTTATTTTGGCAAAAAAAAAAAAAGAAGTTTTGCCATAGAAACTGCAAAAAAAATACTTAACTTTTCTCGCGTCCATTTTCATTCCACCTTAAGCCATGGCGTGTTTTTAGAAGGGATGGGTTATAAGTATTTTAAGGAATGCCTATTTTAACGAATAAATATAAGAGGTATAGACCGGTGAAAAAATCAAAATAATTAGAGTTGAGAAACGATTGTTGATAGCGGGGACCTTTGATACGTTTGTAAGCCGATCAGGGCCTTAAAAGGTTGTCAACCCTTCGTCTCATAAAATAATAGACTGTCGATGATATGGAGATTGGGGATTGAATCCCGCTCGGGTGTAATGAGTATGGTTTTTCCCCAAATGTCTTACACACTCTCCACGTAAATGCGGGTACATCCCTAAATTCAACCGTCCTCATCCTTAACATATTAACTTAATTAGTTCAACCAACGCCCATTGTCTTGAACCTTAAACTATTATATTTTTTGATTTTTTCTTGATTTAGTCTGATGATGGCGCCGTAGTTCGCCGAAACATGTTACAATCAACACAATTAAGGCTATCTCTAGGATGACGCATAAGGAGCATGGGAATAAGTTAAGAAAATAGAATTCAATAAAACTTTATTTTTATATCTTTTCATTTATTTCTCAATTAATTGTCAATGTTTACAGTCTAATCTTATTCTAATTACTCTTTCTATTGTAGCATTTCATTCAACATTATATCTAGTCAACGATAATCCATTATATGAATTTATGTTAATTAAATTTTAATGTGTTCTTATTCACTGTTTTATCTAGCCTTATACAACATTCACTTTTACTAAGTCATACTGACATATCTAATAGACTTGTTTATATTTCACTACTAAATATTTTAATATCTTTTTCAAGTATTGATTTATATTGAATTCTATAATCACAATTATATCTGCTTCCTTACTACAACTTCACCATGTTTTTCAAAAATCTTAATTAGTTCATATGCGTATGGCCAAAACGGGAAGCAAGACGAGGTGTTGCTAAAAAAACATACAGCAAATTGTATTTAAAATAATACATTGGTAATATCATCATCACATTACTATAAAGCCACATGGCCGACTCACTCACTCACTGACATTAATGTTTACTCACTTCTAGATGAGCTAGAAACTTGAAATTTGGCAAACTTATAGCTTCTAGCCTGTAACCGACGGGAAAATTCCAAAAAGTTAAAAAATTTAATCTTCAACCCCCGAAAAAAAAAATTCAAAATGGTGGAGCAACTTTAAAGTTGGTGCAGACCTTTCTTTGGAGGCCTCTTGTGTTTAAACGGTAAGACTTATCAAAAAACGGATTGTACCAGAGCTAGATTTTTTTTTGATTTTAGGTAAATTTTGCACATTTCCCATACATTTTTTTAAATTTTCTGACACAATTATGGGACAGCTATAATGATAAAATTGTAAAAATAAATCAACGTTTAAAACAATGCTGGAATTAGATTAGCTTACACTCACTGGGGGTTTGGGGGTGGAGCCCACAACGAGCAAAGCGAGTTAATAATCTAAAGTAGCTCACCAACCTTATAAAATAAAAACATTCTGTGATGTTTCATCGGTTTGGTGCATTGAAGTGAATAGACACCTGGCAACACCAGTGGGCGGAGTCAATTGGGTGGTATTGGGGCTGTGATTGGCTGATGAGGATCGTGAGCAGACCAGGTAATTAGCGTGCTTAGAGAGTTTGTTGTCAGTCCACGTAATCTGTTGCCTCGTCCCAACTTGCTTGGCTCACGACAATACGACAACTAATGACTCATTGGACCTTCCTTCTCCTTTCACCCTTTTTGGTCTTCATAGCTTGGTGTTTTCCTCGATCTCGTTCGAATCTTTACACTTACCTATTACGTAGAGAGTTCAACAGTTCTTTGTTCTTTTTATTTTAGCAGGTTTATACCTTCGTATACATACTCTAAGTTATGGTAGGGATTTGATGAATGAAGGACCTACAGTTACGTGAATCGACCACGGTGAGCCGGGATTCCACACATTCACAATGTCTGTCAGAGGTGAAGGAAGTTTGGAATCAGATAAATCTTCCGGACGAGATTGACTGCTCACACAGATTCGACACCTTATCAACACACACCCAAAAAATTTTCATGCAAACGTTTGGCTGAAGTGACTAGTGCAAGCTATTGGTCAATGATTATTATTATCTTCTTATAATATTATATTATCAATAAAAAGTGTTATCAAGTGATTCTAATACTCCTCTAATGAGTACTGTATGATTGGCGTTTTAGTAACTTATTAAAAGAACAAAATATATTAATAAAACTATTAAATTATTATTGGTTTCGTGGTTGCATGGATTGTGCCAACAAGAAATGTTATAGTACATTAAATAAATATTAAAAATAATTATATTCACATTTGTATCTTTTATAACTGGCCACCAAAATAAATGAAATATTTCTAAACTAACGCATATTAACACAACCGAAGACTGTTTGTATAGCTCATCAACCACCCTTGTTTCGGTTGACTCGCCATCTTGATTTATGAAGAGAATGAAGCATTTAAAAGTTTCGTTTGAAAAGCATTTTTAAGTGAACCATTAAACGCGCCCCCACAAAAAAGGAAACATCTGAACGGTAATTGTTCGTAAGTTGTGTTTTAATAATGTAAAAACCGGAAAGGTAATTAAAAACAAGTTTTTGCTGTGAATGTTTTGACTGCCAAAAGTAACGACAACTCACTATTGGTTTTGCATATTATCTGGTTTGGCGAACGGATTCATGGTAAATATTCCTCCCACCACTTTTACTACGAAGCTAGGATATATTAATAACATTTTTCTCTTTTTTCGTGAAATAAATTTTTATTTAAAAACTATGGAAAATCTTTTCGCTTTCTTTAGGGGCCATTTAGTTTACACTTTTTGAGTCTAATTGCTGCCAAAATAACATATTTTCAAGTACCTTTGTTGAAGCTTCTTTATCTCAAAGCGAGGCTTTTTGATACTCATAAGGGCTATATTTTGTTAACTTTTTAGGTTCTTTCTTTGGCTGCCTTTGCAGAATATTACTGTTTCCAATAGTAATATTTTTTGTACTGCCTTTGCTTAACTTTTGACGGGACATATTTGCTACGTTTTTATAATATTTTTCTTCTCTTAAGAGCTAGTAAAAAAAAAAAAAAAAAAAAACACGAGACTCAGACTAGAGTAACTTTACGACTGTGCTGGAGGAAGACTCAACAATTACTGGCAACAACGACAGCCCAGCATTGACCAATTCTATATACATTCGAAGGAAAACTGATCACGGAAAACAAAAGAATGACAACGCTGTTGCTCAATAGTATGCATGCAGTTCCCTCGGCAATGAAATCAGGTTGTAGAGCTTCCGTCTTCCCCCCTCTCAACAGCGTTACGTGGTTTACGGTTTCTCCTTAAAGTTACAATAAAAGGTCTGCAGAAGTTTCAGATAGAAATAACCTTCTGTACACTCAGTCATCTAACAGATAAGGTTTTTCTTATCAGAATCCTACTCTCAATAGGCTACATCCTGTTTTTTTGAAGATGGGACCTTTTGTTGGACTCTCAGGACCTCTTTATAATATTTGGAACTCATTCCAATCCTATAAATAAAATAAATAATTGTACATCATCTTAATATTGAAGCAAAAACAACAAGCAGACTAATCCTTTAATGATGATGACGATAGTAGTAATACGCGCTTGTCGTGTTTAGCTCGACTGCTGAGGACGGCGAGATCGAGGTTCAAATCTCGGTCGGGTGAACTGGGGTGGTTTTTCCTAAATGTTTTCCACTCTCCCTCCACGCAAATGCGGGTTCACTTCCTCTAATTAAACCTTCCCAATTCCTAATCCATTAGCGTAATTAGTACTTAAAGCGTATAACCCGAACGGGTAGTAAGACGCGGTGCTAATAATAAAATAATAATGATAGTAGTAATAATACTATTAATAATAATGTCGTGTCTGGGCTACATCAATCTTTAGCTGAGTTGGCGGGAGGATTAGTCAGTAGGCCTACTAATAATTGTATCGTTGCCAAGGGGACGCCCGAATGTACTACTCTCACATTTTTTTCGTGGAGCCTCCTACCCATACCCTATAAGATAAGGGGATGATGGTAGTGAGTATGATGGTATGGACCAAAGAAGATCTTAACCTAACTTAAGCCTAATTAACCAAACCTTGGTGACCATAAGAATTATTCCCTTTTCTAGAAAAATCCCCCAGTACCAGCCGGTAATCGAACCCAGGGCCTCTATCTCATCAATTAGGGGCTCTGACAATTTTACCATGAGGTAGGTTAAGCCTTTGATATACTACTTAATTAAAAGGAAAACCAGTAAAAAAAAAATTTCAACAACACATTCATTATTGGCCATTAACCAGACAAAATGATCCGAAACACGTCAGACACCAAAATCTTGTTGATTAATGCAATCTCCCGTTGCAATACATTTCTCAAACTCCCATAAACATTAAGGTGTCTACCCGTCTATCTCTCCCAACTTAGATATGACGCGGAAAAAAAATAATCAATAACCACTTCTTCAAACACCGCCCCTACCTCCTACCTGAAATCATGACTCTACGTACTTTCTATATAACCAAAGAATTAATCAAAGTAGAATGCGCTCTGCAATTAAGTGCCAACATGATGTACTTGTTGGGAGCTCTTATCTTGATCTTGACGCGGTCCATTGACTTATCACACCTCCCAGTTCATGTAGAGACGAGAAAGTGTCAGGAGTTGGTCGGTATCAGCCTATCCATCTCCTCCGCCTAATGGCGTCCCTAGCTAGTGTCACACGGGCAGGAGAGTGGAGGGAGGGTTCTTGTTTGGCTGGCCCGTTTCTGTTGAGCTTTGCTATCTATGGTCGATCCGATCCGTTTTGGAATAACTTTCTAGAGGATGCAGCATATAAACGTGGAGAAACTGTAGTGGTTATAAATAGTCTTTACAGTTGAAAATGTTCCTGGACAGGGACTAGCCCCACCCCTGTCTGGACATATTTTTCAATTAAACTTATGTAATTTAAACTTACCCAAGATTTTTTTTTAATGAACTGTAATTAATTTATATAAACCTTATTAACAACTATCTTATCCTACTTAAATCAATCAACAGGCGATCAGGGATCCTTTAGTTCATGCGTCGACCTCCTCCCACCTCGTGCTTCCAACAATTTTCTACTATACTACCCCGCCTTCCATGTATTCTCTTCAATTCCCACTTCCTTCAGTTCCTTACTTAGTTCTTCCCACCATAGGGCTCTTAGTTCACCTTGTTGATGCTCTTAACAAAAAAAAGGTGCATTTTTCACAATTTATTCCAGGTTTCCGCCGCTCAAACATAATGTTTTTATTTATTATTTCGTGGTCTTATAACCATAACGATGTTCAATTGAAAATTATATGCATATATCCTAAAGGTCTTGTTCATAGATTTGTTGGAATCAAAACTTTCTAAATTGTGGCTGGGTTCGAACTTATGTCCATAAAGAAAAATGCTTGACTTGTCTTTGGAACACTAGGTTAAGCTAGTTTATTAGTTATTGTGAAACACTTCTGTATATAATATATCAAGACCGGTTGCAATTGTAAATCATAATATAAAAGAGACCGCATTTCAATTAATTTAAATGAATATAAAAATGACACCAATATTTAAGACACACCAGCCCCTATATAAACCGAAGTGAGGGATTTGTTTTCACACTGTTCAAAGTTGGCAACTTTGCAGGCTGCCCCTGTGTAGGTATATAACCCTGCTCACACATCTGTCGACAGTACAGTACATCACAAAAGGGGAAATTTGAGTGGTTTTTCATAAAGCACTTAACCCACCTTGTTTTGTTTTTGGTAGCACCGTGAATACCTTGTTTATATGGTCTCTAAAATGGCCGCACCCAGTAGATAGGCCAGATCTCCAAACTGGATTCGAGAAGAAGATTCTCAAAGTTAAGAAATTAAGATTCTTAGTGCGTTTCGCCTCGGTGAAGAACATTATCTGATAGCTGGGAAATTTACTAGATCTTCTTTCATTGTCATGTAATGTATTATCAAATATATTGTATTATGTGATCTGCAGCTGTCACGTTTGATAAATGTTATAAAATAAACCTATGAAATAACACTAATAATGCCCGCTTGGGTGGCCGCCTAGTCTAAGGCGTCACTCTCCCGACATACTAAAATGCCGATGACATGGAGGTCGGGGCTCGAATGCCGGTCGGATGTACTGAGGGTGGTTTTTCCTGTATGGGTTTTCACCTCCCTCTAAGCAAATGCTAGTACACACCCTCTATAAATTCAACCTTCCTCATCTCTAACTCATTAGCGTAATTAGTACATACCGTAACCTAATAATTTAGTAAAATGTTATTAATGTGGCTGCAAAAGGTATAGTTGTAATTTATAAAAGGCCCTTTCTATTAAAATGTAACTGTACATAGGGAGGCCACATTAATTAAACGGGCAGTTTTTAAGAAATACAATAAAATATTCTTTTCTAAAAGTTTTCATACCTTTAAATTTTTTGTTTAAAATTAAACTATATAATTATGTCTGATACTTTTTGACTAACTATGCCTCAAGGGATACTTACAAATTTGTTATGACTAATTTACTTATATTGAAGCATGTATATGTGTGTGTTGAAAAAGGTGGAGAGCAAGGGAAAAAGGTTAAATTGCAAATTCTCAATGATTTTCGAAGTTATACTCGAGTAAAAAGCACGTCTTAAGAACACTTATTTTAGTCCTACTTTTATTCATGTTTATGATACAGTACTATCGAACATTCTACATATCACGTGTTGTAATCTAAACGAATTTATAGTTTCAGTTGCCACAATATCCGCTAAAGGTTCTATTATTCACTTCCTTTCCGATCATTTAAAACCTGGTTTGTTTGATAAAACTACACAGTAGATTAGTGATTCTCAACCAGGGTTTCGCGGAACACTGGGATCACACGAAATTTTGCAAAAGCTTGATTTTTATTGATCTGTTAATATTTTTTGTACAATGTGAACATATATATTAAGATAATTCGTGTCTCAGAAGTAGATGAGATTATTGCCGGTATTAATGTTAAAAGTAAGGTTAATAAGAATTGATAAGCCAAGTTCAAGTACCGAAGGACAGTTATTAGTAAATAGAAATATACAATAAATGCTCTTGAAATATTTAATTAGAAATTATGAGTTAATTATTATTAATAAACCCTAATGAGTTACACGTATATTTTGTAATTTACCCCTGTTGAATCAAATATGTGTCAGCCAGGTGGGGGTTCCCCGATATTTTACAAAATATTTTAACGATTCTTCTAAAGTATAAATACTGGTAATCACTGCAGTATATGGTACTTAACGGTGTATATGTATTTAATTTTCTGGATGCATCAAAGTTTTTGTTTTAAAATACTTCTTTAGATCTAAGCCAAAATGGATTTTTTTTTGCATAGTCCAAGCACGTATAAAGAAGTGTATTACCTGAAACGATGTTATCATTAATAACTGTGGTTAATCGCCTTCCTGTTGCGTATCTTTATGGGACGAAGGGCGGTAGTTGGATTGGGGAGTTTTTTTTTTAGCAGGTGTGTTCCGACCCCGCCAACACATCGCGCCTACTATAACAACAAGTGCCGGCCGCATAGCTACATAATGCTAGCAGCAGAAGTACTCGCAGCCGTGCACGCACCACGCCGCCCCCTCCCCCCTCTTGTCACCCCCACCCCCACCCATCTCGCGCAGCCTCGCGCGCGCCACGTACAGTCTGAACAGAAATGCTACACATGTTGGATACAGATAAGACTCGATGTTTGACATGCATTCCTGGGAGATAAGCTCTCTCGACACCTTATTTCCGTCGGGTAGCATGTCTGATTACTGAATTATACGATCCCAAGTACAATATTTTAAACACGGCTGAAAAATTATCAACTGTGAAATTGATTCTTCACCATATCAGAGTTTTAAATATTACCGCTGGGAAGACTTAATGTTGTGTCTGTTCTAAAATTAAGTTAGATGGTAAGTCGTGTGTTGATTAAACCAATTTGTTAGGGGAAAAATTAGATATATTATTCTTAATAGAAATATAACGGCTTTCTTCCTTGACTCTTGCCTGAAAGGCTGGGGTTCAATTCCGACTAGTTGCCTTGACTAATTTTTCTTTTTAAATCACATTTATGTTTTTAGCTTTTCCCAATAGTATAGGGGGACCATTTCCTACTCACGCCAATCCGGGACAAAAAAAAAAATAAATACAATGATGAGTTACGTAACTTGTACTCATAACAATACATTGTTAGGATCATCAATCCTCTCAAATCACGGTGGGCAGGACATGTAGCGCGAATGGGAGATTCTAGAACCTTGTTTAGGGTACTGACTGGCAAACCCAATGGGAAGAAACCATTGGGAAGACCTAGACGCAAATGGGAGGATAACATTAGAATAGTCTGATAGAGATAGGGAGTAATGAGATGGACTGGATCGAACTATCTTAAGATAGGGATAGGGTGTAATGAAGTGGACTGGGTATAACTAGCTCAATATAGGAATAGGGTGTAATGAGGTGGACTGGGTATAACTAGCTGAATATAGGGATAGGGTGTAATGAGGTGGACTGCATACAACTAGCTCAAGATAGGGTTAGGGGGCGTACTTTTGTAAGTGTGGCAATGAAATTTTGAATTCCTAATGCCGTAGAGTAAGTAATGAGCAGGAACATAATTTAAACGGTTTTACTTTATTATTTATAAAATAGAATTGGAAATCTTTCCCGGTGTTTCACCCGGAAGATAGCCCAGATCGAGCATTTTGGTTTGAATCCCTTACTTAAAATCAAAGGATCTGATCAAAGTAAGAAATAAAGGGACATCCTTATGATTTGAAGCATCGAAATATATGGTAACAAATGTTCTATTTTTTTAATTCAAAAAATGTGTATTGCTGTATGACATTTTTCGCTATAGCTTCTATCTTGGTACGTGCCTATTCAAAACAAGACGATTTTCAAAATACGGGATGTTTTCCTGCAATTTTATAGATGCGAAAATATGGACTAAAATCCGGGACTGTTCCGGTAAAATCTTGGACGAATGATCATCCACAGTAGAAGGCTGGTACATTTCCTTTTCATACCTGTTCCGTTACGTTAGATGTTTACTTCGCTGGAAACCAGTTTTATCGTTTAATGAGAGTGAACTTAAAAAAAAATCTAATTGCATTTTTGTGACCTTACACTCGATATGATTTTAATACATGATACAATTGTAGCAGTTTTCTTATGCATTACAGATTTGATATATAATACTCATATGATTATAAATATATTATGTAGACTTACGTTGCTTGAAATGGACAATGTGGTACATTAAAATATAAAAAAATCAGTTGCATTGATGGAACCGGTGACATGACGGTCTATGCTGGGGGTCCGGGGTTCAATCCTCTGTCCCGGCACTGATTTATCTGACTACCAAACCCTTCCTTCACCTCTAACAAGACTGTATTAATCACAGCTTGTGAATGTGGGGAATAACAGGCTTCCACCGTGGTTCGGATTCCACGTTAAACTGTAGGTCCTCCATTTCATCTCACAATCACCCTACCATTACACATTAGCGTAAGTGCGTATAACCCGCACGGGTAGTAAGACGCGGTGCTAATAATAATAATAATAATAATAATAATATTATAATAATAATAATAATAATAATGCGTTGATGAAAGGAAAATTAAGATTACCAAGGTAACAATTTAGGACGTGTTTTATCTCACCGTCATTGAATTATTCTAAATTCATTTCTAATTTCATTTAATAACCCTTTCTCCATTTATGCACCCTCTATCCTGAGTGAACCTGATCAGGCTCAGCATAATTTCATAACAGTAGCGCATACACGAGTCGCCATTTGCTTAGGATGCTGTATGACGTCATAGCTTTGAAACAACATTCATCATTTAGATTGCATCTTGTATTAACTCTTGCATTATGTGAACAGTGTCTTAGCAGTTTTTATTTTAACACTTGTTTTTATTTAAAATAAATAAATAATTACACCAGTAGTAAAAAGTAGAGTATAATTTTCTTCCCACGGTGACCTCAACAGCTGTTCTTGGATATCTGTCAAGGGTGTATTGTAAATTAATGACAACTTTTTTACTCATTTAAAATGTTTCTCATCTAATGCCATTATGCTCATGACATCTATTCAATAACTGTTTATATCACCATATGAAGAAAATTAAACTCCTATTTTTTTTAACTGGAGGAATATTTGGTTTATTTTGGCAAATGTTTTGCTATAAAAACCATAAAAAACACTGACCTTAACTTGCATACCCTACAATTTCACCTTATTATTGAGACCTAACGAATGGTTACGTTATTTTAAACTAGCTGGTGTATCCGTTCTTCGCACGGGAAACCTATAAAGAGCCTTGTTATTTTTTCTATACTATAATATTATTAAGAGGAAAGATTTGTTTTTTTTGTTTGTAATGGATAAACTCAAAAACTACTGGACCGATTAAAAAAATTCTTTCACCAATATAAATCTACATTATCAGCGAGTAACATAGGCTATATTTTATTTTGAAAATTAAATTTATTCCTCATAAAAATGTCGATAGTATATTATATATTCGTTGAAAAAAAAAAGTTGTTGAAGGGAAAGTGGGGTTGGTGAAGGGAACGGGGGGTGGGGGGGGGAGGTTATGGGCGAGGAAAGAGGAATGAGATTGAAATAGGAGGGAGGATAAAAAGGGGCAGGGGCTATACAGTGATGGTAAGACTGTATTTTCAAAAAAGAATAAGTAAAAAAGTTTTGTTTTTATATTGACATGATGGATGATTTGAAGCTTTGTTTTACAGGATTCTTTACAATATTTTTTTATGGGGAAGGGGGCTAGTAGTTTATAAAACAAACCACATGGAATAGTAACCAAATCTTAAAATATGATCAAATATTAATCATTTATTGGTTTAAATTGTGATACAAAACGTGAAAGTTGTCTGACTAATACACACTTTCAAACTATAACTATAATATGAACATATTTATAAAATTGACGTTTCTTTTGAAGACTTAGCTATAACTTCTCAATACACAATACTTTGATCTCTTGCCTGTTGGTGTTAGTAAAACATAGTGGAAGGCCGATACTTAATTTTCTCGATTCCCATACTTTGCTAGACACTATCAATTCATCTCATCAATACTCGATACCCTATTCGATACCATTCAACATGAAATTAAATAAATCCTCATTTTGTAAGCATAGAAACTAGTTTCAAAAGAAAAATATTTAATTTGTTTCCTCGTGTCAAAATATGGAAACTAGTCAATTAGGCTATTTAACTTTTATCAATTTTAATTATTTTTCTTTTTAATCGTTTCACAATATTTATTAAATTAATTTAATAATTTTCTTAAGTTAAAAGATATTTATAATAAAAGATATATTGGCGACACTGGTTATGAAGACTATCGAAATTGAAGGTGACGATGCCTACAATAGTTAAAGTCGATAAATAAAAAATTAATAGTTTATGTGGGTTATTTTAAAATCATTATAATAATAATAGTCTACCGACGAAATACGATGCAGCTGCGAGCTGGCTGATTAATTTGCTTACCACTCCCTTGCCAAAGCGCTGAGGAAACTCGACCTTATGACGTGAATATTTACTCGACTATTTCAATACAAAAAAAAGTGTTCTTCTTAGGTTCATTATCGAAATACAATTCTCTTTGATGAATGCAAATCGACCTTGTGTTTATAAGCTTCAAAGAATGGCTTGTTTATATTGAGTTTAGAGCTGAGAGAACAGAATAATAGGACAAAGCAAAACTACGAGTAACTAAATATCTAGCCACTGACGTTCAAAATAAACCGTTTGAGGAATCAACCGTGTTGAATAGTGAAGAGAGGTATCGAGATTTTTTTGGCATATATTATCGATTATTGCGATATTAGTCGATACCATGTGTATCAAGGAATCAAATCTCGGAATCGGCACAACTCTAATAAAAAAGAAAGAAGTGTGGGACAGAATAAGTAATTGGTTGTTAAAGGGCTGTAATTAAATCCAATCGAAAGTATTTTTTAGCAATTTTTAGCCGCATTACACCGTTTAACCTCTTAACCCCATTTACCTTTTTTCACCCTGTCTACCATTTTTAAGCATTTTAACCATGTTGCACTTTTTACACCCTTTCAATCTTTTCCCCCTCTTTACTCTAAAGTTATACACTTTTTGCCCTTTTATCCTTACTATCCTTGTTACTCTTTCTACCCCGCTTACGCTTTTCTACCCCATTAACCGTTTTACAATTTTTTGGCATTTTTCGACCCTTTTGAGGTTTTTTAATCTTTCTACGATTTTTATTTATTTTACCCCTTTTAACCTATATACCCTTGTAATTATATTTACTTGTTGCTCTTTTTACCATTAGCACTTTTATCATTTTTTGTTCAACTGTACCTTTTTTCCTTTTTTACATTTCAGTCTTTTTGGACATTTTTTAAATCTTTTCCCTTTTGGTCATATTGCCTATTGATTAGATGTACGCTTTGCCTTTTTGCCCTGTTTGCACTTTTTACACCTTTTCATATTAATTACCCGGCTAGTCCGCGGAAGAATTTTAGAGTAAAAGGGCTAAAAAGTTCAAAAAGAGCATAAAAGGTAAAAAGAGTAAAAAGATAATCTAATCAAATTTTAAAAAAGTTTAAAAGCGTAAAATGGATTAAGAGGTTAAAAAGTGAAAAAAAAGAAGAGACAAATCAAAATTTTAAAATTCCAGCTTTTGTTTCTGCACAGAGGCTACCACAACCAGCATTCCACAACTGTATGAAATGTAGTAGTAAAACTTTCCTCAAAGCGTTAGTATTTCATTTTTCTGTTTTTAATTAATAAAAAAAATAATTTAATTAACTTTTTAAATTCTGGTTTCAAGGTGTACAAGTTCGTGCACAAGGGCTTCTAACGTTTAAATTTCAGACCTCTGTGTTTGGTAGATATCTCGTAATGTTCATGACAATCGGACTCAGACAAATACACAAACTCTTAAAAAAAAAAATTTGGATAGCTCCCCATCTCTTTCCTGCCATCACCGTTATCCTCGGCCCATCACTCAAATCAACCAGTTTAATCTTATTTCTCTACAGCATACATTTATGGGAACGCCCCCCGATTATTGATTCAAGAAGTAAAACAGTTAAGGGGATAATCTCTCCACGTTTACAAGGCGTAGCTACACTTGAAACTCTATCAGTGAACTGAACAATAGAACCTCGTAGTCAACAATACAACGCTTTCAGCTATATCAGGCGCATCTCTTTCGAACGACGCAGGGACAAACTATTTCTCAATAAATTAATTCACTCCCATCAAGTCAAGTTTCTGACGTGGTCCAAGTAATGACTGCCATGGACACTCGGACAGTGTGTTGATAGCGCGTTCTGGCAGCGATTTCGTGTCGGGAGGCTTTTTATTCTCTTGCTCGTACTGTACAATCATGTGAAGTGCACAGTAGCCATATTCAAGCAGCCGACCGCACTCTTGCTTGGCCATTCACATCCAATCGACAAACAAATCACGTCCTCCCTTTTTTTTTTATGTATTTCTTTTCATGAAACATAAAATGACAAAAAAGAACAATACTTCCTTTCCGCTACCTTTTCCTCCGCCCACCTTTAGTTTTTTTTTAATAACACATCACTTGATTGTAATTTATTTCCAATGAATCTTTCCTAACAGTGGCGATTTAAGAACAAGATAGTAACCTAATGGATAGAAATCAAATTTCGCGTCACAATTGTACTTCCCGAACGAAAATAAATTGATTAATTATTATTACCGTTTATGTCACTTAAGTGCTGGTCCTGGTCTGGTGTTTCAGTAATAGTTCAGGTTAATTAACATTTTATAGTGTGGGAAATGTCACCGGATGTTTTAAAATACCTCGGTGGAGTCGATATTACAAGGCGTGAGCTTACTTTGGTTCAGCCACGTGTGACATGGACTTTTCATCTTTGGATTCCCCCTGAGGAGCTACGGCGTTTTGAGTTTGATCACAAGCGGGACGTTAATGTAAAACCATTATGGGCGTATGAGATAAGACTTTTTAAAAGACAAAAAATAATCTCATAAATATGGTATTATAAAAAAAAAAGTGGCAATAATTTTGAAATGCTAAATGGAATGATAAATCAATGTCGACCCCCCCCTTTAATATGGCGTGGATATTGATCAAGAGGTGAGATAGTCCTAGCATTATGTAATGTATTAGGAAGGTATAAATTGAACGGAATCTAAAATTGATCTTGGTGTGTAAAGAATGCTGCGGTACGCGATAAAGATCGGTTTACTACTGGCCTGTTCCTATTATAAGGCCGTGTCAGCAAATTACTCGCAACACACAAGATTTGCAAATAGTATCACTGACTTTTGGGACATATTGTTGCACCTTGGATAAATTTTTTTACTTTCTCACTATCTTACAGGTAGAGAAAGTATTGTGATCGTCAGAAAAAATCGAACTCGAGATTTTGATGATTCTCGACTTTTCATGATCCCCCCCCCCCCCGAATCCGAAAAAAGTGGTTTTTGAATTTCCGTTTGTCTGTACCTCGGACTAGATCCTAAACTATTTTACCGATCGGGCTAAAACTTGGTACCTAGGTTTTCATAGAGTTGCCCCGAGGTATTTTTTGAATAGGATATTTAATCCTAAAATTAAGGGTAGTTTACTGAAGGGCAAAAACAGAAAAAATCTGTTTCCTCAAAATCGGCTCTAACGAACGGTTCCAGTCTGATGCGTAAATTCTCATATTTAATCATATCTACGAAACTATTTGAGATATGAAATTACTTATCGTTGCAAATATGTAGGGCTATTTATAATACAAATCTTTTATTTGAAACGTACTTTTATAAAACCAATAACTTCCAAGCTATACGCAAAAAAAAAATATATAAACTTTTCGAACACTAAAGGTATCTGTAAATTTCCATTTCTCTGCAATTATAAGATAATAAATAAATTATCATTGCGAAATTGTACTACTGTTAAAAATAAAATAAATGAAATATATTTTTATAAAACCAATAGTTTCTGAGTATTGGCAATATATTAATACAATTTTGTGAGCTTTTTCTGAACCGAATCACTTTGAAAGTGTAAACCTACGTTTCACCAATGATAATTTTTTTTACAATGTCGGGAATTGAACCTGGGACCATTAGCTCAGTAGATAGACACACTATCGACTTAGCTAAGATGTCGAATCTCTTGGGATTAAAAAAAAGTTTGTGCTCCATGCTCTCCCTAGGTTATCCGTATTTACACTAATCTGGTTGGGATCAGTAAGGTGCAATTGAGATTGAATGCACCCGCATTTTTATAGATGTAGTATGGGAAGCCACTTAGATAAAAATCACCAGAAAAACATCCGGACGGGATTCTAACCCCGACTTCCCTGTAACTGACAGTTAATACTAGACGGAGCTGACGCCTTTGCCCACGTGCCCACCGGTGCAGTTCCTTCGAACCTGATGACTAAGATTTTTTTTCCACTTTCACATTTAAAATTGTTCCCATCCGTATCGGTGGTCACGTGGACTAGACGTCAGTTTTATTTAGGCTAATCTTGTTGATGGTTCTGGAGGGGCTGGTATTCGAATCCTTGTAGGGTTTAACGAGGGTGGTTTTCCATAAAAATGTAGCGCCACTCTTCTTACACTCAAATGTGTATAACTTCTCTCTAAACCATGCCTTACTCATCCCTACCTCATTAACGTATTTTTTTCATCACCGCGTCTTACTACCTGTTCAGGTTATACGCATAAATGATAATTACTCTAATGTGTAGGGATGAGGAAGAAATAATTTTATAGCAAATATACCCGCATTTTCATGGAAGGAGAGTGGAAAAACATTTATAGAAACCACCCTAAGTAGAACCGATAGGTATTTGAACCCAGGGATCCCCGTCATCAACAGGCCAGTCTAACATGAGAATTACGCCTTTTACCATTCGGCCACCGAAGTGGGTATTTACGTAATTAAAATACGTTTAGTCCAGCAGGTGGGGTGCTTATAAGTAGATTTTTTAAAATCTCTGGGGTCTCGTGTTTGAATCTCTTTCAAAGTTCCAAGTGAGGATTCTCACGATAATTAGAGCCCAGTACAATTATTAGGAAGTCAGGCACACCCGTTAGCTTTCTAAAGCTGCTCAAAATGTTTACACAATTCAAATTCAACAACTTCGATTCTTGAATGGTCTAAGCTAAAGGATCCCTCTCTCAATAGAGTAAACTACTAATGACAGGGAGATCCAGGTTCGAATCCCGATTGGGTGTACTGAAGGTGTTTCTCCTAAATGATTTTCTATTCTCCTTCCACGCTAAACACATTAACGTAATTAGTACATAGGCTTACAACCCGAACGTGTAGTAAGACGCGGTACTAAAACAAAATACATTATAATTCGTTAAGAATGTTTATTTATTAGTTTATTCTTTTCGTGGTATTGATTTTTATTTAATTGGTAGTTTCCCTTTATCTTTATATGTGTATACATTTATAAAGACCCTGAGCTTTGTATTACTCTTTTAGTGTACTTTTTTTTTTAATGGTCCTCAAATTTATTATAATTATTGCGCTTATGATTTTAAATAGCTATTATGCATGAAGAGTTGATTTTGAAGCCAAGAAGTGAGAAGAGCTTACAGGAAGACATTCCTAAACTTTATGGAGGAATATCAACTTTTCTTTTTCCTTGCTCGAAACTCTTTAGTAATTTAAATGCATAACGTAGGAACGAGTATAATCTAATCTGATATGCTGTACATTATAATATTGAATTAGTTAATTTAAAGTGGGTGTTTTTAGAGAATGTGGGACAATTATTTCTCCCTGTCCTGAATAGAAATTAGGAGCTTTTAGTTGGTTAAGTGGTATTAAATGGGACTACTTACATATTTTGCCCGAGGAGGTCCGGTGTTTTGGCCTGTAATCAGGATTTGACCAAATACACTGTATTGGAAGGACGTTTACAAGCGTTTACTACCAAATTGCGATTTTTAGGTTGCCTATTATGAATATTGAAAAATCAAAACTTTTTTTTTTTTTTTAAAAAGTTTTTAAATTTACAAATTTATGAAAGGCATTCGATAATTTGTTTGAAAGAAGAGTGAACATAAAGTGTTAGAGTCCTAAACATAAAAAATAAGTTGAAATTGGTTGAAAAATAAAAATAATTTAAAACTGAGGCAATTGAGAGGTCGACCCATTTTGTTGGTTACATGGCCTAAGGCGTCACTCCCTCAATAAACTAGATTGCCGATAATGAGGAATTGGGTTTCGAATACGGGTCTGGTGAGGTAAAGGTGGTTTCCTCAAAATGGTTTCCCGTTATCCCACCACGCAAATACATGCACATTTCCTCCAAATTTTATCACATTATCGTAATATAGGCTTATATGAACCGAACGGGTGACGAAACGGAGTGAAAAAATAATTAAAATAAGAAGTCATGACTACGTAAGAGTGATAAATAATAAGTGAACAATTGAATAAGGGGTGACATTATTAAAGACTGATTAAATATACCTGGAGTGTATATATTTGACACATATAGGATTAGTTTTGAATAGCACACTACATTTATGTTAAATTAAGCTTTTAATTCTTCAAATTGGGTTCTGGTTTTTGTTATTATGTTGTTCCAAATCATTTTGTAAGATACCTCTCTTGATTTTTTTTTTTAACAAGTGCATGCAGCCAATGGATAAGAAACTTTACTCGACAGGGCAACTTTATCATGTAACGTAACTAATTCGGCGCCAGGTCGAATCGACCACGCTCCGACCTGACGGACGGGTTGGAGAGTTACCCTTGACACTCCCCCCCCCCCCCTACACCCCCCAATGGTCTACCTTCTTGACGATACTGATCTATGCTAAGGTACAGTTCTGGCAATGAGATGGGGGCAATTCGAATACTTTTTGTTTATAGAGTATTACCGTTCGGGCTATCCGAATAGTTACACTAATGGTTTAAGAATGTAGGTAGAATTTAAAAGAAATGTACTCGCATTTGGATAGGGCAGAGGAAGAAATAATTTAGGAAAAAAAAAAACTTGTGATCGGTGGTCAAATTTATTGTTGTTACACGTTATACTACGCGGCAACCGAAGCGGCTCAATTCAAATGATGTTAACGTTATATTTAGGCACGCGAATTAAACGTCAAGCTCGTCTAAACTGGTTTTAGGCTTTAATTCATTCTGGGTGTCCTGAAAGTATTTTCCCCAAATTATTTCCTCTTCCTCTCCGTGAAAGTTCGGGTAATTTTCCTATACATTCTACCTTTCTAATCCATACTCCACCATTGTTATTAAATAATCTAGCCCGGATTGAATTAAGATGATGTGCGAACAACAAATTTCTCAACACATGATTCTAAAACCATGACCATATGAACTGGTACCACGTACTGATCTTGAGCGCTAGGCTGGTTTTGCATGGATATTAGGTATTATATATATGATAACTGTTCAGGCTATAAGCATATATTATAATTACTCTAATAGAGTAGGGATGAGTAAGGAAGCATTTTAGAGGTAACTACCTGAATGTGCATGAAAGCAGAGTGGGGAACCATTTATAAAAAAACCACCTTATTAGACCCGACCGGATTCGAACTCTGATCTCCTGATTATCAACAGTCCAGTTTAAGAATCAAATAGCTGAAGCTATAATTTATGCTTTTAGTGAGGATAGCACCTCTAGATATCATATTCTGAAAATTTAAAAATGACACCTGGAACGGGAATCGAACCGGGACCTTTGGCTTAGTACGCCAATGCTCTAACCGCTGAGCTATCCACAATATTTCCGTGCCCAGGGTAATTCTTCACTGATATTTTAAGGCAGAGTCTATGATGGACTTGTGGAAATCACAGAACTCTGCCTTAAAATATGAGTGAAGAATGACCCTCGGCACAGGGCGAATCCTAGATAGCTCAGTGGTTAGAGCAGTGGCGTACCAAGCCAAAGGTCCCGGGTTCGATTCTCGTGTCTAGGTATAATTTTTATATTTTCAGAATAGTCCAGTTTAAGATAAGAGTGACACCATTCGGTCATTGAAGCGGGTGATCTGGTATAAACACGCTAAGGAATTGGAATGAATAGGGTTAATTCAAATTAAATTCACATTCATTCATCTGGAGGGAGAATGAAAAAACACAATTTAGAAAAAAAAAAAGTTCCACTCTCACTTATCCCAGGTGAAGTTAGAATCCCTGCCTTCTGCTTCAATATCAACGCCACTAACACACACTTAACTTTACTGGCTAAATGCACTATAAGTTCTACAAAAAATAGCTATAGGGCTATTATATGCTCGAGATCAAACCAGGTCCCTGAACCAAGCAATCGACCTCCTTGTCACTGATGACACGTAAACGGTAATCTGACACTAATTGAGACCGTTATTTTATTTTGTTGACAGTCTTAGAAGTGAACCATGAGTGACGTCACAAGGCCAACTAACCGCACTTGAAGAATTCGAGCTTTGTAATAAACCGGTGTGTTCAAGACGTGTGTTGTCGACAGATTCAACGCGTTTCTCCACACAGTTGTTCGATCTGTGTAAACCAGACTTTAAAAAGCAACAGATTAATCCTATAACTAGACCCGCAATTATTTATTTAGATAGAATTGTGTGGAAATTAAAAATAATTTCAAATCACTTGTAATCTGTACTGGCTTATATATATAATATATATAATATTATTAGGTGTGTCATATTTGGGTAGTTTTTATAGAAAAATATATTTTTTAACCGAAGTTAGTAAAATATTGCTTCAATAGGAATGTTTAATTGAGTATTAAAACAATAAACTAATCTCAACAACTCTTGAATATCTGTCATACATTAATTATTGCGATATTTAAACATATTTTTTTAAATAAAGAAAAAAGGGGTCTGTTAAAATGTCGCATTTTTTATGAGAGGAAATCAAGAACTGTTGAGACTATATGTAGAAAATTAAACCAAACATAGCTAGTGAAGAGAGAATTTATTAACTTTGAACACAATAATATTTTGTTATGAAAACTACCGAGATATGGTCCTTAGGGTTGTCCTTAAACCACGTAATCCTTTTTTCTGAAAATTTTAAGCCCGGCTCCCCCAATGTAACACCATGTAGACATCTAGCCTAGCAACTCCCCCCCACCCTCAATCTGTGTTATGTAACTTATCTCACCAAAAATGAATGCCATTATTTCATAGGGAAGTTTTGTGATACTAAAGGAGAGATTCAGATATAATACTTCTTAAAATCCATTTTAAATCCTGATTATAAATGATTTCAGAGACTATTATTTATAATATTAGAATTTGAGTATAAGATCTGTGTTACGTAAACTTTGATGTACCCCCCCCCCCCCCCCTCATGTAACAGCATGTAGACAATAGAGCTCATCCCTCCTCCTCCCCTCAAAGGGTTACGTGGTTTATGGACGAGCCCTTAGTTCGTGGTACCTTCAACCTCACCTTAAACTGGTTGTATTAAATATATCAGTTGGCTCACATAGCTTTTGATAGGCTGTTATATATTATATTCCTTAAAGTGCAGATGTAGGGAGTAGAGGTCAGTATTTTTGCAGCTTTTATAGAAAAAAACATTTTTTTTGGCCAAAAATAAATAAAATATTTCTTCTAAACGAGCATAGTTTAATTTTACTCAAATTATGACCTCAACAGTTTCTCGAATATCTATCATGATCCTAGTGGCATTAAGTGACAATTTTTTTTATAAATTAAGAGAAAAGGTTGTCATTAAATTTCCAGGACATCCTTGACAGATATTCAAGAACAGTTAAGTTCCACCATGTGAAGAAAATTAAACTGTTTGTTTGTACGGTACCAATATTTGATTTTATTTTGACCAAAGAAATGTGTTACCATAAAAACAGCAAAAACACTTCCCTTTTCTCGCGTCCTCAACGTCCCCACCTTAAGATAGACTATCACTGCTCTTCCGACGCATGAAGATAATTCATCTGAACCATTGTAAGAAATTATCTGGATAGCTCACTTAGTAGAGAAGGAGAGCTTTCAGTTAATGCGCTTCATATTGAACCCCTTTTCCAGAACACATTTTACAATTATATTTTTGTGTTTGGTTTTTCATTCCCTAGTTTAAGTTCATTTAAGAATTTTCGAGAATTTTCAAAATAATTGAGATACTTAACTGTATGCTTGAATAGTATTAATAAATAACGGCAGACATTTCTTGATAGATTTTAGTGACGGGGCTTTTATCCCAACTTATATCACTGAGGAGGGTTCTCCTACAAGAATTTATCTCCTCCCCTCTTGGGCTGGTTCCGGTGCGTTTTCTTTTTCTTCCCCTATTCCTTCCATCTTTAGTGACTTTGCTGAAGATGTTGTCGACTACTTGATGGGCTTAGACTGTTTTTTTTATAACATCTAACGTCAACAAGTCTTGAAATTCCCCTTCCCAATTTTTGGAACCTGAACAATTCCTCCACTTACGTATCTGTAAGACTCCTGAGTAGTTCACCTTGCTAGGTAGCTTGCTTACTACCGCTTGACAGACACTTCATTTCTTCCCATAGTTTTGGATCTGAGCGCTACTTCCCCTCATGATGACGGACAGTAAATGAGATTGCCACTTTGATAGGCTGTTTATATCTTCTTCTCCTAACTTTTAGAACCTGAGCGTTACCTTTATTCACTATAACTGCTTAATAATGCTAAGTTGTTTGTTTACCTTCTGATAGCCCTCTTTCGATGCTTCATACGCACAACAATTATGCTATCATTGTTTGCTCTAACACAGCATTGAACCAAATTTTGTAAAAAAAAAATTAGTTGTTTATCTAGTTTAAACAGGTATATATGTTATGGATCGACGGACTTAGAGGAAGATTTACAATATTAATTTTTTTTTATAACTTACCTAATTTTTATATATAAAAATCACGTCTACAGAAAAATAATATTTTAAAGAAATTTATTTTAATATTTTGATATTCAAGTTTTTTAGTCATTTTAATACTAATACTTTTTAACTGGACTCTTACAGCTCGACAACTCACTGAGTAATATACCATTTGATTTCCAAACCCTTCCTTCACCTCTGACAAGATATCTTGTGAATGTGGGGAATGCCAGGCCTCCACCGTGGTTCGGATTCCACGTTAAACTGTAGGTCCTTCATTTCATCTCACTATCACCCTACCATTACACATTAGCGTAAGTGCGTATAACCCGAACGGGTAGTAAGACGCGGTGCTAATAATAATAATAATAATAATAATAATAATAATAATAATAATATACCATTCCCACATTATCTGGGACAATCAATCCGATCTCGACTTAACCTCCACAGGATGAGGTAAGCGACATCGTTAAACTTACCACTAGACTGTAGCGAAGCAAGTTTCAAAATGTGAAATTCTCCTTGTGGCTAGTGTACGAACCATAAACAACTAAAACAATTAAACGTTGAAACTCTAATTGAAAGGAGAGAGAGAAAAAAAAAGAACCACATGAAATTATATTTGCAGTAAAAGCTTCTAGCATACTTGTAAATATTACAAAATATCTACGTACTCTTCAGCGACTGTACCCGTCTTAGTTGCGTGGTATTATTACACATTAACAGTTTTTATTATTTAACTGGTGGTGGTGCCTCTCCAAGCATCCACCATTGAGTCGAGGAGCTGTCTACTTATGTTATCAACATCTTAACGTCTGCATGCACGCCAGTTATATACTTAGTGTGGCATGTTTTTATTTTATCTCACTTGGGTTGATGGAGGCACAGTAATAGATTAAAACTTCTTGCTGGACCCCCTCCTTCCCCCCTTTTTTTATACCAGGTCTCTCTTTTTCCCCTCCACGCCCCTCCATTTCCCGATCCAACCCTTCCTTGAACTCAATGAAGATGTCTGTTTCTCTTCAGCTTTCAAATCACGAATATCTTTCATTTATCCGACCATTATTTTTCAGAAAGCTTCTTATAAACTGGAATAGTATTACTTTGTTTTGTTGCGTTTATAAAGCTCTCCACTAGACTGAATTATGGTTCTTGCTATCTAATATGACTGTGATTTTTTATTATTATTTCCACAACTATTATAGTAATTATTGAACAGACTCTTAAGGCCAGTTCATATTGAAAGCTAAGCTAAGATTTTCTTTACTAACTGTTTAGAAAAATAGTGGACCATGTATTTAAATGTATTGGTTCACACAGAAAGCTAAGCTAAGCTAAGCTATGTCTTGCTACGCCACGCTGTTTTTTCATATAGCTGGTCGGGAACTTTTCCCATCTCCTATCTTGAGCCATCTTACTTCGCGTAACGCAGCTTTGGCTACGTGTTGAACAGACGTAGTGCTGGGTTGTTTTAAATAACCAAAAAAAATGTTTGAAATTTTGTTTTCCGTTGGTTTCACGTGTATTCAAGTAATATTCTATTTAGGTTTTATATTTATTATGTTTTTTATTAAAATGGAACTGTTAATTGAACAAGTCAAACCCTCGCATCCTACATTTTCTTCCTCTTCCAAAACAGCTGTTACTAGTAATAGCAGCAGATCCTCTTCCTTAGTACTATCATCTGAGCTCAAACAAGACATTTTGGAGAAAGTCATAACTTAACTTCACTGGAGAAGACCAGAAAGAAACAACACTGAATTCAGGAGTGAAAAGAGGAACCATAGCTTAGCTTAGCAATGAGTGTGAAACCAAACTGTCAAAACCTTGGCGCAGCATAGCTTAGCTTAGCGTTCTGTGTGAATCGGCCTTTAAAGCGAATGGAGTCAGCTATGCTTTGACTCAAAACTTATCTTGAACTTTTAAGTGGACTGTACCTCACCTGTTCTTCACCCTTTCTCCCATGCACCATCAAAGCCATCCTGGATCTGAACATGGCACTCATAGATGGTTCGGTCGACGCTTGAAATGAATTTACTTTTTGACGCTCCAGCCAACGGCTAAGGCCTCATTCGAACAATAAAATGATCTTATCACAGACACTGTTTATAGTATTTGTTTCTTGTAAAAAAACAAACAAGGATGTAGAAAGGTGGGAAGCGGGTGATCTTGAGCCCTATGGACATTTGTTTTACCCTTCTTTGGAATCTATTATTATTTTAAAGATTCACCTTTTAAACTGTCTATTGTAATACGCTTTGTGAAAATTAAAAATAACATAATTTTTGTATCATTCATTAATGTATTGATAAACAAAAGATGTTTCTTGGATTAAAACGTGTTGTGGGTGTGATAAAAGGAGTATCCCCCCCCCCCACCCCTTTTGGAGGATAATATTGTGCTCGAGGAATTAACAAGGCGAATATATATGAATATATATATATATATTATTTTACATATGTGACTGGTTTGTTTATTTTAGAACACCTATATTTTGAAATAATTTTGCTTAAACTTCTCTCGAACTTATATTTCTAATACTCAAAATCAGAACCGCCAACTTTATTGACTAAGTTGCGAAACATATAAATGTTGTTGTTAAACTTGAAATATCATAGTGTATGAGATACTTTATTTATAACTGCGGGAGATAGACATTTACATTATATGTGCGGACAAATAAAGTGTTTTTTTTTTTATCACAGCGTCTACTAATTACGTGCCAGGCCTCCACCGTGGTTCGGATTCCACGTTAAACTGTAGGTCCTTCATTTCATCTCACAATCACCCTACCACTACACAATTAGCGTAAGTGCGTATAACCGAATGGTAGTAAAGACGCGGTGCTAATAATAATAATAATAATAATTACGCTAGCGGTATAAGGATGAGGAAGGTTGAATTTAAATAAAGTGTACCTGCATTTGCGTAAAGAGAGAGAGAGTCAAAAACCATTCAGGAAAAACCACCTCAGCACACCCGACCGGGATCAAACCACGATCTCCCGTCATCGGCAGTTTAGTCTACTGCGAGCTTAGCGCCTTAGACCATGAGGCTGCCAAAGCGGGTCAAATAAAGTTGAAAACTGTATGCTGTATTGTTGGTATATCCTTTATCAGCAAACAATATTATTATTCTAAAATTAGGTTAGCAAAATAATTAATTTGTTTGAAATGTATTCTTATGAGCTTATCGTATCTGACATTTTGTTGATATTACGGTTAACATCAGGTTTACTAGTTCGACATTAATAGGTTAGGATTAGGATTATTGTAGGTTTATATTTGGCTTCATGTTTATTACCCGTCCGAGATATAAACTTTTAACTACAATAATACAATGAGAGAGGCTTTAGGTAGGGTTTATAGGAGATATACCTGAATACATATAAAGATATATTGGAAAACAATTCAAAATAATCCCCCATTATATGCAGCCGCGATTCGAACTACGATTTCCCCGCTAACTGGTAATCCAATGTATTGCTATAGTGTCGTATGAGACCACGTGACCATCTATACGGAAGGAGGAAGTGTAGTTAAGAGAAAACGATCCTGCATTAGTCTAGAAGGAGGATTAGAAAATCACTTGTAAAAAGAAAAACACCTCCATGTATTCAGTCGGGATTCGCAGCTTGACCACCTCGTCAATGACGAGCCAGTCCAAATAAGCATAACGCTATAAACCATACGAACACTGGTGTGGGTATTTTGGTTTTAACAAACTGTAAAACACTAGCTATCAACCTCAAATAAAATATTCAATTAGATTTTTAAATGTTTTATTTAAAAAAGAACGCAACTTTAAGACTGTATAGAAGCGTAAAAATTTTAGGAATTTATTGACCATGCACAATTACACATGGTATATTTTATCAGGCATTGTTTATTAATTTTTTTATTGATTTGATTCAGATCGGCAATTTAGGATTAACCTGTTGTTTGGAGTGTTATAAACCTAATTTAATAAATAATAAATTATTCGACTGAAAATCTTTGTATTTGAATACATTTAAACTCTAAAATGCATTTGTTTGTATAATGTCATAAATTTATATATTTGGGTGTAACATATTGCCATATTTTTTATATTTAACTCTCACGTTTTATTTGGTACATTTTAGTATGCAACCCTTGTCCTCTACGCTTTTCCAAAACACGCACACACACACACACACACGCACACACACACATGCACACATATCCCCCCTTCCCTCATATAAATCCCATACAAAATTAACACTAAAGGGTTCTAAGTCTTTAAGAGCTGTCAGGATATCTTTAAAAACACAACGCATCAATAACTACTGAGGTCTATATGCTTTTAAGTCCCGGCACAAATTTATCTGATTACCAAACCCTTCCTTCACCTCTGACAAGACATCTTGTGAATGTGGGGAGTGCCAGGCCTCCACCGTGGTTCGGATTCCACGTTAAACTGTAGGTCCTCCATTTCATCTCACGATCACCCTAACATTACACATAAGCGTAAGTGCGTATAACCCGAACGGGTAGTAAGACGCGGTGCTAATAATAATAATAAATAATAATAATAATAATAATAATAATAATATATTTAAAAAAAATTGTATCTTTAATATACGGTCTATTACTGATTTACATCCAGGGAATAGGGGCGAGAAGGGTAATTAGAAGGAATTGCACCGTCAATAGTCTTTAACCCTCCCCTCAATGCATCCGACCAAAATGGAAATATTTTATATAATTTATAAAAATTGAACAAGTTAAATCCCGAAAAGTGTTTCTTGAGTTGTCTTTTTAAACTTCCATGTAATAATATAAATATGGCACACTCTTTTAGAGCCATACATGAAAGTGTTCCAATCGTAGACACTCAGAATTGTCATACCAACAGGTCATAGCATATTCTTACCTGTGTGGCAATTTGTTTTGTCATGTACGTAGATAAAACTAAATATTTAAAAGATAACGTAATATATTGAAACACGAGCAACACACCGGAAACCAACTTATCACCAAGTGATTGACTTAGCCTGTTCTCTAGCTACATTAAACGGTAGTATTTATTAGGGGTGGAAGGTGGAGTGGAGTGTCTTACACAGGTAGATAGATACAAGTATTATATAGTTACTCTTTTAACACGTGTACATACTATGACATAACTATACTTCTTTCACGTGTAGCGACCTAGACATAGCTATCCTTTTTACTCGTTTAGAGACCTCATAAATAATTATCCTTCTTACTTGTGTAGAAACAGACATAACTATCCTTCTTAGTCGTATAGAAACCTAGGCATACCTATCTTGCATGTGTAGAAACCTAGACACAACTATTCTTCTTAATCTTTAATATACCGAGCCATAACTATCCTTCATACTCGTGTAGAGACCTGGACACAGCTATCCTTCATATTCCTTTATATCGAGACATGACTATCCTTATTATTATTATTAGCACCGCATCTTATTATCCGTTTGAGCTAAACGCAAACTATCCTTCTTACTCGTGTAGATAACTAGACATAACTATCCTTCTTACTCGTGCAGAGAACTAGACATAACTATCCTTCTTACTCGTGTAGATAACTAGACATAACTATCCTTCTTACTCGTGTAGATAACTAGACATAACTATCCTTCTTACTCGTGTAGATAACTAGACATAACTATCCTTCTTACTCGTGTAGATAAATATACATTACAATCCTTCTTACACGTGTAGAGACCTAAACATAACTATCCTTCTTACTCGTGTAGATAACTAGACGTAACAATCCTTCTTACTCGTGCAGAGAACTAGACATAACTATCCTTCTTACTCGTGTAGATAAATAGACATTACAATCCTTCTTACACGTGTAGAGACCTAAACATAACTATCCTTCTTACTCGTGCAGATAACTAGACATAACTATCCTTCTTACTCGTGTAGATAACTAGACATAACTATCCTTCTTACTCGTATAGATAACTAGACATAACTATCCTTCTACTCGTGTAGATAACTAGACATAACTATCCTTCTTACTCGTGTAGATAAATATACATTACAATCCTTCTTACACGTGTAGAGACCTAAACATAACTATCCTTCTTATCTGCAGATAACTAGACATAACTATCCTTCTTACTGTGTAGATAACTAGACATAACTATCCTTCTTACTCGTTAGATAAATATACATTACAATCCTTCTTACACGTGTAGAGACCTAAACATAACTATCCTTCTTACTCGTGTAGATAACTAGACATAACAATCCTTCTTACTCGTGCAGAGAACTAGACATAACTATCCTTCTTACTCGTGTAGATAACTAGACATAACTATCCTTTCTTACTCGTATAGATAACTAGACATAACTATCCTTCTTACTCGTGCAGATAACTAGACATAACTATCCTTCTTACTCGTGTAGAGAACTAGACATAACTATCCTTCTTACTCGTGTAGATAACTAGACATAACAATCCTTCATACACGTGCAGAGAACTAGACATAACTATCCTTCTTACTCGTGAAGAATACTAGACATAACTATCCTTCTTACTCGTGTAGAGAACTAGACATAACTATCCTTCTTACTCGTGTAGATAACTAGACATAACAATCTTTCTTACACGTGTGGATACCGAGACATGACTATATTTACTCGTGTAAAGACCTAAGATATAATTATCCTTGTTACACATGTAGAGACATAGACACAATTATCCTTCTTACACTTGTAGATACCGAGACCTAACCAACCTTCTTGCACGTGTAGAGACCTATACATAGCTATCCACTCTACTCCTCTTCCCCATATCATAAAAAATAACCGTAATCTATGTATATTTCGGGACAAGACATTTTAGAATAGTTTACTGAAGGGTGAGTTTTTAAAATATGAATGTGTTCGAAAATGTCTCCTACGATTTTGTTCAAAGTGTGAATAGAGTGAGTGTTTTACATATGAAATAAATGTGTTTGTTTATTATATGTATTTATTAAAAATATATATAATTATTTATTAAAACTATTATATATATATGAGGGTCGTTTACTGCTGATTGATTTTTGAAAGTTGAAAATTTCCAAAAATTACTAACAACCATTTTTGTTCAAATCTGATATAATAATAGTGTTTCATATGATTATTTAAATTAGGAATTGGTTTTATGAAGAAAATTTATTTTAGGATAGTTTACCGATAGTAAATTTTTCAAAGAAAAAATATCTTTAACTAGATTAAACTACACGCGAAAGTCTAGGCTGTCCATAAAATTGTTCATCCCATTATAAGCCTTAATAAATTCGTTATTTTAGGAGTTATCTTATTTTCTGAAGTATTTAATAAACTGCTGTAATCTTCTTAACTAAAACAAAAATATATTGTGTTAATAATTATCACAACCCGTTTTAGGGTAGCTCCTAAAGTAAATAGTTTACTAAGCCTTACAATTGACTTAATAATTTATGGACGTCTTGCATAATTCATGATTGTTTCGTACCACTTATTTATTTAGTCATCGCATTGCATTTTATTTATCATGTATTAGGTATACACGTTCACTTTTATCCGACGGTGATTTTAGTGACTGAATTCCCCCCCCCCCCCCAAAACTAAGTAAACAAACAATATCATTTTGTAACATCTCACTTAATGTCGATACTATTTTAGTTAAAATATAAAATATCACACACTGGGGTTAAAGAGCTTGCAACTCGTTACGAATGTTGATTTTACTCCCCTTTTCTTCTCACACCCTTTCATCCCTTATTTGATTTAGCCATCTGTACACCCCTACACCATCACCTCCCCCCTCCCCCGCGTCTCGGATAAATGAGGTTAAGATGGTTCATCCATTGGGATCAACCTTTTATATTTCAGGATTGAAGCAGTCATGATTGTTGCTAGAGATGAAAATTTTCCGGGAAATTTTGAATAGGAAAATTTTTCCCAATGGTGGCTTGCGGTGGAGGGGTTAAATTGTAGAGGTGGCACCTAGAGCCTATTTATTATACTTCAAAATATAGTGTGTTAAGAGACGAGTGGGTTATAAAAAGGGGGAAGGGGAAGATAGGAAGCACGGTGAGTAAAGGGGGGGGGGGGGACAAAAATGTCGGACCACCTTAAAATTATTTTAGTTAACTTATTGATGATACAAAATTGAAGTATGATTTATGAATATAACGAGTCGACAAAGGCTCGCATTCATTTGTTTCTTTACTACTTAAGTTTTAACACCGCGTCTTAGTAACCGTTCTGGCTTTGTATTAATTACGCCAATGTGTTAGGGATGAGGAAGGTTGAATTTAGAGGAATTGTACCCGGTAAAGTGGAAACTATTAGGAAAAACCGCCCTAAGTGCAACCGACTGGTTTCGAACACCGATCTCCCTGTCATCGGCAGTCTGGTCTACTGCGAGAGTAGTGCGTTAGACTATGCGGCCACCGAAGCTCGTTTGATGATGTTAACGTCCTCAGGAGCAACTAATTTTAAGTATAAACGTTGACATTTGGTATATTGGGATATAGTTTCATTTAATCTGTTAAAACTATTTTTTTTTTGCAGAAATAATAATTAAAAATTTTCCGGGTCACATCTATAATTGTAACCCATTGATTTTAAAATTATTTAGACTGTTGACACATGAAGATTAATAGTCGCGAGTAACCGCAGAGTTAGGCACAGCGAACTAAATGCAAGCTCATCTAGTCTGTATTTACGGTGACAGAAAAGGAGTAGTATTAATCTCAGCTGGGTGCTTTGCGGGTGTTTTCCTTAAATTATTTCCCATTCGGACTGCCGATGACAGGGACATATAGGTTTGATCCCAGTTGGGTGTATGGAGGTGGTTTTTTCCTAAATTGTTTTCCACTCACTCTCCACGAAAATATGGGTACACTCTCTCTAGATTCTACCCTTCTCATCACTAATAAATTTGAGTAATTACTACATAGGCATATGGACTGAACTGGTGGTTAAAACGCTGTGCTAAAATAAATAAATATTAGTTTCCCATTATTATCCCACGCGAATGTAGGTACATTCCTTCTAAATTACACCTTCAAACCTCTATTATTGTAATTTAAAAATAATGGTAGCCTGGTTGGGTTGTAGGACACGGTGCAAAAATACAGAAGAAAAACAATCGCAAGGAAAAGTATACCCTAGATTTAGTTTGTAAAGTTATTTTTAAAAACAATCCATTCACTTAATCATACATTTATAGTTAGATTACATTGGCAGGGTTGACATCACGAACTTTGTAGTGGACGCAATAGACTGATTCGTCCATGATTGGAGTTCGAGGCTCGATTGCGACGGATTGCACTAGGGTTGGTTTTACACAGTCATGTGATCCATCATCTTCCCACTTAAATGTAAAGTCATATCCTCCAATTTACCAGCCTAGTCCTTCTTCCGTAAACTAAGATTTTTTTTTTAAATCACTGCGTGTTCAGGTTACACACATATAGTAATAATTACGTTAGCAATGTGCTAGGTATGAGGAAGGTTGAATTTATGATAAGTGTACCCGCATTTACGAGGGAGAAACGTGGAAAAGTTTAGAATAAACCACCCTTAGTACACCTGACCGGGATTCAAACCCGATCTCCCATAATCAGCAGCCTAGTCTATTGTGGGAGGGGCGCCTTAGACCATGAGGCCACCGAAGTGGGTAACTAAGATGTTAATGGTCATGGTTTTAAACATAATACGTTTGCTGTGACCCTTGATGATTTGTTAAATTTACATAACATGCTTTTTTTTCTACTCAAAATTGTGCTTCCCGTCTATTCACCAAACGAATGCTAATGCATTAACTTCACAGTAATGTTCTTCGACCGTCTACTAAAGTAAGCTCTTGTCGTCACTACCCGATACATGCTGCCCCATTCTATCTATCCTCGTAATTCCATGACTCTTCCCTCCTTTACCAGAGCCACGAGCGAGAACTGTTTCAGATACTGACAGTGCCCCATCTTCTCCTCTTTAGTCCATGACTATTCCCCTATACTAGAGCCACGAGCGGAGAACTGTTTCAGATACTGACAGTGCCCCATCTTCTCCTCTTTAGTCCATGACTATTCCCCTATACCAGAGCCACGAGCGGAGAACTGTTTCAGATACTCACTGCCCCATCCCCTCTTAGTTATTCCATGGCTCTTCCCCCTTTACTGGGACCACGATGGTCCTGTCACTCAACAAGGTGACGTGCCCACTGACAAACTGGGGGGGGGAAGTGCGGGCCACTACACTTGATTTATCCACAAATCACCCTGATTCAATTTCCATACCTTCATTCAACATATATGACGAGAAAATCTGGCATTCCCATTCTCGCTCTGTTTGATTTGTGGTTCCAGTGGCATTGCATTGCGTTACAATCATCACTTACAGCTATTGCTATTTCCTTTGGCTGAGTGGTTAGAGCAGTTGATCACTAGTATACAGAGTACGTGATTCGATTCCAGGGGGGGTTGAAAGAAAAGAATTATTGTTCATGTATGTTTTTTTTAATGTTACCCGATTATCATCAATCAACGTGTAAGGTGGGCTGGATTGGTACGCAAATTAAGGTTTGTATTTATTTAATTATGACAAAAATAAATAAAATATTGTTTATTAAATACTATAAATTGATTTTATACACGAAGTAATCTCAATTTATGGATGTATTTTCTATCAATTTAAAATTCCCTGTTTAAATGTCACTATTATTTTGACCAATAATGAATATGTAAAGAAAACTTATTAAACCTATCTACTAAAAGTAATATTTAAAATATGTTGACAAAAATAAGTTATTTACAAAATATGTAAAAAAATACCTATCTTAACTCTCGTTCCAGTATGTTCACGGTATTTTTAGCCCTTTCTGAAAGTTTAAAATCTACTAAAATCATTGCATTATTCCTTCTTCTAGCAAATATGTTTTGATAACTTTGATAAAATATGGAAATTTTTCCTTAATAATTGTCAATGTGATGGTTTATATTCGCCAGATAAATACATTTGAAATTTTTTTTAAAACTCTAAAAGTGTCAGAAATTAATAACGATTAACGGTAATGTATTGATGGTTTATTTTTGAAAATTTAAACCTTTTAAAATGGTTCTAAAATTATTTTCAATATTGATGATTAATCCGACCCACGAGGCTCTAATTTCTGACTCCAAGGACCAAAATAAGAACTGTATGTCTGTCAAAAGTCTAAAGTACCTATCTGAACGAAGAAAACTACTAAATTATTAAAAAGCAGACTCATTTATAAACATTATTCTTTATAATTAATAATTGATATAAATAGTAAATATACATCTAAATCTAATGAAAAGCGTATAACCTGAACGGCTAGTAAGATGCGGTGCTAAAAAAAATTAATGATAAAAATGAATTTTCTCTGTTTCCGCTATTTTGCGAAAGTCGGGAATTATGGTGGTATAGGCAGTTTGTTACAAGTCCTGCAAGTGCTCTTTGCTCAACTTGTTTGTATTAGTGCTTTCTGTTCATTGCTGAGAATCCCGCTTTGCAGACATATTCTGTAGATCCGAACATACTCAACACGGACCAACATTACATCTCGAACATTTTTATGTAATGGAATAGTTGAGTCACAGCAAAACTGCTGCCTTTTTTTCACTAACATTTTATAAAACATTCTATTATTATTATTATTATTATTATTATTTATTATTAGCACCGCGTCTTATTACCCGTTCGGGTTGATGTGTAATGGTAGGGTGATTGTGAGATGAAATGGAGGACCTACAGTTTAACGTGGAATCCGAACCACGGTAGAGGCCTGGCATTCCCCACATTCACAAGATGTCTTGTCAGAGGTGAAGGAAGGGTTTGATAATCAGATAAATCTGTGCTGGGACCGAGGATTGAACCCCGGCCGCCAGCACAGAAGTCTGACACCTTACCCCTAGACCACCAGGTCACCGAAAACATTTTAAAAGTGATTTATATATATATATATATATATATATATATATAAATATATAAAAAACTAATTTAATATTATAATTTAAACAGTTAATAAGTGTTGTTGTTACAAAGACTGTTAGATATCCAATATATTTTGGATTGAACAATGATTTAAGTTTTAATTTTTTTAATTAACTCAATCTTAATTATTTTTTGTGAATTTAAATCCTTAAAACCAAAGAAAAACAACTCGAATGGCTCCTTGTGGATGTGGGTAAAAAGGTAGCAATCGGGCCTTACCAATGGTTTGTTGTAAAGGTGGCCCGCGAAATATTTATATGGTCATATGGCCCGCAAACAAAACTAATTGCTGACCGTTGGCCTAGGGATTACTTATTTTAGAAAAGTTGAGTTAAAAAAATCTTCCTACAATTTTTGTTCTTAATTTATATCGAAATAAATTTAATATTAGTAACAAAATGTAGTAATCTTTTTTTTTAGATATAATTTACCGACAATCTCTTTTTATTAACTCCTTAGCTCAGTCGGTAGCGTGTATGTCTACAGAGTTAAGCGTCTTGGGTTCGATTTCCGGGATTGCCAAAAAAATTTTCATTGGTGAAATGTAGGCTTACCCTTTCACAGTGATGGATTAATGGCCGGGGACTGGATGTTGTGCTTGTCCTAGTCTTAAGTTAGATTATAAGGCATATGAAGCTACGACAGGCCTAGCAAGCAGGTAGTGGAAAATAATTATATAAATTGAATAAAAAACCGACCCAGGCAACAGTCTGGAAACGATAATGGATTACATTTTTTTTTAATTTGGAGAAAGTATATATTATAAGATAGTTGAGTTCTAAAAATCTCCCATTTTACTGTGACGTGTACATACAATAAACATAATAATTAAGCAATTCATAGGCCACCGCTTGAATCTAATTATTAATCATATGGTACGCTGTTGATTCTCTTTGATATCTTGCAAGTAATTTATTTTATGAAGTTTTATTTAAAGGCTTATTGTTCCTTAAAGTATGATAAGGTTACTTGTGATGTATGGACTGTACTTTTAAATGTTTTTTTTTAAATAGCGAAATGCCTTGGAATGAATAATGTTACATTATTATTTTATCCTACAGGCCGTATTTGCATTTTAGTTTTTATCGTTTCTTAAGATCTACGTACCACATGTTTACTTGTTTATGCGTGTGT
The DNA here is from genome assembly GCA_039000515.1 of Timema cristinae. Taxonomy (NCBI): domain Eukaryota; kingdom Metazoa; phylum Arthropoda; class Insecta; order Phasmatodea; family Timematidae; genus Timema; species Timema cristinae. The sequence goes on from JBCFYV010000024.1 coordinate 26,624,066, forward strand.
GTGTGTGTGTGTGTTTGGGGGTGGGGAGTGGAAAGGGGGGGATTTTTCAACTTGATTCAGAATTAAATGTTGGGATTTAATTTACTTTGCCGTAATATTCATTGGTACATATTAAAAGAAAGTTTAGTCTGTAAACTAAAAAAATAAAATAGTTGTTCTATAAGTAATAGGTAATTAACCAAAATCGCAAATCTGTATTAATTATGAAGATTATCATCACTCTATTATTTAATTTATGTGCAATTATCAGGTTTCATAATTTTATGTCAGCGCTAGCTAGCCTACACTAAATTTATGGAGACCTTTAATTTAGAATATAAATATTGATTCAATAAATTCAAATCATTACAGTTCACAAGTTATAACTTTTATAATTATTATTACCGCATCTTACAACCGTTCGGGTTGTACGCACTTACGCTAATGTGTAATGGTAGGGTGATTGTGAGATTAAATGTAGGATCTACAGTTTAACGTGGGATCCGAACCACGATGGAGGCCTGGCATTCCACACATTCACAAGTTGTGATTAATATACGTCTTGTCAGAGGTGAAGGAAGGGTTTGGCAATTAGATAAATCTGTACTTGGACTGAGGATTGAACCCCGGAGCCCCAGCACAGAAGTCTGACACTTTACACCTAGACCACCAGAGCATGTGATGCACGCTCTTAACTCTTGTAACTGATAAAAATATTTCAATAATCTATGGTGTGCTTAGGCTACTCTTAGTTTAAATTAATCTGATCATATTAAATTTAGAGCATATATAAAAATACAATATATTAATCAATTAGTCTTTCTTAACGCTATAATTTTTGACTTTATCCTAGCATTTTGTTTTAACGTGATAAGATTCGTTTATGCGAAATGTCAACATAATATTGGTATATTTTCAGTAAAACTCGTACATATTTTTGTCTCCAAATCAGTCTTGCCAAATTAAGGTCACGGAGAAGAACACGTCTCCTGATTAGATTTTATTTTGAATAATTGGAGCATTTACCGGGATCCGTTTATCGATACGTCTTTATGAAGGCCTTTAAACGGCAAGAAAACAACGCCATTAACAAGGTGTATTTATCTAATTCTTTGTTGTGGCGAGCTATAATTCGACAAGTAAATACAAGGGCGCTCTTCCCCGCAACAAGACATTTTGGACTAATGATAGTGTTTAAACAAGCTGGGACGTCACATTAGAACGCTTTGTATTTGTTTTTTATTTCCTCTCTCGTCTTCACACTCGAGCAGCAGTTTACCTACCTACCTACCCACCTTTACGTACAAGAAGGTACCAAAGCAAATAAACTGATTATATAGCGATAACATCTCCCGGCTTGCCAAGGACTCCCTCAATAGCGCCCTCCCACCCCCTTAACCGTCGACCCACTTTGTTAGTTTCCCTCCCATTATCATTCTCAACGCTCTTTTGTTAACTTTTTACAACCTTTAAAAATATTTAGTGTCCATTCCCTCTCCCCACATACCACCCGATATAAAATGAAACAATAAGGAACGTGTATTTTACATCAGGAGTGTCAAGTTGATTTTTCAGGACTTCTAGATAGTAGTTAAAACACAAACTGAACTATTAATTGGTGACCTGGTGGTCTAGAGGTAAGGTGTTGGACTTCTGTGCTGGGGTTCGGGGTTCAATCCTAGGTCCCGGCACAGATTTATCTGATTTGCCAAACCCTTCCTTCACCTCTGACAAGACATCTTGTGAATGTGGGGAATGCCAGACCTCCACCGTGGTTCGGATTCCACGTTAAACTATAGGTCCTCCATTTCATCTCACAATCACTCTACACTTACACATTAGCGTAAGTGCGTATAACCCGAACGGGTAGTAAGACGTGGGGCTAATAATAATAATAATAATAATAATAATAATAAATTTATTGTAACTTCCTAATTTATATATAATAGTTTAAAAAAACAAACCTGAAATGATTGATTTCATCGGAACTTTTCTAAACTTCAAGATAGTAGTTGAAATACAAACTGAAATATGAATTTCAGTGAAACTACTAGATTTCTAAATAGTATTTGAAATGCAAGCTAAATTACTAACTTTAGTAGAACCTTTCTAGATTTCTAGATAGTAGTTGAAATACAAACGTATTAATTATTTTAATATAACTTTTGAAAATGTTTAGATATTAGTTGAAAAACCGACTTAATGATCCAGTCAGTGAAATTTTCCAACACTTCTTGAAAGTAGTGAAATTACAACTTCTAATTGGTAGTTGAAATATAACAGCCAAACTTCCGCAATATCTTGAGCAAGCTTGGTTCTTGTGATCAAAAATATAGCAGTATGGGAAACCTTTCAACCTTAGATTAGTGTATATATATATATATGATATATAATATATTATAACCATAACAAGATAAATATTCGGAAAGAAAAAAAAATGCGTGAATTTGCTTGTTTTCTTTCTCATGGGGGACTGGTTCATATCCAGACTATTTGTAATGAGATATAGGACCTACTTTTAAACATAGTCTAAATGTTTCAAAATATTTCTTAACAAGCAAGATAGAAACAGACAAAATGATTAACTAGCTGCACTTTTGTTAGGTTTTTAAATTTAGGAGGATTTTTAAGAAACGACAAATATATTATTTTGTGGAAAAATTATAACATATTACTTAACTTCCTTTAAATTGTACATTCCTTATCCATAATCTATTAGGGTGGTTAAATATGGACAACCCAGATACATAATTAGACAGTAATAAAATCAAGCTGATAAAAATATAGATTCTAGTTTCATATAGGCCTAATACTACTATACAAAATATTTTCATATTAGGTGCCATCATATATTCACATAAGCTAAAATATATTTGTAAAAATGTACCCAGAGGGATTCAAACTAGAACTTATCTTGAAGCACCACTGCTCGACTATCTCGAGGAACGTTCCCTGATTGGGAAAGATTGGTGGGAAGCTCACATGGTAGATTAAAATGGGGCCTCTAAGTCATATGAACATATTTTCCCAGTATGTAACACATTTAGACAACATTATTTTAATATCTTTAAAATCACCAGCCACAAGCTTGATAAGACATAGTTTTAAAAACCTCAATTTACGGATTTACCACCTAAAAAATAAGATATTTTTTTTAATATATATTTTTCACTCAAAAATCAATAAAAATTGAAAGAAAATATAAAAATGGTTTTAGTTTTCGCTGGTAACGTAGTTAAACCTTTTAAATGTGATTTGCTGTTGTTATCAGCCCGTTAGAAGACTACATCAATTGAAAAGATGAATTAATGTGATTACGGTAGTTTCACAGTTGGTAGAAGCGAGTAAAATATTGTTTTTTGTTGGACGTGGTAGTAAATTGGCGGGAGCAGGCCAAGAAGGCTGCGATGCAATTTGTGTCGCTACCTCGGTAAACAGGGTGCATGGGGGAATTTCTCACCCCCTTCAAATAATCTTCAAATAGAAAGGTTGAACCTTAGCGCGTTGACAGCGTAATTAGGGGTCGCAACAAATTACAGACTACTCGCGGAGTTTGCTGAGTCACTTGACAAAGGGCGCAAGTAAGATAAGACTATTCCGTCTTTCTAACAACCATTTGTTTACAAATATTGGGAATCTAACATGGTTGCCTCGATCAATAGCTAGCATTGTGAGCGATCAAAATTAGATGTAGGCTTCACTACTTAGAATAATTGGATCGAAACTTTTACTGGAATCTTTGATCCACATTATTAAATTTATTTAATTTAGAGTTAATATTCCCGTCAATTTTTACGATAATGTTAAGATGAGTAGTATAATTATTACATTGAGAAAAATAGTCATTTTGATTATAAATTACATTATAAAATATGCAGTAACTTAAAGATTAAAAATTTCCAGGGTTAAATTCACCACAAGGAAATTGAAAATGTAGAAATCGAACATATTTTTTATATTTGTATGTATTTTACTAGTTTCTGCAATTAAAACAAAATAACTAAGAAGATGGGAAAAGAAAAAGCACTATATTTTTTTAAACTATATTTTGACATTTTTATTCTTAGCTTTTTTTTTTACAAAGCTCGTGCATATAGTAAAGCATGCATAAAACAAATTTATAACCTGAACATGCAACCAATTAAATTTGATCTTTAATCGTATGGATTCTATGAAAATAAATCCCATTGTGGTAAATGAGGTACAAACCTCATTGCTCAGTCCAGATATTCTGAATCAAAGCATATTGCTCAAGTCAAATAGATAAATAGCTATAACTGTATGGTAACGGAATCACTACATCGTAAACAATTATTATAATTTTGAAAATATTCTGCTATCTCAACGGACAATAATATGACTTTGGCGTGATAAGTGCGATAAAGGAAGGAAGCTCTCAATTGGTTTTTCAAATCATAAAAGTTCGATAAAATTAATAACTTCATTTCTGTGACACGAAACACGATGCCAAATATGGGCAGCTAGGATACGCAGCCTTCAAATCGTAGTGCTGAACCCAATCGGTCATTATTCCGTGTGATTAGCGATTGAGAAATTAAAAACTGCTGTTGGAATTACCCTCTATATAATGAGCTGATGTGATGGTGAATGCTGATGGTGAATGCTGATGGTCTCAGTGCTCTATATCTACTGAATACGTTTATATAAAATTGTGAACGGCAGTATTTCCTTCATTGAACAGGCACACGATTTGTGTGACAGTTTGTTTCTAATAATTGCCTTGTAGTGCTACAATCTTTTGGATCTGGTTTCCTCACATTTTGTGATGTTAGCATAAAGGTGTTGGTTGGCTCATTAAAAATCAAGCTACGCTTATGTTTTATTTTAGTTTGTGGGCGCAGGGAAATATACAATGTGCATCTTAGTAAAGGATTAAATGTTATGTGTATCTCTTTACGAACGTCTTCTTAAGTTTTGTTTTCAATATTTTAGCTTAGAGTATAATATTGCACACTGACTTGGCTGTGTTCAACAAGTTTTGCGTACCCGACAGAACGCTATTTTCTTTCATCTGTCTTCGCGCGTCAGGAAAACTGGTTTTTATATGAAGAGGTAAAAATTGATTTACAATGTGATATTACTTACAAAACAAAAATTGGTTTGGCTGGCTGTTTTTAAACAATACATAACGATGGTACAGATAAGTATCATTGTTGTATTTTCACTCCAATTTCCTTTTATATGTCTGTTCGCAATTCTGCATTTAAAAAAAAACTGAATTCATTTTGTAAATATAAAAGTAAAATTGAGATAAAGAAGAGAATAAAAACGATGTCTAGGGCTAGCGAGGTTTTCTAGTCAGTCAAGTCAACTTTAGCTCTGCGCGCTATCTGTAATCTTGATTTAAAAGTTTCGTAGCTTGAGATGTCACGTGATTTATCGCAACACAAGTTGAGGATCAGGTCAGCTAATCTCTTGTCGTTCCTTGCTGCATGAACTAAAAGTTTTAACAGTTCTCCGATCCAGAGGTAATTAATAAAACGTGGCATTTGGCGTGATAGCATCGCTCATTGAAGAACTAGGCGAGGCCAGTGTGTTCCCAACAGAGGGCAGCTCTGATGCTTATCTGCTCCAAGTTTTAGGAAGGAAAACGAGGCCGCACCCATAACCTTCCCCCCCCCCCCTCACCGTCACCAAATCGAACGAGCTTCTTAATTAATGGTAGAAATCTTAATTCTGATTCTCTCAGACTCACTTATTTTTTTCTCACCTTTCCGTATTTTGGTGACAAAAATGTTAGCATTTTGTGGACAGAATCGCTTGTAAAGGTACTAACATTTCTTTCCACTCAATTTTAAGATAATAATAAATACGTTAATGAGACAAGTGGTAATTACCACCAAATGTTTATGGGCTTCTTATCCGAAAGATCCTGAAGTGTCTATAGTTATGTGCCTTTTTTAAAAAAAGGAAATAGAATTTGTGAGTGCTCCATTGAATCTACATTTTAATATATCAGATTGTGCGGATATTATCACAATGCATTATTTGATAACATTGGTTGTGAAAATTTAACTAAGATTAGGAAAAAAAAATTGTTTTTATGGAGTAATAATAATAGTAGTTTTCACACTCATGTCTTTTAGTCGTGGAGAACCTCTAATACTTCATAACCAAACCTGTAAAAATGGGTAAAATGAACAAACATTTACAAAATCAAACTTTTATTACTTAATGAAGTTTAAAAAGTGGTTCTTAAGAAAAAAAAAAACTAATAACAAAATAATAGTAGTGCTTACCTTTACGTGTTCCTTGGTTTTAATATGTTGCATTCATTTAAAAACTAATATAAGACAAATAAAATAATGGACATTTCTAGGTTTTGTTTGCCATTTTACAAACAAAATATATATTGATTATACAATAACCTCATCTTATAATTTACTCATAGTGGAACCAAGTAATGTAAGCTAGCTAAGGCTAGAAAAATTAATAGATATAATTTCACGTTTTCAAAACGTTAAGTCATGTTATTTGGAGTGGTAACTTTAGAAATATAATATAAACATCCATAAAATAACGTTAAAAAATAGTAAAATATGTTATTTTTTCCAAAACGCTTTTTTAACTAAATGCCTAACTAAGGGAAGAGGGCTTTTCTACGTACATTGATGTGATACTTTTGTTTCACAGATCCCAACAGTTTATGCTATAAAAAAAACTGCAATGTTTCGCCACAAATACCAACTGTAGTCTGTACAAGAACACGAGGCGAGGTAAGGTAACGAGTCCCATGCGTTGATAACATATTCGCACGTCCCCCACCCACACACACAGGTCAGAGTGGCTTGTAATGGAGTCTGCGCGGACAACACTCGGATAATAGTTTATACCTTATCTCGAGAGCTAAGTTTTATTCCTTGTTACGTAGGGACGTTGATGGATGTAAATCACCTGGAAAATAATGGACAATCTTTCCTTTCGACTAAAGTTATATTCTTTACTATACACTTTTTTTTATGTTTGTTTAGGAACTCGCGAGTGTACACTCGTGAAGGAGACGCGATAGTGTTAGGGTAATGTGACTGAGACTATTGGGTAAATTAGGGTCTGAGAGAAAACTAAATAAATTAATACCTCGGTTTGCAAACTAGATTTTCTTGAAATATGTATCAAGAATTTTCAATTCCTTTTGAAAAATAATAATAAAATATTAAAATAAAAATTGAACAATTAAAGTGGTTTTTTTTTTCACATACTAGACTTGAAAATAAATTTATTTGGTTAGTATGTGATAATATTTTTTTTCTCAAACACAATGTATTAAATATTTAATAAGTTCAACTATTCAAATTTGTTAAATTTTAAAATCAATAATTTTATTTTTTTATCAAACAGTGATGATATTTCTAATTTATCATACCGATGCTGTTGCCTGTCCGTCATATACAGAAATCAAGATATATTTTCGCATATAATTTCAAATTATTATGTCGACACCTCAGCTCACGTAGCGTGTCTGTACACTGAGATAAGCTCCTGGGTTCGATTCCTCATGCGAGAGAAGATTTTATTATTGGTAAAATATGAGTTTTCCCTTTCACGGTGATGAATTCACGGTCGGGGGTTGGGTGTTTAGTCTGTTCTAGATTTAAGTTAGTGTTATAAACCATATGCTGATACAAACATTTGTACAGAAAGTGTACATTAAATATACCTGAAATAAAATCAATGTATAATAGAGAAACACAAAACCTCCATTTTAAATATACTATCTTATTAAAAGGTATTAGTATTAATGTTTATATAAGTTTTTTTTTTCTGTTTGTATATATATTTTAGATTGTCCACAGCTATGGATAGTTGAAATATTCATGAAAATGACTAGTTGAAATTTTCCTGGCAGTATGAAGGCAATCATAAAATAATAGCTAAAGAAATATTTTAAACCTATAAACCAAAAAAGGTTAAAAAAAAGATTCAATTATATGCGTAAAAGTATGAAGAAACAGAATATGAAATACCAGGAGAAGGTAAACAACATAAACAAGGCTAAGATCATCGGCAAATTGAAGGGAAATATCCTCACACTGCTATATTTCTTATGGGAATAGCAATTATTCAAAATCACTAATACATTACTCAATAACCTAAAACAAATTGTTGTTACTCTATTCAATTAACTTTATATCACAGGTGACCTGGCGTTCTAGGGGTAAGGTGTCAGACTTCTGTGCTGGGGGGCGGGGTTCAATCCTCGGTCCCGGCACAGATTTATCTGATTCCAAACCCTTCCTTCACCTCTGACAAGATATCTTGTGAATGTGGGGGAATGCCAGGCCTCCACCGTGGTTCAGATTCCACGTTAAACTGTAGGTTATCCATTTCATCTCACAATCACTCCATCATTAAACATTGACGTAAGTGCGTGTAACCCTAACGGCTAGTAAGACGCGGTAACAATAATTAACTTTATTTGTTTTAAGAAAATTAGATTTATCTATACTTATCCCTTTACTTTCATCTCAGAACTTCGACATTTTACACGAAACTTGATTAAAAATGAACTGTTATCACTTTTAATAGACATTTTTCAATTTCATAACGTAAAATGTAAGGTTTTCAATCAAACTAGGACATATAGATATATTTACTTTCATTTTGGCTTGAACTATATTTAAAAATGACAAACCACTTCTTAAATAACGCGAGGCTACTGGACATATGCAATGCATCTCGACATTCTGTCACTCTCGAGGCACGAAGGTGTTGGGAGAGGGAAGGTCTTGAAAGTTGAGTAATTTCAAGACCGTTTGATATGAACGGCTAACTACCATAACGTAAGCCCGTCTACACCCCCCCCCCCCCCCTCGCCCCGGATAACATTTTTTAAGTTAGGTGGGCGAATACAACTCAAAACAGGCGTCGCAGCGTGGACTTGCGACTTTATGTGTGCCACCAGGGTTTGTCGGTTAGACATTCCTGCCTGGTCTTCTACTAGCAGTGGCGGACATGTAACTGTCTTATGAGGTTTGGGGCAGCATGTAGGCGCGGTTACATCGTCCTGATGGGATGATGTGGATGATTGTAGCTATATGGTGGTGAAATTTTAAATATAACTTAGCCTAGTTATTAATCATACCATGGCAACCATAAGAACACTTCCCCTTCTGGAAAAACATATATGGTACCGCCATGAATCGAACCTGGGACTTATAGTTTAGTAGCCAGTCATGTCGACGAATAGACCAATACCAAGTGAAAAAATACATTTTAAATGTATTATTAAAAAAAAAAAAGTTGAATTGATCCCAATGTTGATGTTGTCAAATGAAGAATGCACGAAGACCTCGCTTCTTTACATTTTCTGGTTCATTCGTAATCTTATATCAAATTTCACGGCTAACCGATCATTAGATGAGCTCTTAAATCCACCATTTAGGAAACTCCGCGAAACCTTTTAATTAAAAGCTGCGATTTATAGCAATTTTTTTTTCTATAAGTCGTATATTTTTGTCTTGGACAGTCACAATAACTATGCTGTGATACAATAAGAACTAATAGAAGCAAACACATAGGTTAACACAATTAACACAATTATAGATGTTGGTTTTAGTCATCTTACCGGTTGGTTATACGAACTATCCACAGTATAGATTTTCAAGGTGTCTTTCTACAGGATATGTTACCAAGACAGCACGTGAAAGCTGATATCTGTGATTCTTATCCCAGGTTTTTCGACACCTTGTTACCCTTCACAATACCTCACGACACACTGTAATCTTCTCCATGACTCTGTACATCCTCAACATTGTGATGGGAAACAACAGTCTGTGCTCCGCCTGTTCCTTGTACAAGGAAAGAGTTTCCATGTACAAAGATTTATATCATTCACGATGACTATCATCGCTAATAAGCTTCCTTCCCTTGACCAAATACCTCTTCAAAAGTAAAACAATGATATAGGATTAATTGATCCAACCACTTCATGGCTGCCATTTGGCATAATGAACAGCGGCCCCTGACTACTTATCTAGAAGTCCCGGGTTTGATTCCCGGCGATATCATAAGTATCTTTCCCGATAAAGGTACTCTTCCTATAATCACCATGGTTTGGTTAATTAGGCTTAAGGTTTAAGACTTTCACTGGCTTCATACCTTCATAATCACTCTCATCAAGTTATCTCATTGCGGTTATGATGTGTTGACAACCTCCAAGGAAAACCCGGGCGACGTTCTGTCCTCCCGAGCGGCAAAAAGTCTACATACAGGGGGACCGAACCAGATACTGTATCTCTTACGGTCAAATACGCCATACGCTGTATAAAAAATATTCTATATTAATAAAATGAAGAGTTTGTGTGTCTGTCATGAGCATAAAAACGCACCACGATGTGACGTCCGTTTTGAGCTGTCCCACCTACAGGCTGATGTTGGTAGGAAGAACATTATCTGGTAGCTACTAAAACAATTTCAATATATTCATACATCAAGTCATGCCGTTACTTTTGATAGAAATTATAATTTCATTTATTCGAGGTATTTAACGTGCACGTTTTGAACCGACTGATTATATCAGAAAACAGCTTATAAACTAACTTAAAACCTATAACAGACACAACATCTAGGCCCCGGCCGTTAACTTATCACAGTGAAAGGGTAAACCCGCATTTCACCAATGATACATTTCTTGGCCATGCCAGGAATCGAACCCGTGACCCTTAGCTCATCAGACAGGCACGCTACCGAGGAGCGAAGGTGATGGACGATATATATTATCAATACCCTATAAAATAACAAAAAAATATTTTGTAAAATATTATCAATATTCCCGTAAGTTTGAATTTTCTCTACTGTTCTTCCAACCAAAATCGGGCTATACTCAGGTTAGGTGTTATCATGGTGGTGAGACCGGGGGGAGGGGGGTACTAGTTTAAACCGTTTTAACACAAGAACTGATGGCGTGATAGCAACGAGGCTGGTTATAGAACACGTACCAGCATTATCGTGAAGAGAGGGTGGGAACGCACCAGTGACTAAACAGGTGTGGAAAACCGCCCCCAGTTCACCCGTCCGAGAGTCGAAGCTCGACCTTTACCGTCACAGTAGATCCAGTTTGTTTCGAGCCTGACTTCTTCCCCGGTCACTATTGCGGGCCACGGTCTTATTGGTGAATTTACAAGGTTGGTGCAAGGGTTTCATGTGCCCTAGGCGAGAATTAGATTTTCACTCCAGTTGTATTCTGAATAACATAAATAAATACCCACCTCCTACTCCCGTCTGCGTTTAATAATAATAATAATAATATGTGAAATGCAGTCTCCACCGTGGTTCGGATTCAGTTAAACTGTAGGTCTTCATTTATACAATAACCTACATTACACATTAGCGTAAGTGCGTAATAACCGAAGTAGTAAACGCGTGCTAGTAATAATAATAATAATAATAATAATAATAATAATAATAATAATAATAATAATAATAATAGGTTTCCAAAAGACCGGACTAAAAAAAGTTAGATACAAAATATAAGTGTGGACCCTTCCCCGTCCTCAAACTACGAGTGAAAAAATGCTGTTCCTTTCTTTTTTCTTAATATTGTAATAAGATTTAATTAAATATCAACGTGATCGCTGACAAAGCGACTTCGAATGCCATAAAACCGTAAAAGTGATCATTAATAAATCTTTTTTTTTTAAATATTCTTATGATTAGATAAAATATTTAGATGTGATTTTTTTTAACTAGAGATAATTATTAACTTATTTAATTTAACTAGGTCTTAGCACCCTGTGGATTACTAAATTAAAGTTTTTTGAACTTGTGGGTTGACCTGATAGAAATCAAATATATTTGTGTAGAGAATGTGAGACTAATTGAATGGTCGTTCATTCTATTAATACTGGGTTATTCTTGACAGTGGCTTGTAGAACTCTTCCTGAAAGTATGTCTAGAAATAAATTCCTTGGAACTAAATAAAATAGAAAAGTTTTTTTGTTTTTTTTGTAATCAATTCTGTATGGTTACAAACAGTGGGATGAGAGCGTTAGCGTTTTATGTATATTTCACGGAATCTGGACGTATTAGAAGGAGGTAAATGAGTGGTCTAGCAGCGTGAAATACAATCCAATTCTCAGAGTAAGAACCTTTTAGATAATACAAACACATTTTTTTTTGCGGCCAACATTGATAACATTTTATGTGATGATGATGATGATGATGATGATGATGATGATGATGTATGAATAGTAGCCCTACTCAACCCTAAGGTTCGTTGGATCCTCAACAGTTCCTCTGTCAACTATAAAGCCAACTGAAAAGGCATACTAGGGAAATGAGGAGTAAGGTAGTTTCCTGTTGCTTTCCTCACTGAACCAGAAGCTACTATTGCACATCAGTTTGACAAGCCCACCGAAAATAATACACCAGCTGACCCTACAAGCGACACCTTCACTCCATTCATAACAGGGACTGGCTGTTTATGAATGTTATTACTAGTGTCGTTTGTACCTCTCTGCTACTTTCATATTTATCAGAGCCATAAGTGGCATTGAGACATATCAATGAAAGTAACAACTTGCTCCAGCCCGCACCAGAAGATATAGTGCATTGTAAACACACTATCTGACCAGAGAAGCAATCTGGATTTTAATATATTACTGTATTGTTTTTATTTTTAGGTTTGATAATATAAATCAAAAGTAACCGCTGCAGATTATATGACTTGACGTATACATACGTAAAAGTAGGTCTAATAACTTTTCTAGCGGTCCATGAAAATAGTATTGTTACCGAGCTGTTATAGTGAGGGCAGGGTGTGTTCAGGTCTCAAGATGAATGGAAGAAAAAAAAAGGATGGAGCATGAAGGGAATAAATTTAATCACTATGTGACTTGATATGTGACCTGCTCAAAAAGCCAACATTAAAACCCTCAGGGTGCCCTGGCGTTCTAGGGGTAAGGTGTCGGACTTCTGTTCTAGGGGCCGGGGTTCAATCCTCGGTCCCGGCACAGATTTATCTGATTACCAAACCCTTCCTTCACCTCTGACAATACGTGTATTAATCACAACTTATGAATGTGTAGAATGCCAGGCCTCCGCCGTGGTTCGGATTCTACGTTAAACTGTAGGTCCTCCATTTCATCTCACAATCACCCTACCATTACACATTAGCGTAAGTGCGTATAACCCGAACGGGTAGTAAGACACGATGATGATAATAATGATGATAATAATAATAATAATAATAATAATAATAATTAAAAACCTCAGCAGCGCTGAAAAATACGTAGTGCGGTATTTACAAATAGGCCACAAGTTTTCGTGATCGCTATTAACTTCACTTATAACTGGATATTCACACGGTAACTTAACAGCTTATACTGGATCAAGTATTGAAGAAAGTTCGCGTGTCCAGGACATGCGTGTTTATAAAGACGTATCGAGGGGAACTTTTCTTGAAGACGATTCACGTCCCCCCAAGCTACTTTTTTTTTTTGTGAAGACTGTTTCCCATCTGTTGACTCTACATTCTCCCCTCCCCTCTCTCTCTTTCTCTCTCGATAGCATCTCGGAAAGACGTCAGCACGTACTGTAGGTATTGTAGCCAATACTGAAGTTCGTGGGAGGGGGAGACAGGATGCTTACAGTGAGATAACAAACTCAGGACTCGAGGGAATTCAAGTGGTCGCGATACCATCGTCCTTTGGGGTGATGGTGGTGCTGCTGGTGGTGGTGGTTGAAATCTCTTGTTCTAATCAAGACTTCTTGGTGGAACCTACACACGATACCATACATGAACCAGTCTGTGTTGGCTCGAGGGAATACACTGGCAATAAGGAGATTCGCCAAAGTTGGTTTAGCTACAGCCCAATTTTCATCGAATAGCCTTTGAGAAAAATAAAACAATTTCTTTAACTTTCAGCAATGATGTTATTATTATATATTATTTTATAGGCATTAATAATACCTATCAAAATTGGGGCTGCCTCGCATCTGGAAAACCGAGAGGACGATGGGGAAAAAAAAATTAAATTTTTGAATCTAGAAAAAACCGGGAAAACACTTGAAATTTCACAATTAAATCAACTTTAAAAAAAATTGTTACTTTGGTACATGAAACTACAGATTTTGAATGGTAATAGATTTTTGCAAAGAAGAAAAAACTTGCTCAATAAATAATTACCACTAATCGAACACACGTCTTATCTCCCCCACACCAACCCCTCCCCCTTTTCTCCTAAATTTTTACCCTCCTTGAAACATTGCATTGCGTAACAACGGCATGGCTTCACAATATTATATTTTATGAAGAATTAAATTTTATTCCTCTATGGTCTTGACTACTCTCTAGAAAAACGATAATTTCTCCTGAAAAAACACAAGGAAAGTTGTAGTAATAAAATAGTGGCAACCTTGAAAATTGACAGCTGTGGATCACATTACATTACATATAAATGTATGAAAATGGTTTTAAATTTTCTGACTATAAAAAAATCCCTGATTTAAATCAGACTGTACTTTACATGGCCCTCGCAGTTTAAAATAATTAGTACAGGTCTGAAAACCTATAACACGTGTGATCCGCGAGAATATTTTCTTGGCACGTGGTATTCACTGCTGTCCATTTTTTTTTTCCACCTAAACAAGTAAATTAAAACCTTTTTATAATTTGTTCTAAACACAAAGTCATTAATTTTATCTCTTGTGAATTATTGCTATAATTAGCATGCCATTTCTAAAACGTTCTCATTTATAAATAATGCAGAAGCCTAAATAAGTTTTCTAAAAACGCTTTAAAATTTTGTGTTCTCTAGGTTTGTGATATTTTATATTTTTTACACTAATATGTAGTTATAATATATTTTAACGTTAACATAATAACTACACTTAACAATTATTGTCGACCTTGGTGGTCTTGGGGTAAAGTGTTTGCCTCAGGATCTCATGTTCGCGAGTTCAAGCCTATTCGAGGTCAGTGAATTTTTCTTGAGCGTTAAATATCCCATAGAACTCTTCGAAGGGAGTTTATTATTTTATTTTATTATATTATTATTTTGATACCGCGTCTTACTATCCGTTCGGGCTATTCGCTTAAATACTAATTACGCTAAAGTGTTTGGAATTGAGAAGATTGAATTTTAGAGGAAGTGAACCCGGATTTCGTGGAAGGAGAGTGGAAAACCATTTAGGAAAAACCACCCCCAGTTCACCGACCGAAATTCGAAACCTTGATCTCCCCGTCCTCAGCAGTCAGCTAACACGGAAGGGGAAATAAACTGTCAGTACCATGCCGATTGTGGCATGTCAAAGAACACTGGAAGGTAGCCTATGTAAAAATACCTTTCCCGGTACAATTGGTAGGCCTTTTGCACTAGCTCATAGAAATTTAGTGTGTAATGCAACGGTGAACCACCACACTTCCTGAACTCCCGTAGTACATGGTATTTCACCAGATGGTGAAGGCAGCCTAACCATCCGAAGGGTGAATGCATTCCCAGTCCGGATAGATAGAAATACATCAAACAACCTTCGGGTTGTTGACTTAAGAAGATAAATAATAATACTTAGCACTGCGTCTTACTACTCGTTCGGTTTATATGCTTAGTAAGTACTAATTACGCTAATGGTTTAGGAATTGAGAAGGTTGAATATAGAACAAGTGAACCCGCATTTGCGTGGTGTAGAGTAGAAAACCATTTAGGAAAAATCACCTCCAGTTTACCTGAGTGAGATTCAAACCTGATCTCCCCGTCCTCGTCAGTTTAGCTCAACATGAAACAAGCGCGCTAGCTAACTACGCCTCCGAGGCGGGTGACTTAAGAAAATATTATATAACTATGATTATTAATGTGGGGATGTAGGAAACGCGGGAAAGGGTAACGGTTTTTGCAAGTTTTTATACAAAAAAATTATTTTGATTAAAATAAATAAAAAATGCTTCTATATAAACATATAGTTTAATTTTATTCACGTGGTGATATCAACAGTTGTTGAATATCTGTCAAGGGTGTTCTGGAAGTTTATGCAGTTTTTTTTTATCTTCATTAAAAAGGTTGTTAGAAAATTCCACTATGCTCATGAGAGATATTCAACAAGTGTTGATATCACCATACGAAGAAATTTAAACTATATGTTTTTGTAGAAGCAATATTTTTTTTTTTTGAACAAAAAAATGTTTTTCTAGAAAAACTGCGAAAACCGTGACCTTTTCTCTCGTTTCTTATATTCCAACTTAATGATGATGAACAACTGCTACTCAAATATTCAATGGGAATGCAAAAATATTTTCCAAAAATTATCGTCATATTAGTCACGTGCTCTAAAAAAAAAAAAGATTCACCATTGTACTTGTTTGCTGGTGAAGGAGACGTCAGGGTATGAATCCCAACCTGTCTACATAAGGAGGTTCACACTCTCCCTCCACGCAATTGCGGATATACTCGTACTTCCTCTAAATTAAATCTTCCACATCCCCGCCCCATTGGTGTAAATATACGGCTAGTCAAACATTACCTAACTTTTGAGCCTGATTTGCTAATTTTCACAGTTCATAATATAACAAGAAGTAACTAAACCTATCTTTATTAAATTATTTTGCTAGTCATTAATTTTGGATAGTTAAAACTCGTAATATAGGTACTATTAACTATCAACATTTCTAATGAGCTTATCCAAGAGTTATAGTGGGCAAAATAGAGCAGGCTTGTTGGTCGCATGGTCTAAGGTGCTACTCTTGCAGTAGACTATACTGCCGATGTCAGGGATATCGAGCTTCGAATCTCGGTTCAGCTGTACTGAGGGAAGATTTTTTCTAAAATATTTTACACTTTCCCTCCATGCAAATGCGAGTACACTTCTTCTAAATATAACCTTCCTAATCTCTTAAACCATTATCGAAATTATTAGATAAGAGTATAACCCAAATGGGTAGAAAGAAGGGGTGCTAATATATATATATGGACAAACTATATTCGAACACACATTTTGACGTTTCTCTATTTAAATTTATAGTAAATAGCTATCAAACAAATAGCCCATTTGCACACTTCGCTCCTAAGCTATGTAATTAGTTTTAAAAAAGCACTAATACTACTATTACTAGGAAAAAGATTTAAATTAATTTTAAAAACTTGGAAATACCTGAGATAAAGTGTTTGTGAAAGAAAGAGTACAAAGCCGTAAAAGGGTTGAAAACCACCCTTCTGAACGGAACTGATTTGGTTGAGGCATATTGCAAAGTGACCACACACATTTTAGAAGCTATACAAGATTCAAGTCAAGAAATTCATTCAGTCAAGAATAAAAATCAGGCAAATATAAGGGATTTTGACACTAGTCTGGGAGTTTGAAAATATTCTACAAATCTCCTTACATCCGATCTCGAGATTAAAATTAATTTGCTAGTTTCTAGAGATTAGGTCGACTTGATTGATATTAACGTCGTTGCATAATTTAACCCAAAGTGATATTTATTATTTCAAGAATGCTTAAAAATCATTTTAAAATTTGAAACGATATTTTAATATAAATATTAATGGGCCGTAGATTTAATTAAAATTGACAGGAAACTCAGTAACTTCAGGGGGGGGGGGAATGTTGTCAGCCTAATTTAAATTAATTTGTGGTTACTTATTTACTCAAACACACTTTTGGTGATCACTGAAACTGTTCAAATAACAATGTGTTAAAAAATAGGATTTCTAGACAGCTGATGAATTTATATTAAAATTAAGCCAACTTTTTAACCAATTATTTTAAAACAAAATTTATTTTACACATGAAAAAATTGCCAAAATAAGAATGCTAATGTTGGTAAGTTTATTTGCAATAGTAAATGTTATAACGTAAGTGTTAAACTTAAACACACTACTGTTTTCTAAACGTTCAAATAAATCTAGAGCCAAAACAAATTTAGGAAAGTTATCAATGTCCTGATTGAAATCAGACCTTTAAACGTGTTCGTATGGGTTTTAATATTATGTTGTAGGAGCCATAAATTTGCTATTTTCAGTAATTCAGGTTCATTGGGTAGTCCATAAACATCGAAACACTTTTTTCTGATCGTTTTTTTCACCCTCCTTCCCTGTGTAACAGCAAGTAGACACATAGCCTGACCTGCCCTCTCCAAACTGTGTTACGCAACTTTTCACCTAAAGAATGATTGTATTATTTCATAGGGAAGCTTTTGCGAGACTAAAAGAAGAACTCAGAAATACAACTCAGAATCGGAAGTTATATATATGTTGTTTTTTTTATCAAAGGGGAAAACAATTTTTTCACGTTAGAATGAAAGTATAATGTTTGCGCTACGCAACCTTGTGATGTACCCCCCTCACCCTGTATTTTATAGCTTCCCTCACCTCACCTCAACAACGTTACGTTGCTTGATGCTCCCTATGAAATTGTTCATTTTACTTTTATTATTATTATTAGCACCGCGTCTTACTACCCGTTCGGGTTATACGCACTTACACTAATGTGTAATTGTAGATGATTGTGAGATGAAATGAAGGACCTACAGTTTAACGTGGAATCCGAACCACGTGGCGAACTGGCATTCCCCACATTCACAAGATGTCTTGTCAGAGGTGAAGGAAGGGTTTGGTAATCAGATAAATCTGTGCCGGGACCGAGGATTGAACCCGGCCGCCAGCACAGAAGTCGACACCTTACCCCTAGACCACCAGGTCACCCCTTCATTTTACTTAATTGATTTGCGAAAGAAGGATAAAATATCTCCTTTAGTAATTCTGAGTTTTGTTCACTGCTTTTTAATACCGGTCCGTTTTATCCGTATATTTACACTAATAGGGGGGGTAAGTATAAGGAAGATAACATTTAGAAAAATGTTGGCTACATTTTCAAGGAGAAATATTGGCAAATCATTTAGAAAAAAATAAAAGAGCCCATTACACTGTAACGGTATTCAAACCTACCAGCTTCTCCGTCATCGGAAAATAAGATCGGATGAGGTTGAAATCCTGGCCCACGTACTCATGGATGTGGGCTTAAAACAATTTCACATTTTCCCAGTTAAATTGGTTTTCTTTCAAATGAATTTTGCCACGGATGACGTTTGCTCAAACCCTGGCGAGACTGTTCGTTCTGAGAGGGGATCGGTTCGTTGTTCCGTCGTGTGTTGAAGTCTCCACTCCATAGTCTCACCGTTGCCTTGTCGCAGACCTCCATCTGTCGAAGAGTTTCTTACAGGACCACATATCTAGAGATCATGGTGAACTATTAGATGTTGTTCGAACATCTGCTAAGCGCAAGACCCCGCATCCTGCCCTACAGGTGGTCCTCGCCGCGGCCAGACTCGATGAGTCATCCAAAGATAATTACCCACAACACTTATAAATCGTGTACATATTCTAGAAAAGGCTTAGGCATACTGGGAGAGGAAAAAAATTGGTTTGCGCTCATCTCAACATTAGTTGTGTGTACTTTTCAATGTATATTTAAAGTCTAATATACACTTATAATTGATTAAGTACATGTTTTGCAAGTGCGTTAACCACAAAATGTCGATTCGTTGACGGATAACACCATAGCTTTATACGTTACACCATAGTGTAACCCTTTTAGGTTCTAAACAAAGGGTATATAAGTACACTCGAAACTGCCACAGTTTTTAAAACTATATCCAACAGTGGTTATTTGCTACATTTGATAATGTAAAATTACACAAAATTAAAATTAAATTGAATACTACATTTAATAGCGGTAGAAAAACTCCGAGAGCTGAGTACATTATTTTCGCTCTCTCCCAGCATTGGCTGTTTTCTTATGAACACTGGCTATAGCTCTGCGTTATTTTACAGTTTCTGGTAACGTTTTTTTTCTCTCTGTGTGTTCCAACGTAAGACCTCTGTACCTCCTCCCACTCCCTAGAGTCATGTAACCAAACACACCTGTTGATTCCAGTCGTTTTCCTCTTTGCGTGATGAACGGGACTGCTACCGCTCTGAAAATAGTCTCTACTTCTCCGGCGACCACAATCTTTGGATTGCATGTGTCAACCTAATTAGGAGGTCGACCAAACATATCGCAGAAATGACCACCCCATCCCGTGCCTATGCAAATATTGTTGAAAGGATATTGATAAGGAGGTAAGGACTGGCGTGTTGTCTGATAATTACCGGAACGTCGAATTGCTCTTCCGTTGTTTGGCTGATGCTCTTCTTTATTTTCATTGCACGACATGTTATGTCTTTGGCTTGGTTTGATATCAACCCATCATTAGAATATTCCCCAAATATGTAATGTCTAAACCAAATACTTTTGTGTACAGTTTATTGTCTGATTTACATAGTGTCTTTTTTTACTATCGCGCTTGTCTCTAGTTTAAAATATTTAACGAACGTCGATTATGTATGGTATTAAAATACAGTTGTCTATGATAATCTAAAGTTTTACGTAAGGCGGTATACCGTGGTTGCTTTATATCATGCCACTTTTATTGAAGTAATTCTAATTTAACTCTTTAATCAGCTAACAACAACCTTTGAGAATGATAAATATTTAGAATGGGAGCGTTTAACAGATATCAACTTTTGTAATTACTTCTGAAGTACTTTCAAGACACATTGATACTTGACAGTATATTTTCTTGTAAATTCACGCCGCAGTTCGTTTGGTTTTACTTTGCTATGGTTAATCAATTTTGTGTGCAAAAAAAGTACAATATTATTGAAGTTGCGAGCGCAATAGTTAGAAAGTTCTAAACTAACGGTATGGAATAAGATCCTATTTTAAAAAATATTGTTGAAATATTATTAATATGAATGAAAGATGATAAGTTACGAAATTATCCGATTATTTTTGCTCATTCTCAACATTGCACATTTTTAAACAATATTTCAAACTCCTAAAGATTTAAATTTTTTGTATGATATTTGTAACATTAAAATCGCTATCCTCTAAAATTCTCAACGCTAGAGCATTGTTCTTTAAGGCCATGAATTGTCCCTTGAGGTAATTGAATAGTGTTGATAAATGTTGAGGGAAAAATGTCCTCTCTTAATTCGGTTTGCACGTGTATCATTTCTGATGGGCTTACTGCTGAGCACGTGATAAATGATGACTTTGGCCTTTATATCTATCACGTGATATTCTCATGTTTTTAGCACGTACCTTGATTACTCTCAATTTCCCCTTTAACATATTGTTTTGATGACTTTAACCCTTTGGGGACCCCAAGGAAAATCTTATAAAGTGAGCAAAATTTCATAGTAGAGATCGATTGTATGTAATGTTTAGACGTATGGGATACTTGTTAGACGAGATTTGAGAAGTTGAAATTCACGATGGAGGAATATGATGACATTGTGATCAAGTTGGGGTATGAGGAGCACAGAAAATACGAGGAAGGATATCTAGAAGAAAGCCTCGTTTTCAAGTTTAGTGTAGGCATCGCGTTAGTTATACGCTGACGAATAGGCCTATATCACAAGTATTCCTGGTGGATACGTTATCGAGGACGTCGAAATGCGTCGTAGAATGGATAATATCACCCCACTACCAATAGTGAAACTAATAGCGAGGAAGATATCTGTAAAAACGATTGTTGTGAGAATATCCATCTAAATATCAATATTGATAGACCGGTAAAGTCGCTTTAAGCAGAGGGTTAAGTTTGAATTGAGTGAAATATGATGGGCGTTGATAGACTTTATGTGGTGTTAGTTATTTTTAATTTAATTTTAGTTGTTTATTTCACCACGTCTTACCACCTGTTCAGGTTATACGTATTTAAGATAATTACTTTAATAAGGTAGGATGAGGAAGGACTCATTTTAGAGGTAATTTACCAGCAATTGAGTGGAATGAGAGTGGGAAACCGTTTATGAAAAATCACCCTCAGTAGATCCGACCGGAATTATAACCCAGGGCATTTAACACGAGGGTGACGCCTTAGACCATTCGGCCACGAAGTGGGTTGTGTTAGTGATGATTGGAATATAACAATCATAAACTTGAAACTTACATTTATTGTATATTATGTTATAAAAACTATGTTTAATATAATAACTAGATTAATCAGTAGATTTAATTTAAATGGTAAAATAAAATAAAAAAAATACGCAAGTCATTAATTTACTTTAATATTTTACTTTGTATATTCATACACCGTCATGACTATTAATATTAACTATTTTCAAAAGAGTTGAATCAGAGCAGCTTGACGAATATTTTACAAGGATCACTTTTTCCACCGGACGAGACGTCCTGTGTATCCTGTGAAACTAGAACCCACCCTTAATAGGAGTTCCTTATAGGTATTCTGGTAAAGTCTTAGGGTTAAACTTGAGAACCTTGGCCACTATAATAAACAGTTCTTTGGAGCAGTTGGGTTTGTCTTCCTGGTAAAAAAAAAAAACACCTTTATATTGGTTGACTAACGAACTAACCAACGAGGATATTGTTTTTACAATACTCGATCCTTTTGATTAGACTGCACACCGTGCGAAGGATAATAATATTATGTTTACCATCTAAGATCTCATCTCTATGTTCAGAATGTGTGGTTTTGTTGTATTCGTCAAGAGGTGTATCGATCATATAGATCTAACAATAGATTCGTTCGTACATTTTATTCTTAAACGTTTGATTGAATAGTTCCAGGTCATTGAGGTATGTCATAACTATAATAGCGGTTAAAATTATGCGATTTTACCTGTTCCTTAAAATCCCCATTGAAAAATTTCGCTTGTTTCATTTGCACGTCGCGTGGAGCTTTCCAAGATCTAGGATAGATTTAATGGCTAAGGTGACATAATCCTTCTTTCACGCTCATATATTTAACAGGCCTGGTACACGCAAACATTAAATTGGTGTCGATAGCTGTGAGTAGATTTTGTAACCATCTTTAAATTAAGCATACTGGATCATTTTACCAAGATCTGCTTGGATCAGATCGTGAAATTCTTGACATATGATGATTCTTCTGCGAGCGTAGTTGCGCCGATCTGGTCAATGAAGCTCAGGGTTTATTTATATTATCGTTATGATGATACGAATGGGTGCTTTACACGGTGGAATATAAGTTTATTCGATGATGAAAATTTCACGCAGTTCTTTAACGATCGATACAATATCGTTATCGTGCGTTGTGTGTCCGGCTGATTTGGATGCGTGTAGGTGTCGAAAGTCGCTCAAACAACTCGTTGACGTCATATTAGATGTAGTTGATAAGTTGACTTTTAATGACAATAATAATGCGGAAGTAAGATTCTGAAAAAAAAAAAGCTTACTAAACTATGGACAATTTATCAACGTATCTTTAACATTTTAAACTTTATTAGTGTTTGTATAATAGCATACACTTTATTTTTTGTTATGAAGTTATCTATATTAATTAAGTGTTACTCAAATGTTTTAAATCGTTCTCTAATATATGTATTATTGAATTAAACATTTTATTTCTGATAAGAAAATTGGATGAATTTACTTAAACTATACTTTGAATATAATTATATAGAATATGTTAAAAATATGTATTAAATTGTACATATAATACAGTTAAAATAAAAATGATAATAAAAGCTACACAAATAAATACACTTTAAAGGGTAATGCCAAGCTTTAGCTTCTTAGCGCACTCGTGCACATGATTCTCTTTTCTCCGTGTTGTTGGCAAGTGTTGGTGTCGTGCGGGCTGGCATCACGATCAGGATGTGGCGAATTTGCATATCAGAACTTGTGAGCCTTTAAAGTTAGCGTGGAACACAGGACGGCGTGTTGATAACACTGCGCCACCAGACCCTAAACAAGTGCCGATCACAATCTAGCGTCCTCCACAACTTAAGCCGAGAAGTGTTGCATTGTGAGTCACATGTGATCTTTATCACCAAAATGCAAGACCCATGCTTATCTCAACAAGGTTTGGCTGTATTCACCAATACAATTTCGTCAAGTTTAGTATATTTTAGCGAACAAGCAATAGTTTACTTTCTTTATATTTTGTTTAGAAAAAAACCCTACTTTGTTTGAATGATTTAGAAACCGCCAAAAATATGTTCTCAAATATCTTAGATAGTAAGAAATAAATGTGTCTTAAATTTCAAATGGATGAATTTATTTTTTTGAAATAGTATAAAACCTGTCTCGACATTATTATTTTTTTTCTACTTTGGTGATGTTGTTAAGAAAGTGATCCAAATATCCCAATCTATTCATTTTACTCCAAATATCCCAATATATTCATTTTTAAAAGTGTTTCGTTAAACATGTAATCTCACTGTGGGCTTATTAATTAGGTAGGACTGCCATATTTTCCATAATTAAAACTAGTAACAACTCACTGATGATGGTATGGAGTGCTTGCCCCGGAATTAAAAACAAATATATACCTCTGAAAGATTTTGTAGAGTTTTTGGTAATGGTGATTAAAGACTAGGGTGTAAATAATGTTATTGTTATAAATTCACCAAGAACATTCTACAAATTAAGGGCAAATACAAATAATTTTTCCCGCCTCGAATCTATCAATAAAAGTCTCATAAACTCTCTTATGTTCGTCCCTCAACGTCAGTGCTTCCAACACACATTAACATGAATTGCGGGGCATTTATGCTCCAACTCTTACAAAAAGAAGAATTATAACTATTGTAAAAATATATGGGTCTTTTCTATGCCCTCAACATCTACTTCTTTTATCGAGGGTGTGGAGGACAGCAACATACAATACCGGATTCTCCCAAGAATAGTGACTGGATGGCAACCTTATGGCTGCGATATTCTTGCTGTGCATTCTCTTACTAGACACATTATTGTTCATGCTGCACAGTCAGAATTAATCAGAGAACTCTACAACATTGCTTTGTTTGGATATATTTTTATTCTTGTAACTATTTAACATTCGGCGAACCTACCCACATATGTGCGCTATCCGTGACACATAGCTTCCGCGAAGCGTCCACATACTCAACGTGATAACGCCAGCTTCTAGCCCGCATCACACTGATATAACCGCAAACAAGACAACTGGTTTTTCTATCTGGTTCATGCCAACTTTTCCACCATCGAGATTGTTCCTACTCTTGTCTATCATTACTCATACTTATGACGCTTTGTATTGTTAACCGTCACTGGATTGGCCAAATCACTTGGTAGTGATAAGGATGCCACCCTGATGATCGTGAACTATCCTTTCACTGCTCTGCTTAAAGAGAATGCGGCCACATGGGCTTCGAATCCACAAAAATAATTCTCAAATAACTTGGAATGTTCTGTTGTGACCAGGGGTTTAGTAAAAGCCCGATCTACCGTTCATTTGCCATAAGATAGCTGGAAAAATATCTCTTTTACGTATTCATACGTCAGATAATGTTATTCGTACCATTAACCTTCCCCATAGTGTAGTGGTCAGTTGGATACGCCTCTGGTGGTCTAGGGCTCGATTCCCGTCTGGTACCTTCGGTATTTTTTCCTAAAGGGAAACCCCACAGCCACCAGGGTTTGGTTAGTGAAACTTAAGTCAGGTTTAAGCGTTTCCACTAGTTCTACCCCCTCAAACTCACAAGCACAATCCCCTCATCTCATCGGGACATTGAAAGAGCCTCCACGGAAAGGATGTACGACTAGTACATTTGGGCGTCCCCTGGACACGGTACATTAGTACTGGCTAAGCTCTTCACTATTGGGCTACGAATAATTTAGCCCAGATGAGCTACATCATCATTATCATTATTATTATTATTATTATCATCATCATCATCTGCACCGTTTGTTTTCCTTTTAAATATTTGTTACACCCCAAAAGTTAAACTGGCCATTTCATGAACTGGACATTTTCCCGACCATTCGCTTGTCCATTTCATGGGCCGGGAAATAATAATAAAGTTCATGAATTGGCTAGGACTTGGACTTGGAAGTCCTATGTTGCACTGACGAGTGAAGTCCTTTATTGCACTGGGAGTATGCAATAGATAATATATTCTCTACTATAAACTATTTCAGCTTAGCAAAATCTAACCTTCAATGCGCGAACAAATTCTAACTTATTCAAAATGTTTACCTATGAACGCGTGCAAGGTTAGGTTGAGATAGGTTGTAATAATGTTCGTTATAAACATTTTGTGGATGGACATTTACGCATGTTCTCATATCAACGATTTTGAGGCATTGTTACTCAATAAGTACGAACACTTTCGCGTCAGTTAGATCAGTAAATATGTGTTACCCGCTTCAGTTGCTGCATGGTCTAACGCGCTAATCTCGCAGTAGACAAGACTGCCGATACGGAGACGTGGTTCGAATCTCAGTCGAGTGTATTGAAGGTGGTTTTCCACTGTCCCTCCACGCCTATGTGGGTACACTTCTTCTAAATATAACCTTCATAATTCCTAAAGCCATTAGCGTTATTAGTACACAAGCGTATAACCCGAACGGGTAGTAATACGCGGTGCCAAAAAAAAGTGCTTAAAACTAGTCTTCATATAAGGAAATAATCAAATTACATTTAAATATGTTGATTTAGTTGAGATTTTTCTTAAAACTGGAACTGGCATCGGTGGGCATGCGGACTAAACGTCAATATCGTCTAATTTAGTTTTCCGATGACGTAGGAGGTCGGTGTTCGAATCTCAGATCGGTGTACTGTTTTGCCTCCCCCTCCCTCATCCTCCCACCTTCCATGATTGGTTTCCCGTTCTTCCTCCGAGAAAGTGTGGATACATTTCCTTTAAATTCTACCTTCCTCAACCTTACTCCATCAGTGTACTCCGGATAGCTCGGACAGGTATTAGTAAGATGCGGTGTTAGCGTTGAATTTAACTAAAAAACGGTTTCTTTGTCATTTTATCCGCGATCAAGAATTTTGGTTATAAAAATGTGTCCGCATAGCAGCTCTATAGTTTATTAATAATTTTGGAAAGGATCTGTTAAACAATAATATTACTATAAACCGTATTTATTTAGGAGGAATCTGATGTTTCCTCGCTTATGGTGGAGATGCGGGGGACGCCAGAAAAGGCCAAAGTTTTTGAAGTTTTTTTTATATTAAAACCCTTTTTTGATCAAAATTAAACAAATATTTCTCATTGAGAAACATAAATTAATCTTCTTCACATGGTGATATCAACAGTGCGTGGATTATGTCATGAGCATAGCAACAATTGATGACAAACTTTTTAAATAAAAAAATATATTTGTCATTAAATTTACAGGATACCTTTGACAGATATTAAAAAAATGTTGAGGTCACCATGTGAAGAAAATTAAACTCTATGGTTGTACTGAAGAAATGTTTGATTTATTTTTACAAAACAAAATGCTATAAAAACTTTAAAAATATATTTTCTAGCTTTCCTTAACACGTTCTAAATATTGTAGTAACCGGATTAAATCTAATGTTCATTGATACATAATAACACACACGTCCAGGGTTGACCCATTTAATATCTAAATAAAAAATTACAAACCATTTTAATACAAAATTATTCGAACCGATTAGAATAATATTATGGTCAAAATATATTTATTAATAATAATAACATTTCCTTTTTCCGCAGCCTTACAGCGCGAAATTGAAAATCCTTTAATTGTGATCACCTTATCGTGGCTATCTTTAAAACATCACAACTTAAAATTTTTGCATGCTAATTCCCGGAAATTGCCTCCGAGAGAGTAACTATTTAACATAATAGAATTTCTTATAACAAAAACATGAAATGGAATGTTATAAAATATAAATGCAAGGACTTTTTGTTGTTTTATTAACATATCTTTGCACGAAACTAGTGTTCTTGAAGACATGCACAAGTATGGGAATTAATAAATGTTATACTGAATATGTGAAACTGGAACATACATTATTTTGTGGACTATATATCTAATTTTTCTTGATGATTTGTTTTTGAACATTTTTTCAAAATATTTGTTCTTTTAATTAACTATTCAAGGTGTCAACTAGTCTTACTTTGTGACATCTCAGAGTCATGAGATTATTCTTATAATTATATATATATATATATATATTGGGGCAAGATAGGGGGTTGGGGTGGGGGTGGGGAGGAGTTGATTCAAAATATCTTCAGACACCTAGCACTAAAATTAAGTTGTTAGTATACAAATTATATATATATATAATTTGTATACTATACCTAGCACTAGAATTAAGTTGATAGTATACATTTTATATATATATATATATATATATATATATATATATATATATATATATATACACACAAATTTTATATATATATATATATATATATATATATATATATAATATATATATAATAATATATATATATATATATATATAAATATATTAACAACTTAATTTTAGTGCTAGGTATAGTATACACATTTTATATATAATATATATAATTTGTATACTAACAACTTAATTTTAGTGCTAGGTGTCTGAAGATAGTTTGAATCAACTCCTCCCACCCACATCCCCATCTCGCCCCAAGGGTACGCGAAGTATTTAAGGGGGGTACGCGATGTTGCATCACATGCCAATCAACTCTGTGATACAGTCGGCGAGAAATCGTAAATTTACACCAACACTATTGCACATGGATCATTTCTGATTAAACATTAATGGAGATAAAAGAGTTAATAAAAGTTCATAATAATAAGCATTATTGAAATATTAAATGATATTTGGATAAAAACTGCATTGATAAGGCCGTTGTTGACCAATTTAGAATGGATTTACAGATAAGCATTGTGCACAGATCTTCAGTCTGTCATAAGAGGGACATACTGTAGTTATTAACAAGAAACTTAGTCCCTTTGTCTCCCATCGTCACCACGGAAAATTTCGAGTTATCATTCCAATACGAATGCACTGCATACATTTCTGGAATATCTTAGTCTTGTATTTTCCCTTTTACTCCCATACCTCGTGCTAGCCAGGGGTTAAGTTGGGCCTTCTATGATGCACGCTCTTAATAAACCATTTTGGATAACGGTGAGCCATTTTCTCCCCTTTTGTCACGGCTTTGTTTAGCTTAGCATTTAAGCCTTATTAAAATTTTGAACAACCGTATTTATACACTTATTACAAGCGAAGTTTTTTGATTATTATTATTATTATTATTATTATTATTATTATTATTATTATTATTATTATTTATTTTTACTGAAAGGGGAACGTTGATTTTGTTACGGCTCCAAAAGATACACGTGACTGACGAAAGTTTGGATAACACTGGCTTAGAGGAAGTGTACTCTCATTAGTATGGACACAGAACAGGATAAAAACATCAGTGAGGATCACATCTGAGAAACTATTCTAAGCTCACCCAGTCCGGATTCTACCTGCGATCCTCATAATAGTTTTCTCATACTCTCTCTATACCAATACGAGCACATTTCCTATAAACTGCCTCCCTTTTCCCTCTCCCTGAGGATAATTCTTTGAGCACAATTGTTTTCAATTTTAAAGGGAAAAAATATATAATTTATAAAATTATATATATTCAGAAAAGGCTTAATAAATCCACTATTATTATTATTATTATTATATTACTAAGATTATCATCATCATCATACTATAGCAAAAAAAGTGACTTGTTTTGACGTGTTCCTTCTGTTTATTACCATAAACTTTATCTGGTAGATTTGGCCCTGATCCACCGATACCTCTATGTAGTTTACTCTTTGCCCGTTTAAAGCGCTGCTAGTGGACACCTGCTGCTGTGGCTCTTCATCCTATTATCAAATTATCCCTCCATTCAGCGTGGCAACTCGCATCAATTATCGGAAAATGGGAAGTCGTAAAACCGACTGTTTATTTGCCAGTGGACTTTAATTACTCCCTTCTTGCCAATATGGTGTGCACTAAAAAAAAAACTAGTTATATTAAAAAATAAAATCTCAAACATTTACCTGTTTCTAAATTTATGTTTTATTGCTTGTTTCCTCTAATTGTTTTTACCTGAGACTGTTTTATTCACCGTGTCTCTCTACCCGTTTGGGGTTTTCGCAAACAGGCTGCTATTATTGATATAATACCGCGATATAATAATGCTCTACCTTACATTTATTGATCGGGCGTAGCGAGGTTCTGACTTGACCATTTGGCATTTAGTCTGTCTCTCCGGATATTTTTCCGCGGTACCTGGCAAATGCGTTGACCAATTTTAGCGAAATATGGCAGGGACATTATATGAATTTTGACCGAACAACGCACGTACAAGGTTTTTCGATATAGTTATTGGTTTCATTCTAGAGGCTGCTCAAATATCTGTTTTGATCGTTTCACAAAAACAACCAAATGTCTGGACTAATTTTTATCAAAATTCGGAAATGACATTCTTCGCGCCTAGGCTGAACGATGTATGTACTGTACACAGTTTTTTTCAATCAGGTTTTCCATTTCAATATGTTGGCTGCTCAAAAGGTTTTTTAGTTTAGCAGCTCATCTTAAATGATTTGAATTTAAAATTCTAAGCATTCGATTGAATACTTAGATCGCTTAAATTTTTTTTTACATCTATTACAAAACAGCTGATGTCTTAAACTTCAGGAGCCACGGTTATTCTCAATGAATATAATGGACTATTGAATATAATATTAATTTGGTTTGTGTCTAACCTAATCACCAAGTTAATAAATATATCATCTTCAAATCCAAGGAGAAATTAGAGGAGATATTTCAACTTGAAATCCAAAGAGAAATGTTAAGTCTGTATTATCGATAGATAATAACAATACACCAAACTTTATATTTAATGTATATTATAGATTTGGGTAAACGTTAATTACCTTTTTATTTTATTAAAATGAGTCATAGTGTCGAGTAGTTGACTTAATAATGTTCCTTTTTCAAATATCACTGGTTTTTCCCACCGTCTTCATATTGTTACCTCAAATCAGTGCTCCGGAACAATCCATATGACGCGAAACATCTTCGCAAGAAAAATTATTTTTATTAAAGGTGTTTATGGAGAAATGGATCTTACATTTGATTACAGTATATTAAATTCTCGTCCATCGCTTCTAGCACATCTGTCTACCGAACTTTGGATCCCGAATTTGATTCTCGGCATGGTAGAAACAAATATTGTTTAGACTTTCGATCAATAGCTTTGAATTAACGTTGTTGCGTCTGACATAATTAAATCACTTTACAATCGGTTGGTTCTGAAAGTGAGCTAACTTAATTCTTCGACAAACACAACACCTAGTAAGTACCCCGACCGCAAATTCTTCACTGCGAAAAGGAATTATAAAATGTTGCAACTTTTTCTTAGCAATGTTGGGAATCCAACCTTTGACCCCATACTTATCAAAATTATGATTAAGCCTAGCAGTTACCTATTTAATTAATTAAAAAAAGTACTTATGTCTAAATATTGTTAAGAAACTTATCCCCCCTTATTATTATATATTATTATATTATTATTTAGCACACGCGTCTTACTACCCGTTCGGGTTATACGCTTAAGTACTAATTACACTAATGGATTAGGAATTGGGAAGGTTGAATTAAAGGAAGTGAACCCGCATTTGCGTGGAGGGAGAGTGAAAAACCATTTAGGAAAAACCACCCCAGTTCACCCGACCGAGATTCGAACCTCGATCTCCCCGTCCTCAGCAGTCGGGCTCAACACGACAAGCGTGTTAGCCAACTACGCCACCGAGGCGGGTTTTTAAATTAATTAAATAGGTATGTCTAAATATTGGTTAAGAAAAACATCAATGTTGATTTATCCCCCCCACTCTTCCCCCCAAATTATTTCATCTAAAATTTCCAAACAAATTCAAGGACGTCTCTAGTCTCCATGTTCCCCTCATGCTAATGTCCACGTGACTATGTGTGCAGGTGAAGATGACGAGTGGGGCAGTGACGCTGAAGGTTCCGGCGACAACGGGGGCGAGCCGCCTCTAAGCGAGGCAGGCGCCGAGGACGTCAGCCCGAGCGACAAGACGCAAGTGACGCCGCCTACCCCAAGCGCGCCTTCCCCCAGTTCGGATAAGGAGGACCCCGCGCCGCCCCCCAGACTCCGACTCAACCACAGCCTCGCCACCGACCCCGCGCTCCGTGTGTCCGTCGTCAAGGATACTAGTCCCGTGCTGCCATCTCCCGCCGAGCTGGAGTACTTATCCTCGCTGCCACCTGCCTTCCACACAGGTAACTAACCAGGCCGTGGTAGTTCGCTTCGAGACCACTGGCCGCAGTTGTGGATCGCGCTAGCTATCACTTTCATCATCCCGGCTATCAGCGTAATTACGCAAATAATTGGGTAAAGTAAGGTAGAATTTTGAAAAAATGTAACCGCACTTGCGTGGAGGGATATTGGAATTTAATTTAGTAAAGAAAATCAGTACACCAAGCATGGACTGAACCTAAACCCTTCTACTATCACCAGCGTATCATACTAGACGAGACTGACTCCTCTATCTGTGTGCCCACCGTTGGAGACTACCCTTCGAACCTCAGTAAAGACATATTGTATTATATTATATTTAGTAGATTATATTCATACCATTTTCAGCCCTCACTCTTTTTTTATAAGAAACCAGCGGCTGTACCCGTTCTTCGCACGGGGAATCTATAAAGTAGCTTTATTTTTAGTATAAAAAATTAAACACAGGAAAAAGTAACAAAATCTTAGACTATATTTTAAATCTTAATCCTTTATTAGTTTAATTATATTACAAAATATGATTGTAGTGAAAATAGAAATATAATCTGAATGTGTTTTAAAAGCTGACATTTATTTTAAAGTTATAACTTCTCTATACACAAAATGTTGACCTCTTGTCTTTTGGTGCTAGTAAAAATAAAGAAGAGTGATAAAGCATTACATAGTTGTTAAAGATTATTATTATTATTAGCACCGCGTCTTACTACCCGTTCAGGTTATACGCACTTACGCTAATGTGTAATGGTAGGGTGATTGTGAGATGAAATGAAGGACCTACAGCTTAACGTGGGATCCGAACCACCAGTAAGACGTGATGCTAATAATAATAATTTAAAAGATGCCTCCCCCCCCGCCCCCCAGTTCAAAATCCTGAGTGCACCCCTGCGAGCGGGCATACAACTTTGCTCAAACATATTAATATCTACTCTGGGAGTTTGTCGAAAAACTATTTGCAGCCGAGGTGATCATTTTAGACGGATGTGAGATAAAAAAATAATTCATATTTAAACGAACCCCAAGACCGAAAAAAAAAACAAGAATTTTACATTTAATATGTTAACACAACATTGATCATATGGTTTAAAACAAAATATTTGAAAAACATCGATTTTATTGAATTTTAATTAAAAATATATAGCCTATATGCTAACCGAACGTACAAGCTATATCCATGCGAGATTTCAGCGCAATCGGTACAGTGGTTTTTCAGTTAAAGGGGAACATAAAGACACCAACTCATATACATTATAGATAATACTAATTTGACAACCTCTGTGTGTCGAACCCGGGACCTCTGGATCTGAAGACAGGAGCTATGTATGACCACTAGATCACAGTTGGCAATATATTTTGAAAGTGAAATCTACGATTGTAATAAAACAATGTTTTTAGACGGTCACATACACCTATTGAACATGCAACAGGGATCCGGAAATACTTACGTTAGATGACAATGTTGATTCACTCACGTAATGAAAGCTGTGATGGACCGAGGAACTATTTACATTCAAATATTATGGTCAATACCAGTGTTGTGGCGTGGAGTGTTGTCATGGTAAGCAGAGCTTGTCCAAACAATAACTATGAATAATGTTCTCATCGTTAATTGGTCAGGTATCGACGAAAAGCATATTCACGTATGAGGTTTATAGCGCGGACTTTGTATGTAATATTGGTCAAAAAGGAGAAACAAAACGGATTATATATATATATATATATATATAAAACACCGCATCTTACTTACTACCGTTTGGTTTATACGCTTATGTATTAGTTACGCTAATGGTTCTAGGGTATGGAAGGATATATTTAGAGGAAGTGTACCCGCATTTTCGTGGAGGGTGGTGGAAAACTATTTAGGAAAAAACACCCTCAGTGCATCCGACCGAGATTCAGACCCTGATCTCCCTGTCATCGGCAGTATAGTATATCGCGAGAGTAGCTCGTAGACCGTGCGGCCACCGAAGTGGGGGGAGCGATATAAAATCACAGGTTGCCACGTGGCTGGGAAACAGGAAAAACACAGGGTATTTTTAAAAAAACTCAAAAAACAACTGCAATATTTGAGAATTTGGGACATCAAATTTCAAGCTCTAGCTATTAACATTTGCATAGAAGAAAAAGTGAACTGAAGAAGTAAGCACACGGATTCAAGTGTATGTCTTCATCACAATCCCCTCTACCCCTTTCCCTGTTTATCCTTGAAATTTCAGTTGCATATCGACTGCATATCAATGGCATGACTTCACAGGCTTGTCGATTTTATCACAAATTAAATTTAATTCATCTATCAATCTAAAGTGTCTGTGAACCGCTTCAGTGGCCGAACGGTCTAAGGCGTCATCCTCGTTCTGGACTAGTCTGCTGGTGTTGGGAAGTTCGGTGTTCTAATACTGGTCTGATCTACTGAGGATAGTTTTCCCTAGTTGGTTTCCCACACTCCTTCCATGCAAATGTGGATATATTTACCTTTAAAATGTTTCCTTTCTCATCCCTAACCCATTAAATTAATTATATTTTTTTCTGATAAGCTAAACCGGTATTAAAACGCGGTGGTTTAATATATAAATAAAATATCTGAAAAAAAAAGGAATTTCGAATTAAAAAAATAGTGGCAACCCTACAGATTTTAACGTGCAATGCCCACCTAGATGACACAACACTGATGAACTCACATAAAATAAAACAATATCAATTTGCAATTTAGGTAATATTACCTAAAAGTAATCTAAATGATATTTTAATGCAACATCAACACAATCTTTTGTTTACAAACTTTGTAGAATGGGTCAGAGAATTTAATTATATATCAAAATAACAGCATTTCCACTTATCATGATTAATGTAATATCAACACAATCTTTTGTTTACCAACTTTGTAGATTGGGCCAGAGAATTTATTAATTAAAATAACAGCATTTCCACTTATCATGATTAATGTAACATCAACACAATCTTTTGTTTACAAACGTTGTAGATTGGGTCGGAGAATTTACTTATCAAAATAACAGCATTTCCACTAATGCTTCATCATCCAGGTGTGTAGTAAAAAAAAGCCTTTTAGACTCTTAATCTGGTAAAACCCTTTGTTTTTATTGGGATATTTTTGTATATAGTTCCATTGCTTGGGACTGTATTAATTAGCTTTGTGCCTTGGAATATTGCCAGGGTAAGCAGAGCTTGTTAAAACTGTACCTGCGATAATGTTCTAGCCCTCTCGGTTCCCATTTGATCAATCATACAGATGATCTTCTCTACATACCTCACATGAAAATGCATTTTCGTTGATACTTTGCCAGAGTGTTCTACTGAGGGATGAGAACATTTCAAACCAACTTTCCTTAACCTGGCAACAAGCCACGACAAGCCACTGGTATCAATTATAATACGAACATTATTTTCCTGACTAATTTTGTCACAGCTCAGAGTTACAAATACTGACATTTTATGATCCTCTCGACAAATACTAACTAATATGTTCATCAGGTATAATTGATGGTGGTTTTGGGAATAGCTAACGGCAACCCGGGAGGGTGTAATTCTGACCTAGGAATCTGACTTTAGATATCCTCCCATGTAAAATTTCCTTATCAATATTTATTACCCTCTTCTCTGTATACAAACGCTGGTATATGTACTTAAAATTGGCCCTCATTATGTTTCCTAAGGGTGTACATGGGATTTTTGATTTATTTTTAATATTCTATATTTTTGTTGGGAAAACTGTTTTACTCTTAACAAACTTTTGTTCGACAATATACTTTGTTAGGGATCTTAGCTAATATTTTCATTGCTATATAAAACAATACTAACACATATGTATATTGAAGTTTTACTGATTTATTTATTAGTAAACTCTTAATACACTTCAATACAGAGTTTTTTAAACACCGCGTCTTACTAGACTACCTGTTAAGGTTGTACGCATATAATTATGAGTAGAATTACTACGCTAGTGTGCTAGGAATGAGGAAGGTTGAATTTATAAGATGTGTACCCGCATTTTCATGGAAGAAGAGTGGAAAACTATTTAGGAAAAATGACCCTTAGTATATCTGATCGGGATTCGAATCCCGATTTCCCTGTCATCGGCAGTCTAGTTTATTGTGAAAGTGAAGCCTTAGATCATGCGGCCACCCAAGCAAGTAAAAACTAGTTCTAAGTGTTTATCATAGCAACCAAGGTCCTAAAATGTTTATTTTAAAACAAAAGTTGGTTTATATAGAGCGTACAAAATGGTTTACCAATATATTTGTATACACAATTAAACATTAGCGTGTACCGTACACCCATAAACTAAGTTTCTTAACTCAAACTCACATTCGCATTGACCCGTTCCATAAGTAGAGAGACCTGCGCCGAATGATCACAAAATATCTCCGCAGCTTTACTCGATATCTGCATCCGTCGATATGTTTTTATGTCTCAAAAATAATAGGCTAACCGAAACACCAATTAGCATTTTTAAAGAAGAAATTAAATGTGATCCTCAAGAGTAATAATCATGAACATGTGTGGGGAATTTTTGAAATAATATTGTTATATAAACATAAACAAGTTGTAGTTGATATGTTATTATTATTGTTAACAAACACCCCCCTCGCCCCCTCTTCAGAAAAAGTTATCATGCACAGTTAAATGAAAAACAATTTATTATTTGTTTGTTACCACACTTCTTTTTTTCTATTTGTTTTTACAATGTTGTTTATAAAACTATAATATTAAAGTTGTTTGTAAGTATCCACAGTTCTATCAGCAATCCGAGTTTTTATCTAATTTTTATCCACCTTGCTAACATGATTGCGGATATACGAATCCGCCAGTCCTATCTATCTTTCAGATCAAATCAAACTAGCTTATAACTAATATATTCTTTTTCCTCCCAGCCCTTGCGACCTTTTGTTTACCGCCACTGCCAGAAGTTCAAGTACCTCCCTTATCGTCGTCGACAACGTCGTCCACTGCTGGAACCTCGCGCTCAAAACAAGAGACTGCCGACAACAGGCAAGGTGAGGCCTTTGACCCTCTCTGTCAGGATTGATAGTTATACGACATTTTAAAATGATGCAACCAAAATTGTATTTAGTGGAGATGTAGGAGACGCGTGAAAAATCCAGTGTCTTTGCAGTTTTTATTACAAAACTCTTTTTTTTGGCCGAGATAAATAAAAATGTCTCCAATAGAAGCATAGAGTTTAATTTTCTTCACATGGTAATATCCACAGTTGTTGAATATCTGTCGTGAGCATAGAGGCATTAGATGACAAACTTTGTAAATTAAGAGAAAAGTGGTCGTTAAATTCCAGGACACCCTTGACAGATATTCAAGAACTGTTGAGGTCAACACGTAAAGAAAATAAAATTCTATATTTGTACTGTATGATTTATTTTGACCAAAAAATGTTTTGCTATAAGCACTGAGAAACCTTGCGTTTTTCTCGCTTCCCTTATTTCCCCTACTTCCCCTCCATATCTCACCCCATGTGTAGCGTGTAGCATAGGTGAGACAGCTCGAGCTAGGAGTCGCACCGTGGTGAGATTTTCTCTTGTCTTCTTCTAGAGAAGGCAATGGGATCATGACCAGTTAAACCAGCTACGATCTATTTATAGAATAAAATTATATTTAAATAAAAATTAATATAAAATCAAATAAATATATATTTCACTGATCCCAATTTAGCTGTAGTCAAATGAAAATGGAAAATAAAGTACCTCAATAAGATTTAATAATTGAGCGCAATCATGTATCTAATATTTATTTTAAGTGAATGATAGATGAATTCGTTTGTGAAATAGAATTTGTCTTACATAATATGAATTCTGCTCCCTCCACCTCTTAGGTAAACGTAATAAATTAGAAAATATGGACCCCCCCATCCCTCCAAAACCATTTAGGAATAACCACTTCAGCACACCTGTCCAGTATTTGAACCCGGACCTCTCCGGTACCTCCAAAACAAACTAGACAATACTGACACATTGGTCTGCGTGCGGATAAATGATATGTTACTTTTGGTTGGTCAGAAGACCCTATATCAGTTTCTTCTTGGATTATTGAGGTATAGATTACGTTAATTTAATCCTATCTTAGCGTTCACCGCCAATGTTATCCAAACTAGTGCTAATTGTTGCGTTAATAAATTAATTCTACTCGCACAGATAGAGCATTCATTTGGCCACATAGATAGAGCATTACTTTGAGTCACAGCTCAATATCTCAATCCTGATTTGTTATTGAGTCACAACCCTAGGTCTAGATTTAGTTCACTGTTAAATGTGAGTCTTTGCATTGAACTACGCACGGTACGGCAGTCTAGGGTTAGATTCTTCTAAGAGATGTTTGTATATTAAGCGCGTGTTGAAACCCAGTATTTTTTATTGAGTGTAAGTTTTTTATTGTCAATCTGATCAGTTTTACTGGAGAAGGGTAATTATTTGTATAGCACCGCGTCTTACTAACCGTTCGGGTTATACGCTCATGTACTAACTACACCAATAGTATTTAGGGAATAGAAAGGTTATATTTATAAGAAGTGTACCCGCATTTTCGTGGAAGGAGAGTGAAAAACAATTTTGATAAAATCACCCCCAAAATACTCGGCCGAGATTTGACCCCGATCTCTCTGTTATCGACAGTCAAGTCTAACACTAGAGTGACGCCTTAGACCATGCGGCCATCGAAGCAGGTATGTAATTTGTTCATTGTTGATCTGATCAGTTTTTATCGGTGAAGGAGAATTTTTTGTTTTAGCACCGCGTCTTACTACCCGTTACGGTTATAAGCATGTGTGCTAATTACGCTGACGTGTTAGGGATTAGGAATACCAATTAGGAAAAAAAAACACCCTTGGTACACCCAACCGGAATTCGAACCTCGGTCTCCCTATCATCGGAAATTCAGTCTGTCGCGACCATTCTTCCACCAAAGGAGGTGATTTTCTTCTATAATTAGTATATTTTAAAGTGTATTAATCACAACTTGTGAATGTGTGAAATGCCAGGCCTCCACCGTGGTTCGGATCCCACGTTAAACTGTAGGTTCTACACTTCATCTCACACTCACCCTACCATTATACATTAGTGTAAGTGCGTATAACCTGAACTGGTAGTAAGACGCGGTGCATAAATAATATATATATAATAATAATAATAATATAATAATAATAATATTTTAAAGTGATATTACAAAGTTTGTTGCTGCCATTTTCATAACTTTAGAAAGATTAATAAAATATAAAGACAATTGTTTGTTTGAACTAGAAGTAAATATAAAAATGATTTGTTTTCATGTCAACATTTGAGTAACAATACCGAACCATTAAAATAACATTCTTTTCATTGTGTAATTTTCATAATTTCACTTTCTTTCTGGGTTTTAAGTTAAATATTGTTATTTATAAACATTCAAGTATTACATTTTTTTTTCTCCCCAAACGTAATAATGCAGTGGTTCCCAAACTTTTTAGTGCAAACGCCCTCTTCGTTACATAATCTCATCCCCGGTGTACCACACACCCTACCCTTAAAATAATTATTCAAAAACGTGCTTCAGTGGCCGACTGGTTTAAGGCGTGATTCTCGTGTTACTAACTATGTGGTTTTTACCAAATGACTCGTTTTACTAATATGGGGAGATTGATGCTCAAATGTGGTTTTTACAAAATGATTTCCCACTGTTCTACCACATAATGCGAATAGCTTGAATGGGTTGTAAGATGCGTTTTTTTCTTTTTTTTTCTTTTCTTTTTAGAATAGTGGTTTGCACGTTCCACTAAGGGCGAAAATAACACAGCACATTTTAAAATAGTAACATTCATTGGCCCTTTTATTCAAAATCAGATTAAAACCCTTTTAGCTTTGTATTAATTAAACAAAATTCATGGAATATCCAGTGATACCAGCTTTTCAAAATTTAGTAGTCATTTAGCAAGTCTCTTGGATACCACATTAGTACATTTAGTGACTATTGTAGTTTATTATTCAGTTAAATTGTAAGTATTTACATCAAATAACCTTTTTAGTAAAAAATAAATAAAATATCGCTTCATTAGATACGTTTAGTTTAATTTTCTAGATAAAGTGATATCACCAGTTTTTGAATATTTATCACGAATATAGAGTGGTATTTGGAAAGGGTTCTTTCTCCCCATTGATAACGTTTTTGTTCAAATCCAAGTCATAACCGTGACAAATATTCAACAACTGTTGGGATTAATGTGTAGAAAATTAAACTGAAAATATCTTCCGAAGCAATATTTTATTTACTTGGTAAAACAGGATATTGTTTTTGCGATAAAAGCTGTAAAAATATGGACCTTAGTTTGTGGTCCTTCCCACTACACCTTAATTAATAGAATTAAATAAGCTACTTTTCGATATTTACAGGTCCTCCTCCATATATTTGAGCTATAACATATTATAGTTTATTTGGAAAAAAGACCCGCCTCGGTGGCGTAGTTGACTAACCGCGCTAGTCGTGTTGAGCTCCACTGCGGAGGATGGGGAGATCGAGGTTCGAATCTCGGTCAGGTGAACTGGGGGTGGTTTTTCCTCAATGGTTTTCCACTCTCCTTCCACGCAAATGCGGTTCAGTTCCTCTAATTCAACCTTCCCAATTCCTAGTCGTTAGCGTAATTAGTACTTAAAGCGTATAACCCGAACGGGTAGTAAGACGCGGTGCTAAATAATAATAAAAATAATATTTGGAAAAAACTTTTTTTTCTCACGAATAATATCATGAAATCTATATATAGCCCATGTTTCCGCTCTTAACATGTTTATATATATATATATATAAAACCTTTGTTAACTTTTCCATGCAATCAAATACCGTAAAATAACGATGACACTGCAAGCGATGAATTAGATCCCAGTGAATTCCTAATGTTCTGTATGACTGTATTGTGCAGTGTGTTTAAAAGCTATGTTTGTGTCTGTCATGTCTCGTGCAGTTCCTGTGTACATGTGCACTCCATGTGGGATCAGATTTAGCTCCCTCAGCACGCTAGAGGCACACCAAACCTACTACTGCTCCCATCGACTCAAACAGAAAGGTAATGCGCTCAAATACTAGGCTTATGTGTTTCAGGGAGGGGGGAGGTTTTTTGTTCTGATGTGTGCTCATCAGGATACACAAGGAATAATTAATCTACTGTAATGTTCACTGGCGCACCCAGAATTAAACTTAGGGGGGGTAGGGGCATAGATAATATTATTTTGGTACTTTATTGCAAATAGGAGTTTTAGGGGTATTTTTAATGTTGAGCTATTGTTGTCATGTCATAAACGTCGTCTTAAAATGTAGACCTATCTTTGGTGCTGTACCTATATTATAATTTAGGGTTACAATCACTT
The DNA here is from genome assembly GCA_039000515.1 of Timema cristinae. Classification (NCBI taxonomy): domain Eukaryota; kingdom Metazoa; phylum Arthropoda; class Insecta; order Phasmatodea; family Timematidae; genus Timema; species Timema cristinae. The sequence goes on from JBCFYV010000024.1 coordinate 26,665,473, forward strand.
TTTATAACTAATAACAATACCTATAAAATAATAATATTAGTATAGTAAAAGGTTTTTTTAGTGTTGACTGCAAAAAAATAAATTTGTATTTTAAAATTTTTTCTTCCTACCATAATTTTACTACTGACATGTTTTAAGCTTTTATTAAAATTATTTTACATTTTGGGGGAAGGCGGGCATTTTTTTTTGTCAACTTTATTTCGTTTGATTCTATTAAAATCTTTACTTTTTCTTGAACAGTTGATTTCATTTTGGGTTTTTTTTCCGTGCTTCGTATTTTTCTATCCGCATATTTATACAAATGAGGTAGTGAGATGAGAAAGATAATGAAATGCACCCACATTTGCCTAGTGGTGGGAAACACCGGTAAGTGAGACGAGACATCTGTGCCACACTGGTTACTGAGAGGATGTCGTGATTGTTCCAGGGCGTGGCGACAGCGACAGTGACGAAGGTAAAAGCATTAGTTCCCTCCCTTCCGTGACCGAGTCCAACATGCAGTCTCGCGGGGCGGAGGAAAGTCTAACGGAGACAGGCCACGAGAACAACTGCAAGTCTGCACGCACTGGGAAACAGTACGCCTGTCCTCATTGCTCGTACAGTGCCGACAAGAAGGTCAGCCTGAACAGACACATGCGCATGCACTCCTCCTCTCCCGCCCCTAGCGTCCACACTCCGACCATCAGCAACGGGTTGTCCGGGGGTCAAGGGGAGATACCGCCACCGGAGGTCGCCGCCAACATGCTCAACTCCCCTCATCTCGTCGACAGGTACTGCCAAGACTGTGACATCCGGTTCTCCTCCATTAAAACCTTCCGGGCGCACAAACTCCACTATTGCAGCACGAGGCACGTCGTGAAAGGCACCCCTCCGACGCTGACGGGTTCTGTCCGTGTCGAAGGCCTCCTCCGCGGTGGGGTCTGGACCGTCGTCCCCGGTGGATGTGACGTCGCGCACATCCCCCGGTTCCCCGCCGGGGTCCCACGACCCGTCCAGTGTCAGGAATCACCACCACACCCCTCAACTACCACCTCAACCGTTCCTAGCCCTCCCGACGAACCCCATCCTCATCGTCCCGTACTCGTTGTTCCAAGGGGCCAGCCTTCTGACGGGCCCGGCCACCTTGGGACTGCCGTCCAATGACACGGCCTGCATCCTCCTGCCAAACGGGACGTTGCAGCCCATGGCGCAAGGCCTGCTCTCTCAGCCCGGGGCTTTGCCTGCCGCCCTGTCAAGGAGGAGTCCGAGTCTGCTGCTCAGAGAAGATCTGCCATAGTGAGCCTACAGAGCAGGGAGTCTGGATCTTCCAACGAACAGGTAGGGAAACCAAGCGACCTGCTCTAAGCTATACAGGCGTCACTACTGAATAACGCGGTTAGCTCACTAATAAAGTCCAATTTTCACACCAAGAGCCTTATCTGACAGCTAGAAAAGCTTATAGATCTACTTCCACCTATCTATATACGTAAAAGTCATGTAATCCTTAGCTGCCACTTTTGATAGCTATTATTACCAATACCTCTAAAATAACGCAAATAAAATAGTAACATGTTATAAACTTCAAATAAAAAAAATGTGTTTGCTTTTTTCCCCCCGAGAAAATCGGACTTTTGGCGCACAGAACCAAACGCCTCGGGCTCAAACTATGTATCATTTATCAAACTAAATCAAAATATAATTTGTAAATCGGTCATAACCTAAAGGAGGATTTTGGTAATCGTTGGGAAAATATATCTGACGGTCACACTAGTTACTCTATTTTCATGTATTCACACGTCAGGTCATGTGATATGCAGTTGCCATTATCGATATCTATAAAATAATGTTAATTTTATGATGAAATGTTATCAATGCTAACTCAAAAGAAGTTAATATTAATCTCAATTTTACTTTCCGCCGGAATCTTAGTATTATTTTGTTTGATTTGTGATTCGGACAAATATTCCGATTCAAATGCTTAATGTAACCTGCCTATATTCCATTCGTCATAGGAGTGGTGGTAACAAAAGTTACCAGCTCAAAATCTCTCGCCAAACCATACGATCTGAAAGTCATGTTGAATTGTTGTCACGTTTGACAGTCACAACTTTCGCAACAAACCATTTTGTTTTTAACAAGTTTGTCTCCCTTTTAACCGATTTTACATCTTCTGCTAGCTGTCAGCCACTTCCACTCCTACAGTGAATTGGTGACCTGGCGGTCTAGGGGTAAGGTGTCAGATTTCTGTGCTGGCGGCCGGGGTTCAATCCTCGGTCCCGGCACAGATTTATCTGACTACCAAACCCTTCCTTCACCTCTGACAAGACATCTTGTGAATGTGGGGAATGTCAGGCCTCCACCGTGGTTCGGATTCCACGTTAAACTGTAGGTCCTTCATTTCATCTCACAATCACCCTACCATTACACATTGGCGTAAGTGCGTATAACCCGATCGGGTAGTAAGACGTGGTGCTAATAATAATATTAAAATTGCTGCTAAAGTCACTATAACTTTATATACATAGGTGGTTGAAAGACGTTCCTCTCTTGAGTCCTTACTGTTTCAGAGCAAGGCTGTTGCCCGCCTGAGCCGATCGTCCCCTCGTGTCGTCGTCGACTCTTCCCTCCCACTCGATCTGAGTGTCCGCCGCTCCTCGGAAGGTGGAGGAGACCTCGTGGTGGACTTGGACACGGACGAAGATCACGACGAGGAGAAGGAGAACCTATGTCGGAGGCCGTCTTTCTCCCCGGAGAGGGAGGACATTGTTTGCGCCCCTTCGATACCCCTGATGTTGTCCACCACGTCCACCCCGTCCCCTCCCACAACATCCCCCGCCCTGTCCTCGTCCTCTCTGTCCAACACCAAGCCCGGATCCAGTCCGCGCAACGGCGTCATACATTCCAGCAGCAGCCACAAGAAGGCCATCAGTGCAGCCATCAGTCATCTCGCTTCTGGGCAGGTAACAAATAGTTTCAAAAGCAATATTTTCTGTGTAAACTTTATTAACATTTATTATAGTGTGAATTTGGCACCATAACTCTCTTTTGAGGGTTTAAATTTATTCCAGGGGGGTATGGACCCATCCACCCCCCTCCTCCCATACTCCAATGGTATTTTCTTGATATCACAATTATCCTCTGACGAGGTATGTCCTTAATGTCAGGATATATGTTGGGTTTCAACATCTCATAGGATACCTACTTCACGACTAATCAAATTTTCACTTTTGGTAAAGTAAACAAACACATTTAAAATGTTGTAATCAGCAAACCATGTACTAATAAAGTGGAAAGTTTATATAAAATTGCTTAAATGATGATAAATATCACTTATTTGTAAACAATCAATTTTTTGTTAACATTTAAAAGATGTTATTCAAAGGTCTAAAAGATATATTTTTCCAATTGAACCTTTTTAATTTGATAAGTTTTCATGGCATAATTTTTCAAATTCTATGACAACATGTTACATTGAATCGCTACTTCCTTTTTACTAGGAACCCCCAAGCAATCTCTCGCAGATTCTGTTGGCTGCTGTCGCCGCGGCGGGGCACAGTGAAGACAACAATGGGGCAATGCCACTCCGATCCCCTCTCTCACTAAACTACACATCAAGTAAACACACTTCCAAAAACAACCCACACAAAGCTTCCACTCACTTACCTCCTGTCATTCCATCCTCCCTTCTGCTAGGAGGTCCTCACTCATCTTCTGAACTCCTGGCCACCCAATCCCTCCTGCCTCTCATTAGTCCTGAGATAGCTCTCAGGATGGCCTCTGAGCTGCCGGGCCAGCAGGGTCCTCAAGTCCTCGTCAAACAAGGTGTATCCAAGTGTCGTGAGTGTAACATTGTTTTCTGCAAACACGAGAACTATGTGGCCCATAAGAAGCACTACTGCTCTGCGAGGATGGACAACTCTGGTGTAGGGGACGAGCAGGGCTCCAAGGCTCCAAGCCCCGTGACTGTGGCGGGCTCTCCGAGCGGTTCCAACTCGGCCGGTTCACCGACTCACAGTGGGGGAAAGTCGAGCCCTACAGGAAGTGGTGGACCTGGACCGCAGAAACCTACTCTGTTCCAGTTCATCTGTGCAGCGTGCGGCATCAAGTTCACCTCATTTGATAACCTGACGGCTCACCAGGCATACTACTGTCCCAAGAGGGTGGACGTGTTGGCGAAGACTGTGGAGGGTGGGACGGAGAAGGCCAACAGGAAGTGTCCCAAGTGCAAGGTAATTTACAAAACAAGGTTAATAAACAATTTTTAGGCATGAGTGAGAATGGTCCACACATAAAACAGACACTAATTTGTAGCTGTTTATAAAATTATGAAAACATTCTTAACGTGCATCTTAATTTCAGTGACGTTCTCAAGGATGTATTCAGTATGAACAAATAAACATATTTTTTAAAAACTACATTTTCTTCTTAACATTAATAAATAAACCATAAAGTCTAAAAAGTTTCTTTCTAGGACGTCAACCCACAATCGAGCTATATCGACCAACGTCCGTCGCCATTAGCAATGATGGTGCTAACATTTGCGGATAGAGGGTGTCATGTGGTCAGCAAAACGCGCCATCTGGCCATTAATCTCAGTTTTATAGATCGAAGCTGCTTCTTCTTTATTTAAGTAGCTCATCATTTGTCCTAACAAGGCTGAGTTTGACTTCGTCTCAGACCCACTGCTTCACAGAAACTCTGAAAGCGCTGGGGATTAAACCAGGGACCTCTAGAAATTATAGCACAACCAACAATTTTACAAATAGTACAATTTATTTGAGTACATGCAATGTTGTGTTTTATATATATTTAAGTAACAGCCGCCAATCGCTTACACTGTGTATTTGTTTCAGGCGTTGGTACCTGTGGATCAGTTGGCGGCACACCAGTGCGGCGTCTCCGGGACAGGTTCAGGATGGAAGTGTCCATGTTGTGATGTCGTCAGTCCCACCGCCAGTGCGGCACAGAGACACATGGACTCGCACAGTGGTGTCAAGGCGTTCCGTTGCACCATCTGCCGGTATAAAGGCAACACCCTTCGTGGCATGCGTACGCATATAAGGATGCATTTTGAGAAGAGATCGACAGATCTGCAGGTACATTGGTATTTCATTACAACACTTATTTGACAACTTACTTAGGTTGTGTATTCAAGCATAACATGTTAAAAACCTTTTCACTGTCAAAATCTTGTCGATTTTGAATTAGTGGAGCAAAGTTTGGTCCTGAACCTAGTCATGCACAAAGATGGATCAAGGGAAGGGACCTTGTCTATGCTTCCTCATTGTTGGGTAATTAATCTTGAAATGAGGGAGTGAATAGGGCGAGGTTTTTAACACAAAGGGTCGACCTCGGTGGTTCGGGGTAGAGTGCTCATCTCAGGTTTCAATGCTCCTGGGCTCAAACCCAGCCGGGGTCGATGGATTTTTCTTTAACAATAAAACTCCATAGCACAACTTCCTTCAGAGGGGAAGTAGAGCTGTTGGTCCTATTTCGACTGTGGATTGTAAAAGAACCCTAAAAATATAAAAAAATACCTTTACTGGAAAAATTGGTAGGGCCTTTCGCTATCACTCATAGATATTCTCGTGTGTTGATACAATCAGTCGGTTAGAAAAAAAACATTAAATAAGAAATTAAAAATAATTATCACACAGATTACATGTTTATTCACTAAAAAAAACACATGTTTATTATAGATTATTTGTTTTACCACTGTGTCTTACTACCTGTGTGGGCTGTACACATATGTACTCATCAATGTGTTATCTTAACATTCAAATAGAATAATAGAAAGAATATTGAGCAATTCAATGGTCTCTCATTTTAGACCTGCATCACAGATGTTTAAATAAGTTTCCAGCTGGTTTTTAATACAAGTTATATATTGTAAACATAAAAATAAATCACACTATACACTAAAGTGCTAGGCATGAGGAAGGTTGAATTTATTGAAAGTGTACTCGGATTCTTGTTATAGAGAGAGAGAGGGGGGTAAATCATTTAGGAAAAGTTAACCAAACAAGATTTGCAGACCCAATCTCCATGTCATCGACAGTCCACTCTCTTGAGGGAGTGACACCTTAGACCATGTGGCCATCGAAGGGGATACTATGTATATTAAATTTATCAATTAGTTTATGGAAATGGTAATGTACTGGTTCAAAATTAATTTAATATCATTGGGGGTTGCACTGTCTAACATGTCACTCTTGCATCAGACTGGATTGCAGGTGATGAAATGGAAGTTTGAATACCATTTAGGCGAACGTACTAGGGGTGTTTTTCTCTAAACTATTTTCCACTCATCCACCCTACAAATTCTGGTACATTTAATCTAATTTATGCTTTGTCTCTCCTTAGCACATTAATGGAAATATGCGGAACAAGACACAAAGTACATTGATTTATTTTTACGTTTAGCTTGTATTAAAAGCTAACTGGAAACTTATTTAAACATCTGTGATGCAGGTCTGAAATGAGGAACACCAATGAATTGCTCAAGATTACTTTCTATTAATCTATTTGAATGTTTAGATTATATTAAAATTATTCAAGTTCCTTACTAAGATATAGTTTTCCTTACTATTTCTATAGTACATAATATATAAGTTTATTTGTTTTCTATAAAGCCCTAGCCTTCTATCCTCTCATATTGGCTTCCTATTCTATCATCCACATTTCATTACTTTATAATGTTTCCACACTGTGTTCACAAATTTATTAGTCATTTGGCAACTTATACATTTTTATATACTGTGCTTTACGAGGTTGGTCTTACTGGTACAAATATTTTTCTTTCTATCTATAATATTTTAGATTCTCTAAAAGGTAGGAGGGATGTATTGATATCGCCAACCACACATTCGTACATAAAACAGTATAAAGAAATTTTGGAAAAGTTCCTCTTTAGCTTCTAAATTATCTCGCTTCATTTTATATAATTTTAATCAAGAATTTAATCGATGATTTAAAGAATTGTTGAAATTTGATGTATTATTCAATAGGTAGTTTGTAATATAGCCACACAATTATACCTACAATAGAGTGTTGTAATGATATTGGTTTGGATCACTCTAAAATATATAAAAAGTCATGGATGAATGTAATTTTTCTTTAAAGTAACATATGTAAAGTATCCTTTTATGATTCATCCATGAAGAAACACGCGCTTTTCAGAAATAATGTGAAAAGGATTACACCATTAAATATGTTTTTTATACAATTTTTCCTGTTAAAAGAATAACTCCACAGTATTTGGTAAAGGACGCCAATTCACTATACCAATAAGAAGCTAGCCTTCACAACACCTGTCGCCAGGACTCTTTCTATTAGTTAGTTTTTACACTGTTTATGAAGGGACCAAGAGTCAAGGGGTATGTCAGATATAAGCCGTTTGTGCATATGGTTAAGGCAACCACACACACAAGTCGCTCTAACAAGCAACGTCACACAAGTCAGTCAGGCACAAGCAACACAGTTTAGGGACTCATAAATGCACTAGTACTGGCTCTTGAATTCGCAATCTAACACAGAATACAATAATGTGCGCTAATATCTCAAGTGTGCATTGATATCAAGCATTTAATTGAGTGTGTATCAGTAATTAACGGATGTCATTTGAATAAACCGTGTGTGAAATAAACAGCCATAAATAGTTCTCTTTTTTTCATTTATTAAATATACCGATTTAATTAGTGCTCGACCACGGAGCAATTAACAGCTAGTTAAACGGTATCTATTCCGTACAGTGATGATAGGCACTCGACCACGGAGCTATAGACAACCGAACTATTATCACAGCATTATTATATCTGATTAAATCTGTAGTGATACAGTGTGTTTACAGTAACATTCTTCCCAACAAGTTATCTTAGAAAAAGCTTTATAATATATTTTTATGTTGTTTATTTCTTTGGTTCAAAATCTACACTTAATGTTACAAAGAAATGTTTTACAAGATAATTATTTATTTTAATTATTTAATAGTTCAACATAAAATATATGTATTGTTATCATTTCAATAATCATTTTGTTAAATTTTTAACTTAAGCCTTTACAGTTTTTAACCTTTTTTGAAAAAAGAGAGAATTACATACATTATTAACTTTTACACTAATATGAAACTAATCTAACATGATGTTTTGTTTAGGAGGAGAATTTCATTACATGCATAGTCGGAGATGAAATGGTTGCTAGTCCCAGCAGCGCTCCTCTGCCCGGGATGCCCTCCCTCGAGCCGATAGCAGAGAGTCCGCAGCAACAGCCCGAGATCCCTGCCAGCGAGTCTTCCCGTACAGACAAGCTACACTTCTGTGACTACTGCACCTACAGTTCAACTTACAAGGGCAATGTTGTGAGACACTACAAACTGGTCCACAACAAGACTATCACAAACCTTGGGGAGGATGCAACATCATCCTCTTCAACATCATCGGTCGGGGAAACAAACAGCGTGATTAGAAGTGTAAGCCAAGCAGGTGTCGAAGAGAATGAAAGAAGTGAAGGTAAAGTCGAAGTGCTAGTGAAACAGGAAAGACGAGAGGTGGAATTGAAAGACGAAGAAACGGTAGATGTAAAAAACGTTCTGGTGAAACCGGAACCGGGTGTGTGTCTCAGACTCTGAAGAGATCGACGTAGAGGACAGGCCGCTGGAACCGCGTGTTATGCCAAAAGATAACGATCTGATAGAACCAACGGACCTGTCAGGAAACAATAATAAAAAGATTGGGCCCAAATATTGCAAGTCGTGTGACATTTCTTTTAACTACTTGTCTACATTCATTGCACATAAAAAGTTTTACTGTTCGAGTCACGCCGGGGAAAGCACGGCCAACAGAACGGCCGAAACCTCTGTGTTGTAGATTGTGTGTGCGATGATGTAAAATATGTTTTAGCCAGTAAGGGGGTGTTGTCATATCTAGTATACTGTTACACCTTAAAATATAGTTTAACTGTGATATTTGTATGTAGAACGTACTGTATGTGATTGTGTAAGAAATGGCAGAGAAAATTTGTTTCAACACTAATTCCAAGTGGTTTAAAAATAACCTATTTAAGTAGATTGTTAAGGGTTTTTTCTTGTCATAGCTCATCTTTGTTCATTCTGAGATTTGTTTGAGTTTATATTAGTTTATACTGAAATGAATTATAAACATGTTAATGGTAATGATGTAATCTTCCAAAACTTCACGCAGTGCAATATCAAAAAAAGGGTGGGTATATTGGTAATCACAGAGCATTTTGGATCATTATAATAATACAGTGAACTCTCTAACTAGCGGACTCCTTCCAGTATCAAAAAATGTCTGTTAAGACATGTCCATTATTAGAAAAAAACACACACACACACAACATACATACATACATGGATATTAACTACAACAATATAATTACTGCAATGTGCAGTATTTTATACAAGATAGTTATGAAAAGTAAATAAATATTGTATGTAGGCTACTGTAGATATTGCATAATTCACAGAACAATACAAAAATAAAATGAAATGGGAACATTAAGCCTTCTGTACCATAGGCACAAGCACAGACTAAACTGATGAAACAACTCCCCTTGAAGGATTGGAAGGGGAGGGAGATATGGCCTTTAAATTATTTTGTTAATTCTACGTAAAATATTTTAGAAGCTTTCTATAAAGTGGTAAGACAGGACTGCTCACACTTTGCGTGAGACAATGGTATTCCTGACATTCTTATAGTAAAATACTGTACATGAACTGGTGTTTTCAATTTTTGTCCACTGTTTAGAGATTTGTATTCAAAAATATGTGTCTCCAGCAGTGTCCATGTCCGTTATTGGGTGATTGTTTCATTGCTATTGCCATTGCTATTTTGCTGGGAAAATTTCAACTGTCTGCTATTTAAAGGTGTACTTTAAGGAAGATTTCACTGTATCAGCCAAAATTTAATGATTTATAAATATGATATTTTTTACTAGTGATTACTATAATTGATTGTTACTGTTTTCAAAAATATTTGTTGTCTAAACAAGTACAAAGCCATTACACTAATATTTATACTAAAGTAAACTTTAATTTTCACAAAAAATTTTCAGCACCAAAATTAATTTGTTTTTCTCAATTGCATTGTTGTAGATATTATTCCCTCTTTTTTGAATTAAATCAACCATTTATATTGATGAACCTTACGTTGAAGCTATTAATATAACAATCGTGTTTGCTATATTTAAAGTGAATAGGATTATCGCTCATACTAGGCATCAACACATTTTGATTGCAATGGTCTAGTTAACTTTGAAGTAGAGATGTCACAATACCTGTTTTTCTTGATTCCGATTCTTATGTTTAACCTCGATTTTTTAATTCTCAATTACAATTCTTGAACATTTCTTATTTCATTATTTTTGCAAACATCCAACCTTACATAAAACATATTTATTTAACTTTATAACATAGCAAAAAACAACAACTAAAAAAATGTAAATATTATTAAAATCCAATCTATTATCGTTTTAACAAAGGAAAATATCCGTTTTACTAAGTACCTATTAAAGTATATTATTACGTTATACATATTTAATAAAATAGTTGGGAATTTGTAAATATAATTATTATCTACAATTAAAGCTTCACTGAGTCAAACATTTATAGATAGTTAAAAAAAATATAATAATAAACAATTGCTGAAAACACAAGCATTTCAAATTCACCAAATAGGTTGTTAATTGAACCAAAATAAATAGCAAATAAACTATTATAGTGATAACTGATTACTACTAATTCTGAATTTTGCCATTTTCTTACTTACCAGTACTTTAATTGAGATCTAAGAATCGAGTATCAAGAATCATAATATTAAGATAAATTCTTGATTTTGTTGATACCAGTAAGAATCGAGGGTATTGAGGTATCGAAGAATTGAGTTTGACATTCCTACTCTGAAGTATATGTTATGGATTTTTTATTTTATGTTTATTTGTCATCCTATTGGTTTTATTCAAGGTTGAGATATATTAGAACAAACGAAGGTGCAACAGTTACCTGTGATTGCGGCTGTAGTTGAACGGCTATGGATGCAAGAAACCGTAGTGACACTATCCACATGCAACAGCCACATAGGGTGTTTTACAATAGGCGACTTCTGCCGCAGTCATCGGTCGATTTCGAGAGTTGATCCAAGTGGCAATTGAGGCAGAAGTACATGACAACAAAATAATTTTAATGTGGTTGTACAGCAGAAGGAAAATACAGAAGGTCAACACATTTATGCATGTTCTTGACTTTGGATGTTTTAAATCAAATACTCATGGATGTTGGGATACTAATTCACACAGCCCCATATCCTGCGAGTGAGTCATTAGCCCTCCAGTTTTTTTTTTTTTTTTGCATAATCATTTTTAAATAGATTAATAGACAAAATTCAATAACAAATACATAATGTTGCTAAAACTCTAGCACTGTCACTACGTGTCTAGCCGCATGCATTGCTCACTCCTCCATTGCTGCGACACATTCTGCCATCTCCTCATGTCGAAGATCAAACTCAAACTGCGCATGCACAAAGACTATAATTCCAACTGCAGTCACAGGTAACTTTCACAGTTTGTACAGCGGTCAAGGAATCACTCATTTGATTTGATTACTTTCTAACTTCGCCATTCCTACCAGTCAAAATGTAAGGACATGTTATATTTTTATCACAATCACACACATTATATCCTTAGATGTAAAATCAAGAAAGTTATTTGCTATTGGAACTGATTTATATTTTCCTGATAATATAAATTAACATAAACTCATTTAAAATTCAGTTAAAAAATGGGATTTTGATTGTAATTGAAGTCTACAATGAATTAAAAATTGTTACTACAGTACTTTTGAGTTCAGCATTGGGACAAAATTGAATTATCTAATAAAACTATTATATACAACCTTAAGAGTGGATCAGAGGTATTCTTTCATTGTTGGAGCATTCAGTTCGGTGTGGTCTGTGCCAACAATAGCAGGCTATAAATTAAATAATAGTGGTGTGTGGGAAATAAAGAACATTCAACATGTTTTATTTTGGTATGTCATTAAATAAATATGATAGAGTTGTCGATTTAAAAAAAATACACCTGGACATTGGAATAAAACTCAAACTTCCCGGTTAACGTGAAGTTCATATTTTTCTCCAAATTTACATATATGATTGATGCACCTATATCCATAACTAAAAGATTAGTTATATCTTCAAAAGCTTTGCTAGTCATGTACAATTACTGCACAAGTAGTGCCTTACCTCCAAATAAGATAGCTTTATAGAAAAAGAAACCCAAATAAAATTAAGAAATACTAACATAAATTTAAAATGATAGAATATTGGGAAAATGGTAGAGCACGAATAAAAGTAAAAAACACTAACACATATTTACACACACATCGATATTTCGATGCTATTATAACATCTTCCTCAGGAAGTAGTAGTAGACTGAACAGGATGTTGTCTTCAGTGATGCCAACTTGACTGGTATGGATGAAAACTTCTCTAGTGGAGATGAAATTCTCTGAACGTTTCTCTATTACTCTATGGAAGGTAGGTGGTGCTGGAGTAGCCTCTGGGTTGAAATTATCGAATATTTAGGTTGGGTGGTTTCCTAGACTTTGTGACATATTATATTGTGTCTTAATAAATGATTTTAACACCTTGACTGTGTAGCATTATTCAAAGTTAAGGCTATGAGTGGAGGCGTGTGCTGAAACTGGTTATTCTAATAATTTTCCTAATATTCCATAATTTTATTTATTACCAATTGTTTTGCTCCATGCACTTTATTTCATACATAACACATATTTACAACACCTTAACATTTCTATGACACATGGCATCTCCTTCAGGACGTAGTGGACTGAACATGAAGTTGGCTTCAGTTAGTTCAGACTTAGATGTTTTTTCCTGTTCAGTCTACAATGTCCTGAGAAATCTGCGATGTTGCAAATATTGAAGTGTTTGTAATTGTGTGTCATTGTTTTTAAATATATTTGTGTGTAGTTTTATACAATTCTATTATATTCACTTAATGACATATTATAAATATTCTGTAGATAAATATGTAACTTCAATTTGCATTATTGAGAAATTTTCGGTACAAAAACTAGGTCAGCTATGTTTCTAACTAGTTTTTTGGTATAATCATGATACTTCTTTATTGTACTTGCATACTTATTCTAAGTAATTTGTTTTGTGTACAGTAGACCCTCCCACCTCTGACCTCTTAATACTTGTGTCCTTGGCATATGTGACCCTCTCGCTTCGATGGTTTTCTGTACTTCTCTGTGAGTTACTGTTGTTTCACCAGCAAGAAATCTATGTTTTCTGATCAAATTTAGTTTTGTTTTGCCATAGCTAAATTGTAGACTCTAACTAAAAGCTAAACACTTCACTATTTTTATATAACCATAATATTTCATGTTTTTACTAGTTTTTTTTTTTGTTAAAGTGTTTTTGTGCGCCTCTTATTATCTGACCTTTTTTGTGTTGCGACTATGACTCAGTCCCATGAGTGATGGCTAATTGGGGTCCCACTGTATTAAAGTGCTACTTGTTTATTGTTATTGTGGATATGAGTCCTCAAAGGCTGGATCATACTGGCCTAGGTAATAAAAGGTTAATAACATTCAAAACTCACAAATTTTTTCAAATTAAAATATTCATTGTATTACTATTATGATCCAAATTTACATTGAAATAAGAATCATAACTAAATCTACAAACCATTTCTAAAACCAAACTTAATAAATATAAACACCTGCCTTTTTGAAGTGTAGTATGTATCCTGCAACATTAGACCTAATAAAGTTTGGGAATTTGTTCTGTTATTAAATAATACATATTTTGATCTATAAGCTATGTTTGTTTTTGGATTAAAAAAAATGAAATCTCAAAAAAAGATCTTACATAAAATAATTATTTATTGAAAAAAAAAACTCCTAAAAATTGTGGCTTTTACTTCAAATCATAAGTAATGATTATTATTGATAATGTGTTTCTGTTTATCATTGAGCTATTTTATTTTTTATTTTTAATGTTTATCCAGTCAAAGTCCAATGAAGGTCAAGCATTTCGTTTAAGACTGTCATGTCAACCGGTGATGTATATTTTCTAATATTTTGTTAACTATATGTTTATTCAAATGTGTGAAACATATTTTAATGCTTTAAACATTGATAACTAATGTTATGTACTCATTACTTTCAAGTAATCTCATAAAATTTCAAAATCTGGTCATGTTTATTTTTGTTGGTAAATTGCTTTGTGTTCTCAACTTATTATATTATCTGAGTGTTATTTTTCATCAAATGTTTATTTGACCATCCAAACAATAATATCACCCCTAAACATTACCCAGTGAATTTTTTTATTTATACTTATGAGAAGATTGTGTATACTTTTTAACCAGTGAGAAGATATTGATC